>JAWHQI010000520.1:600000-927578 GCA_033032865.1 Dactylorhiza incarnata | reverse complement strand
CCCCCCCCCCCCCCCCCCCCCCCCCCCCCCCCCCCCCCCCCCCCCCCCCCCCCCCCCCCCCAACATGACAATAACAGCAGCCCTTAGTTAGACAAGGAAGAAAAACAGAAATAGATGCAGCCCTCTAAAAAGAATCCCAACTGGAAAGTAAACAGCCCCCATTAATAGAGAACTCCAAGGGCATCCTCAACACATAAAAACAAACATAACTGACGGCCTCGACCCCTCCCAAGGGAACGAAATCTCAAGCCTATAGCGCCGAAAATTTAATTTGGCATATACCGGGGTAAATTTCTAGCGTTTAAATCCGGTGATATCATAAACGGGGCAATTTACCTAAGCATATACTATGAAATTTTCTAGCGTATAAAGAGCGAAATTTCGTAAACAAATCAAGCATTTAAACTAGGAGAAAACCATGGGGAGGACGCTAAATTTCAGTACACATCCAAGTCGAAGCTAGTATGGAGCCAAGGGAACTTATTCAATGCCCAAAACAACAATATATCCTAAATTTTTAAAAACAAAGGGAAAGAAAAACTCCCAAATTTATAGCTTCTGGAAACACAAGGGAGCAGCCACAAGCCCAGAATTTCAAAGAAGTACCAAACCTGAAGGGGGGGGGGGGGGGGAACCCGAAATGCCCTGCTCAGATTTCCAAAGGGGCTACAAATTTATAATTTCTGGGGATATAAAGGAGTAGCTGCAGCCATAGATCCCCCAAGGAAGACATGCAAGCCCCATTCATAAATGAAATTTCTGTAAATATAAGGATGTAGTCGCAGCCCATAGGTCCCCCAACACAGATTTCCAAATCAAGAAGGGGGGGGGGGGGGGGGGGTGGGTACCATAACCCCTAAATTCTCCCAACAGAAATCAGAAAAAAAAGGAAATCAACAGAATTATCTCCAGAACAAAGAGGAAAGAAGCTGAAGGCACAAGGGGGCTCATAGCAAGGAATCACCACAGGAATAGCACATAACCAAGCCGATTATCACAATCCAACCACCAACAACAGCTATTATAGAACAAGGGGAGGAGGTGAAGGAGGGGGAAAGAAGAGTTTCCTTACTGCCATACCTTGTCGTGAGCCATGAGAGAAGAAGAGGTGAAGCTCCCCCTCCAGCTCGATCTTCCCCCGTCTCCCCCTTAAGAGGTCCCGGCGCTGCGTATAAGAAGGAGCGAAGACAGTGGATTCTGCCCCTGGTTTTCCGCCCATCGTTTGCTCGCCGGTTTTGGGATTTACAGCCCCCACCCCTTTAAAAGTTCTATTATATATATACATATATATATATATAATTATATTTATAATCATATATATATAACTATATGTACATATAACTTAACTCCCAAAATAAGCGCGGGAAAAATGCGCGGAAGGTATCGTTGTATTCGTGTCAATCATACAATGCTAACGGGATTACTTGAAGTTGATTCCGAGTCCGTTCATTCATAATTATTCACTCAAATCAGTACATAGCTCAAAATAGGTTATTTTGGCTAACTTTCTCCAATCTCATCGGATTTGGTTGAAACGAATTTCATCACGCTCGAATTAATCACACGAGTCCGTTGTAACTGACTAGGGTGAAATTGAGGCTCATTTACCCTATATTCTAAAATGACGTTTGTTGCGACGCTCGATATTACTCAAAATAGTCGTTTTCTTCAAACGACCTCGGATCGAAACGAAACGAGTTCCGTTGCACTCGTATCAACTATACGAGTCTAACATAACTGACGGAAGTCGATTCGGAGTACGTATGCTCCATATTCTAAAATCGTGTCGTCGTGACGCGCCACGATACTCAAAATAGTCATATTCTGCATATGACCTCGGATCGAAACGAAACGAGTTCCGTCGCACTCATATCAACTATACGAGTCTAATGCAACTGACGGAAGTCGATTCGGAGCACGTATGCTTTGTATTCTAAAATCGTGTCGTCGTGACGCGCTATGATACTCAAAATAGTCATATTCTGCATATGACCTCGGATCGAAACGAAACGAGTTCCGTTGCACTCGTATCAACTATACGAGTCTAATGCAACTGACGGAAGTCGATTCGGAGCACGTATGCTCCATATTCTAAAATTGCATCGTCGTGACGCGCTGCGATACTCAAAACAGTCACTTTCACCAAATGACCTCTGATTGAAACGAAACGAGTTCCGTTGCACTCGTGTCAACTATACGAGTCTAACGTAACTGACGGAAGTCGATTCGGAGCACGTATGCTTAATATACCACTTCGGTGTTATGGCGAAGCACAATGCTACCTAAAACAGTCATTTCTCTAAATGACCACCTCTATGTGGTGAAGGTCGGGTCGTGATTGCCTTATGACCCGGCCTAGTTTCCTCCAAGGGTTCAACTGAACCGACTAGACCCCCTTTTTAAAATTGGGATGTTACAATCCAATAAAACAAAGAAAATTTTCGTCCCTGAAAATACGAGTGGGTCATGGGGATTCAAAACGGGACGTACTGTAGACCACTAGAGGTGTCGAACGATCCCAAATTTTAAGGATCTCTAGGTTCGGTTTTACCCAACGAGCTGTGTTGATGGCTCCTGTCATGTAGTAGCTTAAGTGATTCAAATTGATCTAATCGCGAGAAACAAGAAACCCTTCATCACTTGATAACCCTCCCGTGAACCGAGCTTAACGGGAGACGAAGGCAACTCAACACCTTCCAGGAGCCGAGCTCAGCTGGAAGCGGAGTCAACTTAACACCTTCCAGGGAGCCGAGCTCAACTGAAAGTAGAGGCAACTCAACACCTTGCAAAATTTATGAGTTATGTTTGAAAGGTACATAGTAAAAATCCATCAACATATAGTTAATTCTCTTACGGGGCTACGTGTCAGTGGAACATATAAAAGTTATAACTTGCATAAGCTTTTGTAACACCTATCAACATATGACCGACTCCCATACGAAGGTTATATGTTGGTGAAACAGATGAAAATTGTAAATAAGCAGAGTAAATCCATGAACATATAACCAACTCCCATACGAAGGTTATATGTTAATGGTACAGATAAAATTGCAAATAAGCAGTAAAAATCCATAAACATATAACCAACTCCCATACGAAGGTTATATGTTAATGGTATATGCAGATACGTATGTTTTGATGCAAATGATGCGTATGCAAATATGTATGTTTTGATGCATATGCAAGCCATGCATGACGAGTACTCACGACTCAATCACAACACACAATGTTGAAACAGTTTGACCGCTTTTCTTCCAGCAGGGTTGCGACCCCCGCGGGCCTCACCGATGTGGCCGTCGGTGACAGTGGCCGGTCCTGCCACTTCTGGGTGTGGACGTACCGCACTACCCAGGCCCTAATGTACAACCCAGTGTACTCCTGGATGTGAGCAACATCCGTCAATTACAAAATTCGGCTATCCAGCAGAGGGACCCTGCGGGGAAATAATAAATAACCTCCCGGGGTTCACACACTCCCTAGTACCTCATGAGTCGTCAACCTTCCCATTCCTGTATGAACGGTCCTTGGGCATGACTGACCCGCCACGGTAATCACATAAAATGTTTTACCAGTTTGCTCTTTACGTTGAAATATTTTGACCGCTTCTTTTTGCAGGGTAGCGAACCCCGCGGGCCTCACCGATGTGGCCGTCGGTGACAGTGGCCGGTCCTGCCACTTCTGGGTGTGGATGTACCGCACTACCCAGGCCCCAATGTACAACCCCGTGTACCCTCGGACGTAGGAGACATCCGGTAATAACTGAATTTGGTCAACCAGCGGAGGGACCCAACGGGGCATGTAAGATACAACCGAGCTCCCGGGGTGCACACCTCCCTGTCGCCTAGAGTCGTCAACCTTCCCGCACCGGTACGTACGGTCTACGGGCATGACCGACCCGCCACGTTTCCCAAAGCAAGCAAGCAATCAAATAGGTAACCATCACCTTCGGGTCCTCAGTGGCTTACCCTTTTTAACGAGGCTTCCCGGCTGGCTGAGTATGTAACCATCGCAAGTCCTGAGAATGTTTAACAATGTACTTTTTGGATTGTTTGTATACAAGCTTTTATAAATTTGCCACACATTTACTTCATTCCAGCACGTCGCCTCAGTAGTCATTTCCTGACGTATTAACGTTATTGAAAAGACTAACATTTTATCATAGCTCTTTTACGATTGCACGACTTTATTTTCAACAGATCGTTAAATTGATCAAGTCAAATCATACTTCATATTTGCAATTGTTAGAGCAATTCTCCATATACACGCAAAATTTCATTTGATTAGCTCACCTCAAATGAAATTTTGAAAACGAGAATTTTAATCCCAATAAAACAAATAGGCTTAAACTTGGGATTGAAATTCGTAATAGAATCCTTACATTGCACACATAATTTCATACGATTAGTTTACCTCGAATGGAATTTTGAAAACGAAAATTTAACCCCAATAAAACAAAGAGGCTTAAACCCGGGGTTCAAAATTTGAAATGGATGTTTGTAGGGTTTTACGGGAGTGTTTTATGGAAATAAGATAGATGATTGTTCGAGATCAGATGTAGTAAAAGACATTTAAGTGTCGATCTGAGTTATCAAAAATATTTTGCATGACCAAAACTGAATTTGATAAGTTCGAGTGAAAATGTTCATATATATGCTAAGTTTGTTGCCAACTTTTATCTTTTAGGTCCACCACCGCTTCCGCTGCAGTGGTTCGTCCCGAACCACGCTACAGCGATTAGCGGAACAATAGGTGTTTCTGTGATCATGAATAGGTCGAAAGATCGGTTACGCTCTGATCCATTTGTAAGACCCCCCCTCCAGAATCGACGGTCCGACCGGGGGATCTTATCGCACACCACCCTTTAGCACGACGCCGAAGCGACCCCGAAGGGTGAAGGCACTAGCTTCTCCAACCCATTTTCCTTGAACACTCCGATGACACGCCTAGGGGTGGTGTTAAGCGAAAGTCACTACACGCCAACAGAGTAAGGAAGCAGTATTTTAGCGGAAGACATTATTAAAGAGTGCGCTTGTTACCCTTGGCGGAAGACATTATTTATAGCGGAAGATTAAACATCACAAAAACCATAATTTCAAAACCTGTATGAGTAATATTGATTTCGCCGCCGCAATGAATCCTATCCGTCAAGGCTTCATTGCATCATATATGTATACCCTGAGATAGGGCGCAACAAAAGGAGATGCGGCTTAATAAAACTTTATACCTGACGTAGCCTGATCCGTGGCTTCATCCACACATAGGTGCTGTCACTCATCCGCACCTGTCACCTGTGCTAAAGACAAGTTATTAGAACTACAAACAGAATCCAACTCCTACTAACACCCAAACATAATATAACAATTATAAGGGAGGGGGATATCTGGACTTGTATTGGGCCGAGGCGGTCTTCCCACGACCACCGCCTACGTACTCCGTATCATCCTGCATACGGCCTCAGACCCACGTAGTTCTATTAGTTTCGCACGGGTTGCCCTCCCAGACCGTCCATCGCGCGGGTTGCCTTAGAGTAAAACTCATAGGCCATCCGATTTTATCCCAAGGCACGATATATTCCCGTAGGAATATTTCCCGGAGGCACAACTTATTCCCCGTAGGAATTACTTTCTCGAAGGCAACATTTCATTCCCGTAGGAATTACTTTCTCGAAGGCAACCTTTCATTCCCGTAGGAATTACTTTCTCGAAGGCAACCTTTCATTCCCGTAGGAATTACTTTCTCGAAGGCAACATTTCATTCCCGTAGGAATTACTTTCTCGAAGGCAACATTTCATTCCCGTAGGAATTACTTTCTCGAAGGCAACCTTTCATTCCCGTAGGAATTACTTTCTCGAAGGCAACATTTCATTCCCGTAGGAATTACTTTCTCGAAGGCAACATTTCATTCCCGTAGGAATTACTTTCTCGAAGGCAACATTTCATTCCCGTAGGAATTACTTTCTCGAAGGCAACCTTTCATTCCCGTAGGAATTACTTTCTCGAAGGCAACCTTTCATTCCCGTAGGAATTACTTTCTCGAAGGCAACCTTTCATTCCCATAGGAATTACTTTCTCGAAGGCAACATTTCATTCCCGTAGGAATTACTTTCTCGAAGGCAACATTTCATTCCCGTAGGAATTACTTTCTCGAAGGCAACCTTTCATTCTCGTAGGAATTACTTTCTCGAAGGCAACCTTTCATTCCCGTAGAAATTAAGAAAACTCTCTCAAAGCTTAACAAAATATCCACCCGTAGTTTTGTAGAAGGAGAGAAGACGAACTCTTTATAAGCTTAGCATATCTCTACCCGAGAAGGTACCACTAATTTAACTCGGCTGGCAATCAAATCCAACCTGCCCACATAGGGCACAATTGCATTCATGTAGACCTTCGTCGATCATTTCGGTGCTTGGCGATCAATCCCAAGTCATCCACATAAGACCCGCTTGTATTTATGTAAACTTCCGTCAATCACTTGAATGCTTGGTAATCAAGCCCAAGACACCCATAAGCTTTATAGGCACAAGAAGTAGCACAGTAGTGTGAAAGAGAGAAATGAGATAAAGAGTAGACGAAAATAGATAAGGTTTAGAGTCTACCATTTGTCGGAGGAGGAAGAGATGAAGCTCCCTCAATCGGATACCAAACCAGATGAAGATAGGCTCAAGTAAGAGGCGGAGAAGGGGTTCCTCTTGGGTGATGCTTATGGTATGAGAGTCCCCCCATAAATTTCATGCCTAGGCATATGATCGCATTCCTAATCTCCTACCAATTCGGAGTAGCACGACTCCATTCCTCACCAAATCGAAACGGCAAGGAAAACTAATAAGTGGCAGATTCCTGCCATGGGAGGGAGAATTGAGGTAGGAGGAGGAGGAAGAGAGAGTGAAGCTATCATACCTTGTCGCGAGCTATGAAGGGCAACCCCTTTATTAAAAATACAGCAGCAGCCCCCATTAGACCAAGTATAATAAGCAGCCCCAATTTAACAAAGACAGAGCAGCCCCAACAAAACAGCCCCAAATCAACAAGGTAAAGGGCAGCTTAAAGCAAACAGCCCCAAATCAACAAGGTAAAGGGCAGCTTAAAGCAAACAGCCCCAAATCAACCAGGTAAAGAGCAGCCCAACAACACAGCCCTAAATCAATGAGGTAAAGAGCAGCCCCAGCAAAACAGCCCCAAATCAATAAGGTAAGAGCAGCTCAAAGCAAACAGCCCCAAATCAACAAGGTAAAGAGCAGCTCAAAGCCACAAACCTGCAGTCCAAGTTAACAAGGAGCAGCCCCAAAACAACAAGGAGCAGCCCCCAAACTAACAAGGAAAGGAGCAACCCAAAGCAACAACAAAAGAGGCAACTCCAAATCAACAAGGCAAGAGAGCAGCCTCACATCACCCTACCTGCAGTCCAACTAAAGGAGGAGCAGCCCCCAAACCAACAAGGAGAGGAGCAGCCCAAACCACCAACCTGCAGTCCAACTTAACAAGGAGCAGCCCCCAAACCAACAAGGGAAGGAGCAGCCCCATTTCAAGAAAAAACAAACCAACCGGGCAGCCCCAAGCAACACAAGCAACAGGTGCCGCCCCCCAGCAACTCAACTCATAAGGTAGCCCCCATTAACAAAGGCAAGAGCGGCCCCCAAACAAACTAACAGCCTTAATAAAAGGATTTCCCCCAACCTTAACATACAAAGGCAGCCCCCAATAACAAGAAGAAATATATATATATACATTACAGCCCCAAATTATCAATGATGAGAAGCGGCCCCCATTTAATAAAGATAGGAAGCAGACCCCACATTACTAATTAACAAGTATAAGGAAACAGCCCCCATATTTCAAGGTATTGCAAAGGCAGCCCCCAACAATAAGGTATGAAAACAACCCCCAATTAACAGGTATTATAAGAGCAGCCCCCCAACATGATAGCATGAAAACAGCCCCAATTAATAGGTATTATAAGAGCAGCCCCCCCCCCCCCCCCCCCCCCCCCAACATGACAATAACAGCAGCCCTTAGTTAGACAAGGAAGAAAAACAGAAATAGATGCAGCCCTCTAAAAAGAATCCCAACTGGAAAGTAAACAGCCCCCATTAATAGAGAACTCCAAGGGCATCCTCAACACATAAAAACAAACATAACTGACGGCCTCGACCCCTCCCAAGGGAACGAAATCTCAAGCCTATAGCGCCGAAAATTTAATTTGGCATATACCGGGGTAAATTTCTAGCGTTTAAATCCGGTGATATCATAAACGGGGCAATTTACCTAAGCATATACTATGAAATTTTCTAGCGTATAAAGAGCGAAATTTCGTAAACAAATCAAGCATTTAAACTAGGAGAAAACCATGGGGAGGACGCTAAATTTCAGTACACATCCAAGTCGAAGCTAGTATGGAGCCAAGGGAACTTATTCAATGCCCAAAACAACAATATATCCTAAATTTTTAAAAACAAAGGGAAAGAAAAACTCCCAAATTTATAGCTTCTGGAAACACAAGGGAGCAGCCACAAGCCCAGAATTTCAAAGAAGTACCAAACCTGAAGGGGGGGGGGGGGGGGGAACCCGAAATGCCCTGCTCAGATTTCCAAAGGGGCTACAAATTTATAATTTCTGGGGATATAAAGGAGTAGCTGCAGCCATAGATCCCCCAAGGAAGACATGCAAGCCCCATTCATAAATGAAATTTCTGTAAATATAAGGATGTAGCCGCAGCCCATAGGTCCCCCAACACAGATTTCCAAATCAAGAAGGGGGGGGGGGGGGGGGGGGGGGGGGTGGGTACCATAACCCCTAAATTCTCCCAACAGAAATCAGAAAAAAAAGGAAATCAACAGAATTATCTCCAGAACAAAGAGGAAAGAAGCTGAAGGCACAAGGGGGCTCATAGCAAGGAATCACCACAGGAATAGCACATAACCAAGCCGATTATCACAATCCAACCACCAACAACAGCTATTATAGAACAAGGGGAGGAGGTGAAGGAGGGGGAAAGAAGAGTTTCCTTACTGCCATACCTTGTCGTGAGCCATGAGAGAAGAAGAGGTGAAGCTCCCCCTCCAGCTCGATCTTCCCCCGTCTCCCCCTTAAGAGGTCCCGGCGCTGCGTATAAGAAGGAGCGAAGACAGTGGATTCTGCCCCTGGTTTTCCGCCCATCGTTTGCTCGCCGGTTTTGGGATTTACAGCCCCCACCCCTTTAAAAGTTCTATTATATATATACATATATATATATATATATAATTATATTTATAATCATATATATATAACTATATGTACATATAACTTAACTCCCAAAATAAGCGCGGGAAAAATGCGCGGAAGGTATCGTTGTATTCGTGTCAATCATACAATGCTAACGGGATTACTTGAAGTTGATTCCGAGTCCGTTCATTCATAATTATTCACTCAAATCAGTACATAGCTCAAAATAGGTTATTTTGGCTAACTTTCTCCAATCTCATCGGATTTGGTTGAAACGAATTTCATCACGCTCGAATTAATCACACGAGTCCGTTGTAACTGACTAGGGTGAAATTGAGGCTCATTTACCCTATATTCTAAAATGACGTTTGTTGCGACGCTCGATATTACTCAAAATAGTCGTTTTCTTCAAACGACCTCGGATCGAAACGAAACGAGTTCCGTTGCACTCGTATCAACTATACGAGTCTAACATAACTGACGGAAGTCGATTCGGAGTACGTATGCTCCATATTCTAAAATCGTGTCGTCGTGACGCGCCACGATACTCAAAATAGTCATATTCTGCATATGACCTCGGATCGAAACGAAACGAGTTCCGTCGCACTCATATCAACTATACGAGTCTAATGCAACTGACGGAAGTCGATTCGGAGCACGTATGCTTTGTATTCTAAAATCGTGTCGTCGTGACGCGCTATGATACTCAAAATAGTCATATTCTGCATATGACCTCGGATCGAAACGAAACGAGTTCCGTTGCACTCGTATCAACTATACGAGTCTAATGCAACTGACGGAAGTCGATTCGGAGCACGTATGCTCCATATTCTAAAATTGCATCGTCGTGACGCGCTGCGATACTCAAAACGGTCACTTTCACCAAATGACCTCTGATTGAAACGAAACGAGTTCCGTTGCACTCGTGTCAACTATACGAGTCTAACGTAACTGACGGAAGTCGATTCGGAGCACGTATGCTTAATATACCACTTCGGTGTTATGGCGAAGCACAATGCTACCTAAAACAGTCATTTCTCTAAATGACCACCTCTATGTGGTGAAGGTCGGGTCGTGATTGCCTTATGACCCGGCCTAGTTTCCTCCAAGGGTTCAACTGAACCGACTAGACCCCCTTTTTAAAATTGGGATGTTACAATCCAATAAAACAAAGAAAATTTTCGTCCCTGAAAATACGAGTGGGTCATGGGGATTCAAAACGGGACGTACTGTAGACCACTAGAGGTGTCGAACGATCCCAAATTTTAAGGATCTCTAGGTTCGGTTTTACCCAACGAGCTGTGTTGATGGCTCCTGTCATGTAGTAGCTTAAGTGATTCAAATTGATCTAATCGCGAGAAACAAGAAACCCTTCATCACTTGATAACCCTCCCGTGAACCGAGCTTAACGGGAGACGAAGGCAACTCAACACCTTCCAGGAGCCGAGCTCAGCTGGAAGCGGAGTCAACTTAACACCTTCCAGGGAGCCGAGCTCAACTGAAAGTAGAGGCAACTCAACACCTTGCAAAATTTATGAGTTATGTTTGAAAGGTACATAGTAAAAATCCATCAACATATAGTTAATTCTCTTACGGGGCTACGTGTCAGTGGAACATATAAAAGTTATAACTTGCATAAGCTTTTGTAACACCTATCAACATATGACCGACTCCCATACGAAGGTTATATGTTGGTGGAACAGATGAAAATTGTAAATAAGCAGAGTAAATCCATGAACATATAACCAACTCCCATACGAAGGTTATATGTTAATGGTACAGATAAAATTGCAAATAAGCAGTAAAAATCCATAAACATATAACCAACTCCCATACGAAGGTTATATGTTAATGGTATATGCAGATACGTATGTTTTGATGCAAATGATGCGTATGCAAATATGTATGTTTTGATGCATATGCAAGCCATGCATGACGAGTACTTTTTAGATACTAGGTATTGGCACCTGCAGCTGATTGGGTGTCACTTCTGGCGAGATACCTTATGCTGAGTACTTGTAGATGAGCTCATCAACGAGCCGAAATTCGCTGAGAGAAGAGCTCGATTGCGAGATAAGCTCATGCACAACAGGCACGTCAGTAAGCTTGTAAGGTGCTTGTTGGCGAGTCGAGACAAGTTGAGAGAAGAGCTCGCTGGCGAGGTAAGCTTAGGTGCGGCGAGCACAACAGTGGGCTTTGAAGGAGTTCGCCTCTCCATTTCTACGAGGATTCAGTAAAATGCTCGTTTAATGGTCAAGCTCTAGTTTGGCAAGCTCGTCAGCCAGGTGGGCGAGTTCTCGGGCCTCCTTGCTTGTTCCTGGTGGCTTCACCCCTTTAGGTCAATGACCACTCTTTTGAGGTATGAGGGCTCTCCACTGAGACAGTGCTTACCTCAACGAATATGAGTTGTACATGTTATTTGTGCATACTATAGCTAGTTTTTATGCACATAATCGCAATACATTGCGTAAGTCTCTTACTCAGAATGAACAATCGGGAAAACAATATTGTCTTTTGTCTGAGAAAAAGAATTCCATTAGTTTTCTACTCACTGTTACAAAAGATCATGCTGGAGGCATAATTCGGCCAAAAATTGAGACAAAAAACCAACAGGATATTCAGTCGGATGTTCTATCTCTAAATAGAGAACAAGCAGGATATTGTAAACAGAGAACAAGAAAGAAATAACTTACATTGCTGTTGTGCATGTTGTCAGGAGTTATTCTAGAGGTGTCCATGTCATCGGGGCTTTCTACGACGGTGCGCTCAAATCCACGAAGGAGTAACTGGTCCAGTTTGTTGACACTGTGTCAAATGGAAGAGGAACAACTGCAAGGATTTGGACGAGATCTGCTGCAAAGAAGAAAGAAAGGGAGATGGATTCTTCTTCCTCGAGGAGATCGGTGTTGGACATGTGTGTCACATCCCTTTGTTTGAGACTAACAAAATCTCATATTGTATTTGATCTTGCTTGTAGTCTGTTTATAGTGTGCAGGAACTATAGGTGCAATACTCCACAGATAGCCAGCAGCTTCAAATCAAATTCTCTGAAGAAGAGCTACCGCCAGCGCTAGGGATACCGCTGGCGCTAGCGCTACCGCCAGCGCTAGGGATACCGCCTGGCGCTAGCGCTACCGCCAGCGCTAGCGCTACCGCCTAGCGCTAGCTCAAGTTCGTGTGCACAACGCCACGCCGCGACGGTTTCGTAACCGCTCCACACGAACGCTACCACAGGCGCTAGGAGCTACCGCAGTCGCTATCTCCAAGGTCTATAAATCGATGGCTTCTCTCTCGTTTTGGTTAGAGCTTCCAGTGAGATTACTTGTGCCGCAATTCCAGAGTTGTTACTCTGCCGAAAGTTCATCTCCTTCAGTCTCATCTTCAGAAATCTCATAGAGGGAGTTCTTGTTATTTACTTTATTTCATTATTGTAAATTTTGTATTAAAATCGCCTTGTGTTGGCGACTAGGTCCTTGCGCGGCTTAGGGGGTAATTCGCCGTGTGAGTTGGTGACTAGGTCTAGGAGATTAGATCTAGGGGTGCTCGAGGCCATATCCGGGGTTAGGATTGGCTAGAGTGGCTTAAGGCATATCCATGGAAGGATAGACTAAAGCCAACCGGTTTGTGAGGATACAAGTCGGTATAGAAAAGGAAAAGATATTTTCATTTGTACGCCTCCAATTTCTAGCGATATTGAAATCAAATTTATGTAAACATTTTTTTTATATAATACAATCATGTCTCTATTTGTGTTTACTTGATTTCTTTCATTTGGCGTAAATTTTATTATTGCAAATTACTTTTTGTTAAGTTGTAATTTTGCTCTCATTTATTCCTAAATAATTTAATAATTTCCATAAAATTATAAAAAAAATTTCCATTCCCTTATCCCCCCTCTAAGAGCGCCTATCGATCGAACAATCGGCGGGAGGGTAAATTGGGAGAGCAATAAAAATCGGCCGATTTTTCAAAACTGAAGTGGGCCCGCGGTAAATTTCTCGCTATTTATTCACACATGGTGCTCACTATGCATTATATGTAGCATACAATTTTCATGAGTGGCGATATCACCAAGTATGTGTCCCTATTATAGTAAAATTACTTGTGTATTCTCTGTTGGAAACATCCCATTATGTTGACTTATTCATCGTGACATTTCTGATAAGACAAACAAATAATTTGAGCTTATTCAGACTCCCACGAGTGCGCGACAATATAATTATTCATTTTGTAAATTAATCAGGTCATTTTAATTGGCTAAGCTTAATTTATTTTATAGCCTTCATGTTTGAATAATTTTAGGGTTGAAGGACATTTTAATCCATCAATTATTCAACCTTAAAGTCTCTCCTATTAAAGCCAAAAACAGAACCTGGCTTTAAATGTTTTCCAAAACAGCGCACTTTGTTGTGAAAAGTGTCTTGTGGTTTCATTCCTCAGCACTTCTCGAAACCAACAAACCGCCTTCCTCCTTTTCGCATGAAAAAAAAAAAAGCTCCGGTTCTCGATTGAATCCCGTCGACGGCTTCATCTTCAATAATCTACAACGCTCGATCTGTCCACGGGAAATCAGTAGAGTGCAATTTGTAGTTATGACTCCTCTATCACTGTTTTCAGTCTGGAAAGAAGGAAATTTTGCGATCTACATGTGCGGGGATCCTCTAGCTCTCCATATACACTGGGAGCCAGATCTCCATCGTCGATCGATCCACAACAAAAGGTTATGACAATTAAATGGGATCTCCATCACCGATTGGTTTTTCCTCCGCTATCGAGACCGACCAGGGACGAAAGGGCGACTTTTTTATTCTGTAAAGTCGAAGCCTTGGATCGATTCTTCTATCAAATCCATAGAGGCTCAACCTTCATCTACTCCACTACAGATGTTTTCTGTCCAGGTTGTTTGGTACAAATTGGACTCTATTCTCTGTGAAATCCTTAAAACCGGCGGAAAAATATAGATGCGCATTCTTGATGCATTCTATGCCATCAAGAGCTGCTACGATTATTCGCAAGAACCCCTCTTCATTATTGAGAATGACCGCCGTCATGAAGCACAAATTTAAAACATTCATTTATTTTAATTTTACCTTTCATTATTTCAAAATTTCTAATTTTAGCAAGTGAATGTAATTTGTACATTTTAAATTTAATTTTAAAAAGGACTTCATTATCCCCAAAGTTTCTATGGAGTTTTGTATTCAGCATGATACAAATTTTTACGAAGATGACGAACATAGGATGCACGGCTGCGCCGAGGGACGGGGAACTATGACCGCTTGAGAAATTAAAATTGAATATTATATTATCCCATAGCATTGGTTTTTTTTTTTGCCTCGTGCCGTCACGTTTCTCCTTCTTTATGCTCGCTATATAAACGGTGTTCGCTCTCTATGTCCAGCCTGATGCCGAGCTCGTTGCTACTGCTGCGTGTTTGTTGGAAGTGAGAGAGGATCACTGGAAGGAGGCCGACGACGGACAACTAGCCCGAAGGGAAGACGCTAATAGAGGATCACTAGAAGGATGGAGCAGAGATTATGGTCAATGAATTCGTGCGTGAGCTAAATTATCCATTCTGCGGCAGTGGTAACTTTGGGAAGAGGTCGAGGAAGAGCTTCATTCGGAGATGTCGAGCGAAGGAAGTAAATTAGGAAAAAATCCTCGCCGATCGGCTGTTGTCGGGTACACGGGAATAGCGATCGTTGTACACGGGAATAGCGATCGCCGATCGACAATGAACGACAATCCAATAGCGAATGCCGAATGACGATCCTCGATCGGCGATCGGCGCAATCGGCGATTGTCGATCTCAAGTTCACTTATTATGATTATTATTATACTATTATTTTTATATTAAAAAAAATTCTATTTATTACAATTTTATATAAAGAATTTAATAATAATTTTATATTAAATTTATATGCAATGTTAAAATCACACCTATTTTGGTTATTAACAACCCAAAATATTTTATTTACACACCTCCTTGTTATTAACACATCAATACTGAAATCTTTTAAATGCACATAAAAAAACTAGTTTCATTTTTTTTTCTTAAATTGTGTCTTAATTTTGTTAGTAATACTAGTGAGTACTAAATTTGAATATTGTTCAATTATATCAACTATTCAAAAAAGACAATATATGTTAGGCAAAATAGAAGATTAATCTCATAAGTTACAAAACAATTTTTTAAGTAAATTATCATTGTTTCAAGCATTCAAATATCTTCAATTCTCCTTCAAATTCATAGACCTTCAATAATAATAATAATAAACAACGAAAACATAGAAATCTTATACAAATTTAACAAAGGTAATAAAAACAATTATTATATTTTTATAATGTTGTAATCATGATTTTAAATGAAGATCCAATACAAACAAAATGTAAGATATCTGCATGAGATGTTATGGTGTGAAAATTATTATTAACACTAAATATTGGAATATGAATAGTAAAGAAAATATGCATACCATAAGTTCAAGGTTCGACCAAATTAACGATTTCATCAAGTTATTCTTTGGAATCACCAACTCTAACTCGTCAAACATAAGTAAAGTCACACCCTTCTGCATCTGTAGCTTGAGACCTCATCAACATAGATATCACTGGTGGTAGTGGACACTCTTCACTCATCAACAATTGAATGAAATGATTATTGTTGAGGGTCGCTCGACGCTCTGGTAGACCGGTTGAATTGGACCACCTTAGCACGAGAGCGAGCCGAGTGCGCAAACAATCAATGAGAGAACTGATGGATGACTCAAGAACGTTTTTTAACGGGGAAAATCTGAAAATGGTAAAAAACCACGCGGCAGGAGCTGCGCCAGCCAAATTTCACTATATGTCAGTTTCTTACAAGTAAAACTGAGAACTCGAGAGCGACAAGCTGTCGCTCGTTACAATGATTACAAATAGAAATCTCTGAGGGTGACAAGTCACCTATCATGAAGCTAAGTACTTTTTCGTGGGAATGAAAGTGAGATGCTCTGGTCTCCTTTCGGTGCCCGAAGGATCTCTGAGTCACTTAGGAAGAATGTCTTCGAAAGCGAATGAGATCTTCAAAGACTCGAAGGAGATCTTCGAAGACTCGAGGTAGATCTTCGAAGAATTGGAGAAAATCTTCAAGCGCCGAAGGAGAACTTTGAGGAATCCTCAGCGGAGCTCTCTCGGGTGTAAAAGACAAGGTCCATTCAAATAAAGGCCCTGAGCTCCTTTTATAGTCTTGGGCAGGGGGTAGCCCGGTAATTTCGTCGTTGTAACCACCGTAAACACTTGATGGGAGAATCACATTTTCCGATTCGGAGTACACAAATCGTCATTTTTTGGATTTTCTCGTCTTCCCCCTCCCGGGCAGTTCGGTCAATTAGGGCAGCTTCGTTGACGACGTTGAGCGTAGAGAACTAGACCTGCAATCTAGAAAATTAAGAAAGGTTAAATGACGCGTGTGTTGCGAACGCGTAAGCATTCTGAGTTCGCGATGAACACAAAAGTATTCTGAGCGCGCGATGAACGCAAAAGTGCTTGACTCGCTTTGCCGACGAAAAGTCGAGAATGCGGTCGCGTGCTGCAAGAGAAAGGGCGCGTCTCCCTGAGACCGCGCCCCCAAGATGGGAAGGCGCACCCTCCTGAAAAGGAGGGTGCCGGGGCTCCAGCCGCACTCCAAAAAAAGGGGGCATTTTTCGGCCGCACTTCCATGTGGGGGGGGGGGAGGGCCTGTCGCACCCCCTATGAGGGTGCGGGTTTGACCGCACCACCAAAGGGGATGCAACGCCGACCGCTCCCCATGGGGGGGGGGGGGGGTGTGGCCATGGACGCAACGGTGGGGTGTGGCGCCAGTCACACCCCACTATGGGAGGTGCGGCCTTGGCCGCACTTCTAAGACACCCCCTTAGTGGGGTGCCGCTACGCGACTTCGGTCGCGCCCGGTGATGGCGGGGTGTGACCTTATTGCCGACTATGCGGACGACGTCGCGTGACAGCTGGGCGGTTTTCTCCCCACTCTCATTGTCACGAGGCTTATCAAGACTCCACTAACTCCACTCTCATGGTGGGGATATGGCTAAACGCACCCCCGGGAGTTGTATAAATGCATGAGTGCATATCATTTGCCCCCCAAACTTTCAAAGTACACCTTGTTGCTTGAAGGAGTTTGGAGGTTTCATCGTCTTCTTCGCGGCGACTTGGAGATTTTGTGCTCGTGAGGCGAGCTACATCATGCTTTTGGTAAGCGTTTCTCCAATTTACGTGAAAAATAGAGGAAAGAGGGAGAGAGGACGGGCCGAGGCGCTCGGCCGAGGTGCGGGCGACACGCGCGTGACCGGCTGTTGGGCGAGGGGTGGGCGACACGCGTGTGGCCGGCCACCGTTGCTCGGCCGTAGTGCGGGCAACACGTGTGTGGCCGGCACGCGCTCGACCGACGTGCGGTCTGCTCGTGCGCGGCCGGTGCTCGACCGGCGTACGACGATCGCTTGTCCAGCGTGTGACCGGTGCTTGGCCAGCGCGCAGGCCGCGCGCGCACGGACGACGCTCGGCCAGCGCGCGGTTGTTGCTCGGCCGGCGCGCGGGCCGCGCGTGTGCAGCCGGCGCTCGGCCAATGCGCGTGTAACATCCCCCAAACTGCTAGACCCCTAAGTTGGTTTTGTCATGACTAGGTCATGACAAAACCATAGGAAGATCCATTTGACCTTGAGAGCTTAGGAAGGGAGGAGGAGACCACCTTGGTCTGCAGATAGCAATTTCCATTTACCAAGCTTAGGGTTAGACTTTAGGGCCTCAACCTGACCTTTTGACCCCTCCTTAGTATCCCTAACCCCTTAGGGGTCCCCTTAGGGCACCAAGGGCCCATTGGGGTCAACCTAAGAGACCAATTTGACCAAAGTCAACCTAAAACCCCAAATTGGTCAAAGCAGCCTATATAGGGCCAATTAACCTTCACCATGTCGAATTAATCACTCACCTAGGTCTAGAATACTATAAGAGACCTAGTAGACCTAAAAGCCCCATCATGGGAACCTCAGGGGGTGCAAATTGACCAAAATGCCCTTTTTAGGTCAAAATGGCAATTCTCCACAAAGTACCCTAATTGACCATCACCATATTAAATTGACCTTACCCATAGGGTTATCATATCATAGGGGACCCAGTGGACCAAAAAGCCTCATGACCAAGTCAACCCTAGGGCTCAATTTGACCAAAGTCAATTTAGCCTATTTTGGTCAAATCAGCTTGGATTGGGTCAACTAAGACTCCTATGACCAAATTGAGCCCACCAATAGTTTCTAAACTTAATTTGGAACCCAATGGACCCAAAAGCCTCATCCTAGGGTCACCCAATTGGCCAATTTGACCAAAAGTCAAAATTGCCCAATTTAGGTCAAATCTCTCAAACCTAACCCAATCCCTTTGGGCTAACTCAATTGGATGGTCAACCAGCCCATGTAGACTAACATTAAACTCAGGAGAGAGTGTAGAAACCGGCCATGGTGATTAGGAGAGAGAAAATGGGGGTTTTCCCATTTTTGAAGAGAGAGAAGGAGGCCATTCATGGCCATTAAGGAGCTCCACCCCTTGGCCTCCCAAATTAACTCTCCCATTCAACTCCTCAGCCGATTAGGAGGAGTTTTCAGCAGTTACCAAGAAGGATTAAAGCAGGGGAGATGAATGGGGGCCGACATTGGAGGAATTCGAAGAGGCCATTAATGGCAATGGGGGTTAAAGCCACCATCACCCTCATTCGAACCCCCCATCACCTTCAGAGGCCGGAGAGGAGAGAAACCCCCAACCTTTCAGAGGATTTCGTGTGCTGTAGGTGGAAATCGGCATGGCATCGCAACCAACCCAAGCTCCCATGGTGTACTCGAGGATAACCCGTCGGCAAGCTCTTCAACAGGTCCTATTCTCCTCCCTGAACCCTAAGGATTAGATCCCAATCGCCGGCGGCTCGTTCCGTGGCCAATTGGCCGGGAATCAAGCCAGCCATGCCTCCCGTCGATCGGGTTGGGCTTCCTCTTCCAGACCACGATTCCGGCCACCTCCGGCCGAGCAAACACCGCTCATCGCCGGCCCCCACCTCAACGGAGGTGGTGGTGGCGTTGGTCGGCCGGGGCGGCGCTCAGGTGGCCGGGAAATCATCACTCAAGGCGGCCAAGGCGCGGAAGATCTCAGCCGCTGTTTATCGGGGACGATGAACAGGCGCGGTTGGATCTGCGCCAAGGTTCGTGCGGCCCTTAGTTCAAATCCTTATTTTCTGTGATTAAATATGCAGTACCTAATTAATTCTACTAAAGATACTTAGAGGCCTCTAGGGGAAATTTGCCCAACATCAAAGTTGGAGCCCCTGAGGTCTAATTTAATCCAAAATTAAGATCACTCAATTTGGAGCCCTGGTTAGGGCTCAACACCCATTTTGGTGAGGTCTGTCTTTAAGGCTAACCAGAGTTTATTTTTGATGCCCACACCAATCTAGAACTCCAAATGACTTGAAATTTGGGGTGTAGGCTAGTCTTAAGCATATGTAGGTCATGTCCAAAAATCAGATTGATTGGAGAATTTTTCCCCATGATATTTGGGAAAGTTCAATAATCCTTGTGTAACCTAATTAGGTGCCCTAAACACCTCAAAACCCTTCCAAACTTGGATGGGTGGTCCTAGAGAGCATGTAGGGTCCCTGGTTAAAATCTCATGATTTATGGAGTTGTTTTGGTGGGTTAATTCACCAAGAAAACCTTAGGCTCCCTAGGTTTAGGCAAAACTTTGGGTGAGTGCCCCCACACTTCCACAAAGCCAAATGGCTTCATATTTGGGGTGCACATCACCCTCCCCCATGCCAACCTTTGGTCCAAATTTGGTGGCCATTGGAGGATGTTTGCCCTAGTAAATCAAAAAGGGGTTAAAATGCTATTTGCACTCCAAATAGGTACCCAATAGAACCCCACTCCTCACCAAGTGTTGGTAGGATCATGGATGGTCACTCACTGACCCCTGGCCAGTATAGTGAGTAGTATGGACTTGGGCAAGGTAGGGAGTTCTCTTGAGAATAGTTTGCTTAAGGGTTATGTTTAGGGCAAAAGTGAACCTAAGTTAATTTTGGAGTGTAGAGGGGCTTCCTCCCACAGATAGAATGGGTGACCTTGGTCACTGACTTGGGATGTATGGGACACCCCAAGGAGCAATGTTGGATGAGTTAGGGCCTAGTGTGCCCTTAAACCCTAGTGGTTAAGTGTATGGTGCCCTTTAGGGTTTGTGAAGGACATAGGAGTATATGTCCATGGAGAGAAGTGCAATAGCCCTCTCTGAGTTCTAAGAGTGTTATAATACCCTCACAAGAAGTTTGGGTGGATTTAGAGAAGTTTAGACCCTAACCCTAGGTTAAACCCTAATGGGGTGCAATTAGAGGCTAATGAAGGAAGAGGGGTCAAACCTTAATGGTTTGACTTGAAATTTTGGGGAGATGATCTTAGTTACCAGATATTGCTACTGTGAGAAATTGGAGGGATTTGGAGTTGCCAATCCTAGGTAATAAACCCTTGGGTAGATTTGTAAATAATTAGGGTTTTGGATTTTAGGATGAAATAACACTTAATGATTAACCATCTTATGTGACAAACTTGGTTTTAATGTTATTAATCCCTGGAAGAATCTGTTAGACCATGAGAAAACTTTTGGAGGTCCAAATTGTAATATTTCATATTGTTGGCAATTTGTGGGATGATTGATTTTAGGGTGCTAGAATTCTGTAATTGCATGAAACTTTGCTGGTTGCCATTTCATACCAATATGTACCCACTGTATTTTTCTCATAATTTATGGATTAATATTTTTGGTACCTCTAGTTCAATTTGGAATTAATTGCAAATATATCTTCTATGGAAATAACAAATGTACTCTCTGTGGAACATGGTCAAACTTTGTAGGACTGAATATTTTAGTATGAATCACTACTGTATTAATTTTCATAAGGTTTGGAGATCATATGAGGGTACCTCCCTTGGAATTTATTGGTAATAAATGAGTTTTGGAATTTTTAAAAATAGTAAATCTTGCTGGTTTTTCCTAAAAATTTATATCCACTGATTATTAGGTACCCTTGATTTATGTAAAAATTAGGGAAGGCATTGGAAGTCAGAAAAGTATCCTTGTAGTTCAAACCTTAGGATTTTGCCTTTGGAAAAATTGTTTTAATTATTAATATTGTTGGAGAAATTATGAAACTCTGAGTTTGATCTTAAATATGTAGCATGGACCCCCAATAAATCCATTGAGTCACAGAACTGATTATTTGAGGTACCTCCCTTCATGAGCATCAAATCGTTAAGGGTAGTCTGCGTTTAGCAACTTTAGCAAATTTAGGATTAAGGGTCTAACTGGTGGTCTTTGATTTAGAGTTGTGAGGGTTGAGTGGTAATCTTGTAGTTATGAGGGGATCCCTGGAGTAGTTAGGGTCTGGTGAGTCCTGCAGTGGTGGGGTGCCACCCTTGGAATAAGTCGTCCCGGATTGACGAAAGATCGTCTTTTCATGTTAGCGTCTTAGAGCACCTAGGTTTGATATAAGTAAGTTTTTATGGGGGTTTTCTTATAGATTTCTGGCCGGTTTAGTCCGGTGATCTTTGTTTCTGAGGTGGTTATTGGTGACGGGCGGGTTAGCCCGGGGAACTTGAAGCTCGGTGTTATTGGAAGATATGTTGCATGTGCATAAGGTGGTGGGTCCTTCGTGTTGGCGATCGTTGCACCGACGTTAACACTTGGGCTCGGCAAGTGTGGTATTTACACTTAGCCATAAAAGTCTGGCGGTCCAGTCAGTAAGAGTACGCAGGCGCTCCGCGGGTTTTGTGGAGGCGTACGATACGTCTAGGTTAGGTAGTGCAAATACCAACCTAGAGGTGGGCGAGGCCCAACCCACCGCTTCTGTTTACCACTACGGGAGTATCCTGGGAGTCTAGCTCGCTCCAAAAAGGGGGAACTAAAGGTCTATGCGCATAGAGTCGTAGTGTGTGAGTTGCACTTGCATGTACATAGCATAACAACATACTTTGCATGACATAGCATAAACATAGCATTCAACCCCTGACACCTATCGTATAAATTGGTATGGGACATTTTATACGATAGGCCCTGCTAAATGACCCCCTTGGTCTATAGGTCTGTATGGGCATTCCTATAAATCAATGGTTACTTTTATAATGCTTACTTGCCTCTATACTTACTGCTTACCGTTATTTATATACTTTAATATGTTGTTTCTATTTCATAAACACCTGTGTAGAGTAGAACTCACCTTGTCATCTGCTTTTGTATTACCCCTTGTTGTCCTCCGCTTCCTCCTCCCCATACGGTGCCTAGGAGCCTTGGGGGGAGGGGTGGGGAATTGGCTGAGTCATTTTGACTGACGGTCGGTGGACCTTATCATTTTAGGAGACCGCGGCGACGGGGCAGCACCAGAGGCCGGTGCAAATGGAGGCGGGGCAGTCTAGCTCAGGAGCTCAGATGACAGGATCCGTGAGTGTTTGTCCTAGTTGATTTGCTTCCGCGAGTGACCTTTGTAGTGAGGCTATTGTTGTATCGGGCAGAAGCCCTTGTTCTCTTATCTTCTATTTCAGTTATGTATGTGGACATCTTTTGTTGGTTATTTATATGTGATGTGGACTTGGTTGTTTATTCAGTTAAGCTTACTTTTCTTTGTGATCGAATTGGCCGGCAGAATCGGCGTTTTGTAGTGGCGACCTTCCCGAGCGAGGGTGTCACCGCAAAACGGCGGTTCTAGGCCTAAGACTCGGTGGTTTTTGCAAAAAAAAACATGGGGTCTTACAGCGCGACCGACGCTCGGTCGGCGCGCGGGACGCTCGGCTAGCATGCGACCTTTTCTCGTCCGACACGTGGGCCACACGCGTGCGATCGGAGATCGGCCAGCATGCGGCTGACGCTTGGCCGACGCTCGGCCATTGTGCAGCTGACGCTTGGCTGGCGCGCGGGCGCCCGCACGCGCGACCGTTGTTCAGTCGCAGTGCGGGCGAGAAGCGTGCGGCCGGTCGGCGCTCGGCCGACTCTTGGTCGCCGCGCGGGCCGCGCGGGTGGACGATGCTTGGCCGACACGCCAGGCCAGCTGCGCACGGTCGGGTGCCGGTTGACGGAGTTTGACTGAAGTGTGCACATTTGAGCTCTTCGTTCCCTGGGGTGCATGTTAATGTGTCGCGCAGCTTTCGCTAGGTGCGCTTACTAAAATATTTTTCTTTTATTATTTCAGGCTTCAAAACGGAGCGACCAATCAAGGTCGATGCGACTGCGCTCCACCCTTGACAGTGCACGGATTGATATGTGGTGAAAGCGCTTGGGGTTGCCCTCCAACGTTGAGGTGAAGATTCCTCGAGAGGAGGAGTGTAACGGTCCAGGCCCGCCAACACGGGACCCAGCTGGACCGTTACAAGGAGCGTGCTCAGAACCCTCCGACCGGCTTCATAACTCTTTCAGAGAGTTGTTTGAAGTCTGAGTTCCCCTTTCCTCTTTCGGAGGAGGCTATCGAGGTGTTCTGATTTTGCAGAGTGCCGATTTCTCAGTTTATCCCGGTTGGAATGACGAGGATTATGGGGATGATAGTGCTCTTCCGGGAGCACGTCGCGCGATTTACCTTGAAGATTTTCAAGGACTAGTGTGAGGTCTTTACTAATCCATGTTGATGCATTGCGATTTGCAACAACGAGAGATGGTTCCACTTCGGAGAGAAGAATAATTACCGTCATGGGATACCCTCTACCGGTACGTTCGGAACTGTTGGGAGTTGCCCGAGCTTTGGAGGGGTCTTCGTGGCTGCTGCCAAAAGCAAATGGGTCGGGAGAATGACTTCTTGCCCATTTCGGGCTTTCCAGATAGAGAAGGGTTGGTGAACACCCTATAATGTGTAGCTAGCTGTGTGGAGGAGAGCAGGTTACTCTCGGTAGGTCTCTCCTGGGATGATGAGCTTGCAACTGTCGTTCATTTGGTCTGTGGTAAGAAAATGAAGATTATTTTTAAGAACGTGAGCGCTGATTTGGGGCCCGCTTCTCTTGCACGGAGGAGCCATGATCACGAGGCTGGTCCTAGCAACCGCGGGGGGAAGTGATTCTGGCAGATCACAAGGTTGAGATCCTGGCATCTCCTGTTGCCAGTCAGGTCCCGCCGGAGGATTTGTCGCCGCCTCCCCCTTTGATGACAGCGAGGCGAGTATCTTCCTCTCTTCAGGTGATGAATTCTGTGGTAAGTGTGACTGCTTTTACTCTGATTTTTTTCTTTCCCATTCTCACTGGCGCCTATATATTCTAATCGTTCACTCTTTTTTGCAGACTTTTATTTTGAACAGCATTTCCCACACATGGAATGATTGTTACGTGGGTCTTAAGGACGACTACTTCATCCTTTAGGAGGAGCTCGGCGTAGCGAAGAGCGCTTTATCTGATTCCAAGAAGAATATGGACCGTGATTCCGCCCGCATCCGACAACTGGAGTCAGACGTTTCTTCATCCCGAACAGAGGTTGGGGAACTGCGATAGGAATGTGACGGCGGCAAGGCGCTTGCTCAGGATGCCCTTCGCTAGTTATCAGAGGCGCAAGTGAGATATTCCGCCTGGAGGGAGAGTTGGGCTTCTTGAGGAGCGAAGTTGACAGGTTGTCATCCGTGGAGCAGAGTGTTGAGGAGATTAATTAAGGCCACGGGGCTCGCCAAGTATAAGGACTCCCTAGCTCTGTTTGTTTTGAAGGGGAGAGTCTGTCCTCCTCGAGCTCCTTTGTTGTCTGAGCTGCTTTTCTGACAACAAAGGAGCTCGGTGAACAACTGGAATAGCTCGGTGAAGTTGTGAATGATTTCTTATGGCAGAGACCTATTCCAGTTGAGAGCGTCGACATGAAGTGTTGCAGGGAAGATCTTGCAAGCAATCTGGTCTAGAAGCCCGAACGCTTCCATCGCGGTCAGGAAGTAGTTGACATGCTCATATGAGTTTTCTGCTCCGTGGAACTTCCTATACTGCGAGGGCATAAGCCAAAGCGGGACTGGATATGCCAATATCTGCTCTAACAAGGGGGATTGACTGGCCCAGAGTATGTCATCATTAGGAACTTGCCCCATTGTCAGAGGCACTTGCTTGTCGGGAATGCCGGGCCGTTAAGGTAGGATAGGTGAAATGATTGGCGCTCCCCCTTGTGAATTTGCGAGGAGAGAGGAGATGCCCGCGTCTGAAATGGCTGGGTGAATATGTAAGACCCCTTTTTTTTTTGCAAAAACCACCGGGTCTTAGGCCCAGAACCGCCGTTTTGCCGTGACACCCTCGCTCGGGAAGGTCGCCACTACAAAATGCCGATCCTGCCGGCCAATTCGATCACAAAGAAAAGTAAGGGTAAACGACTAAATAGGCCAAGTCCACATCACATATAATTTAAACCATCAAGAGATGTCCACATACATAACTGAAACAAAAAGATAAGATAACAAGGGCTTCTGCCCGACACATAATAGCCTCACTACAAAGATCACTCGCGGAAGCAAATCAACTAAAACTAACACTCACGGATCCTGTCATCGGTGCTCCTGTGCTAGACTGCCTCGCCTCCATTTGCACCGGCCTCTGGTGCTGCCCCGTCGCCGCAGTCTCCTAAAATGATAAGGTCCACCGACCGTCAGTCAAACATGACTCAGCCAATTCCCCACCCCTCCCCCAAAGGCTCCTAGGCACCGTATGGGGAGGAGGAAGCGGAGGACATTCAAGGGGTAATACAAAAGCAGATGACAAGATGAATTTTACAACTACACAGGTGTATATATATAAACGAAGCAGGAAATAGAAGCAGCATGGTAAAAGTATATAATGAACAGTAAGCAGTAGGTATAGTGGCAAGTAAGTATTATAAAAGTAACCATTGATTTATAGGAATGCACATACAAACCTATAGACCAAGGGGTCGTTTAGCAGGGCCTATCGTATAAGAAGTCCCATAACCGACTTATACGATAGGGGTAGGGGTTGAAATGCAATGTTTTATGTTATGTCATGCAAGGTATGCAGTTATGCTATGTTCATACAAGTGCAACTCACTCACTACGACTCTATACGCATAGACCTTTAGTTCCCCCTTTTTGGAGCTAGCAAGACTCCCAGGATACTCCCGTAGTGGCAAACGGAAGCGGTGGGTTGGGCCTCACCCACTTCTAGGTTGACATATGCACTACCTAACCTAGACCTATCGTACGCCTCAACGCAAACCCGCGGAGCGCCTGCGTACTCTTACTGACTGGACCGCCAGACTTTTATGGCTAAGTGTAAATACCACACTTGCCGAGCCCAAGTATCAATGTCGGTGCAATGATCGTCAACACAAAGGACCCACCACCTTATGCACATGCAACATGTCTTCCAACAATCTCCGAGCCACAAGCTCCCCGGGCTAACCCGCCCGTCACCAACAAACAACTCAGAATCACAAGCTCACCGGACTAAACCGACTAGACTCCCATACCACGGGGTGTGGGTGAGTGTGCTATTAGCTAACCTTGTACAATGACTTACTCCTATACATTAAGGTTAGTCTTGGACTTCCTGAGGGTTACCCTGTGAGGGGCTCACTACGGTGTTAGGAGTCATACTGGGATGACACCCCAAGACTCCCTTCCCAAAACATTTAGGATTATTGGTGACTACCCTCAAGAAAATCCTCTTAATACTTCTACTTGGTTTTACTCCTAAGTGCTTTAAGACACTAAAGGAGAAAAGACGATCTTACGTCAATCCCAGGACGACCTACCCCGAGGGTGGCACCCCACCACCCTAGGACTCGTCAAACCCTAATTAACTCCAGGGACCCTTACACAGTCATATGGTCACCATTCAGCCCACACATCTCCAATCAATGCCCACCAATTTGACCCTTAACCCCAAAGTTGCTAAATTGCTAAACGCAGACCACCCTTGACGTTTTGATGCTCATGAAGGGAGGTACACTAAATAATCAACTCTATGACCCAATAATTTTTATTGATGGTCCATGTTACTTATTTAAGATCAATTCCAGAGTTTCATAATTTTCCCAACATTATTAATATTTAAAATATCTTTTCCAAAATACAACTTCCTAAGGTTTGAACTACAAGTATACTTTTCTGACTTCCAATGTCTACCACCATTTTTACATAAATCAAGGGTACCTAGTAATCAGTAGATATGAAGGTGTAGGAAATTACAGCAAGATTTACTATTTTTAAAAATTCCAAAACCCATTTATTTCCAATTATTTCCAAAGGAGGTACCCTCATATGAACTCAAAACCTTATGCAAATTTGTACAGAGGTGATTCATACTAAAATATTCAGCCCTACAAAATTCGACCATATTCCATAGAGGTTACCTTTGTAATTTCCACAAAGGATATATTTGCAATTAATTCCAAATTGAGCTAGAGGTACCAAACATATTAATCCATAAATTATGAGAAAAATACTGTGAGTTCATAATAGTATGAAATGTTATCCAGCAAAGTTTCATGCAATTACAGAAAACTAACACCCTAAAATTAATCATCCCAAAAATTTGAAAACAATATGAATAATTACAATTTGGACCTCCAAAAGTTTTCTAATGGTTCTAATAGAATCTCCAGAGATTTATAACATCAAAACTAAGTTGGTGATAGAATATGGTTAATCACTAAGTATTATTTCTTCCTAAATCCCAAAAACCTAAATATTTACAAATCTACCCAATGATTTATTACCTAGGGTTGGCAACTCCAAATCCTACTAATTTCTCACAGTAGGACCCTCTGGTCTCCATGACCATCTCCCCATAATTTTGGGTCAAACAATTAAGGTTTGACCCCTCTTCCTTCATTGACCTCTAATTGCACCCCTTAGGGTTTAACCTAAGATTAAGGTCCATACTTCCCCAAATCTACCCAAACTTCTTGTGAGGGTATTATAACACTCAAAGAACTCAGAGGAGCCCATTACACACCTCTCCAAGGACAAACACTCCTATGTCCTTCACAAGCCCTAAAGAGCACCCTAAGGTTAACCACTAGGGTTTAAGGGCACACCAAGCCCAACTCTCCCAAGATGGGCTCCTTGGGGTGTCCCATACACCCCGAGTCAGTGACCAAAGCCACATCTTCAATCAGTGGGAGGAAGCCCCTCCACACTCCAAAATTAGCCTAAGTCCACTTTTACCCCAAATTAACCCTTAAGCAAACAAATGCCTAAGGAAAATTCCCTACCTTGTCCAAGTCCAAACTACTCACTACTTTGGCCAGAGGTCAGTGAATGGTCACCCAAGGTCCTACCAACATTTGGTGAGGAGTGGGGTTCTTTTGGGTGCCTAATTGGGGTGCAAATAGCAATAAGCCCCTTTGCAAATTACTAGGGTAAACCACCTCCAATGGCCACCAAACTTGGACCAAGGGTTGGCATGGGTGAGGGTGATGTGCACCCCAAATATGAAGCCAATTGGCTTTGTGGAAGAGTGGGGGCACTCACCCAAAGTTTTTCCCTAACCTAGGGAGCCTAAGATTGACTTGGTGAATGGCCCTACCAAATCAACTCCAAAAATTATGAGATTTTAACCAGAGTCCCTACATGCTCTCTAGGACCAGACATCCAAGTTTGGAATGGTTTTGAGGTGTCTAAAGCACCTAATTAAATCACACATGGATTATTGAATTTTTCCAAAAACTATAGAAAAAGGTTCTCTAAACATTCTGATTTTTGGGCATGCCCTTCATGTGTATAAGACTAGCCTACACCCCAAATTTCAAGTCATTTGGAGTTTTAGATTGAGGTGGGCATCAAAAACAAACTCTGGTTAGCCCTATGGACAGACATCACCAAAATGAGTGATGTGCCCTAACCAGGGCTCCAAATCGAGTGAACTCAATTTTGGATTAAACTAGATATCAGGGGCTCCAACTTTACTGTTGGACAATTTTTCTCTAGGAGCCTTTAAGTATTTTTAAAAGAATTAGATAAGTGCTGCAGGTTTAATCACAGATTTCAGGAAATAACACTAAGGGGCCGCACGAATCTTGAAGCAATCCGATCGCGCCTGGTTATCGTCCCCGATGAACCAGCGGCCAGGATTTGCCGTGCCTGGGCCGTATTAAACTTGGATTTCCCGGCCACCTGAGCGCCGCCCTGGCCGACCAACGCCACCACCACCTCCGTTGAGGTGGCGGCCGGCGATGAGCGGTGTTTGATCGGCCGGAGGTGGCCGGAATCGTGTTCTGGAAGGAGAAGCCCAACCCGATCAACGAGAGGCTTGGCTGGCTCGATTCACGGCCGATTGGCCACGATTCGAGCCGCCGGCGATTGGGATCTATTCCTCATAGGTCAGGGAAGGTAAATGGACATGTTGTGGAGCTTGACGTCGTGTTGTCCTCGTGTACACCATGGGAGCTCGGGGTGGTTGTGGTGCCATGCCGATTCAAGCATACAGAACACGAGACCTTCTGAAATCTTGGGGGTTTCTCTCCTCTCCGGCTTCTGAAGATGATAGGGGGGTCGATTGAAGGTGGTGGTGGCTTTAACCCCTTAATGCCATTAATGGCCTCTTCATATTCCTCCCATAACCGACCCAATGCATCCCCCCTGTCTTAATTCCTCCTGGAAATGGCTGGGAACTCCTCAAAATCGGCAGAGGAGATGAATGGGAGTGTTAATGAGGGAGGTCAAGGGGTGTAACTCCTTAACGGCCATGAATGGCCTCTTTTTCTCTTCCCAAAATTGGGGAAAACCCCCATTTTCTCTCTCCTACTCACCATGGCCGAAATTCCACTCCCCTCTGTGTTTAATGCTAGTTTACTAGGCTGGTTGACCACCCAATTGAGTTAGCCCAAAGGGATTGGGCTAGGTTTAAGAGATTTGACCTAAATTGGGCAAGTTTGACTTTTGGTCAAATTGACCAATTGAGTGACCCTAGGATGGGGCTTTTGGGTCCATTGGGTTCCAAATTAGGTTTAGAAACTACTGGTGGGGTCAATTTGGTCATATGAGCCTTAGTTGACCCAATTTAAGCTGATTTGACCAAAACAGGCTGAATTGACTTTGGTCAAATTGAGCCCTAGGGTTGACCCAGTCATGGGGCTTTTTAGTCCACTGGGTCCCCTATGACATGATAACACTATGGGTAGGGTCAATTTAATATGGTGGTGGTCAATTAGGGCACTTGGAGAAGAATTGCCAATTTGACCTAAAAAGGGCATTATGGTCAATTTGCACCCCCTGGGGGTCCCATGATGGGGCTTTTAGGTCTAATAGGTCTCTTATGGTATTCTAGGCCTTGATGTGTGGTCAATTTGGCATGGTGGAGGTTATTTGACCCTAATTAGGCTACTTTGACCAATTTGGGGTTTTGGTTGACTTTGGTAAAATTGGCCTCTTTGGTTGACCCCAATGGGCCCTTGGTGCCCTAAGGGGACCCCTAAAGGGTTAGAGATGCTATGGTGGGGTCAAATGGTCAAGTTGAGGCCCTAAAGTCCAACCCTAAGCTTGGTAACTGGAAATTACTATTTGCAGACCAAGGTGGTTTTCTTCTTCTTTCCTAAGCTCACAAGGTCAATTGGCTCTTCCTATGGTTTTGTCATGACCTAATCATGACAAAACTAACTTAGGAGCCTAGCAGTTTGGGGGATGTTACAAATCCCAATACATAAAAATAAAAATTTCGTCCCCGAAATTCAGGTTAAGCCTGTGGGGTTTCTATTGTAAGTAAGAAAAGTAACATCCCCGAACAGTTACAAGTTGTACCTGTCGTAAAAAGCTGTGGGTACTTTTGATGCATCAAGTCCAGTGGCTCCCAAGTGTTCTCTTCCTGTCCATGATTCCTCCACAGGACCTTGACCAGCGGAACCTTCTTGCGCCGCAAGACTCGTAGCTCCGTGTCGTCTATCCGAACCGGTTCCAGGTGAATCGACCGATCGGTAGCTACTGGCCCCTCTGAAGTAGATACCTGTTGTTCTGGCCGAAGTAGAGCCTTCCTAAGTGAGGAGACGTGGAATACGTCGTGCAGTCCCTCCAACTCCTGCGGTAGCTCCAGTCTGTAAGCCAAGGGACCGATCCGCTCCAGGATCCTATAAGGCCCCATATACCTCGGACTGAGCTTCTTCCGCCCGCGAACCCGCGAGACTCCATGCATCGGACGTATCTTCAAGAAAACCCAATCTCCCACCTGGAACTCCACCATACGATGATGCGCATCGTAATACTTGGCCTGCCTGCTCTGGGCCTCCAGCATCCTATCTCGAATCAGCCTCACCTGGGCCTCTGTGTCCTCCACGAACTCTGAGCCAAGAGCCTTGGGATCCTCATCCTGAATCCAAGACAATGGTGTCCTGCACCTCCGTCCATGTAATGCCTCGTAAGGCGCTCTGCCTATACTAGCCTGGTGACTGTTGTTGTACGAGAACTCGACTAACGGTAACAGTCTCTCCCATGGCTCCCCGCAGTCCAGAATGCAAAGGCGTAAAAGATCCTCCAGGGTCCAGTTGGTGCGCTCTGTTTGCCCGTCTGTCTGGGGGTGAAATGCTGTACTAAAGGTCAACCGGGTGCCTAGGTAGGCCTGCACCGCTCTCCACTCCCTCAACGTAAAACGCCCATCTCGATCCGACACGATCGTCCTCGGCACACCATGATATCAGACAAACTGCTCCACGAACTTCCGTACCAAAACTCTGACCGAATCATCCTTCCTGATCGGAATAAACCTGGCCACCTTCGTCAGTCTGTCGACGATCACCCAAATCGAGTCATTTCCCGCACGAGATCGGGGAAGACCGTGTATAAAATCCATCGCAATGTCGTCGAACTTCCATTCCGGCACCGGCAGGGGTTGCAACAATCCTGCTGGGTTTCGGCACTCTGCCTTCACGAGTTGGCAGGTCTCGCAGTGGGTCACAAAATGGACGATGTCTCTCTTCATACCCGGCCAGTACATGGTCTTCTTCAAATCCGCCGTCATCTAGGTAATACCCGGGTGCACAGAATATCTACTGCAATGAGCCTCTGCCATAATATCCTCCCGAATCTGATCCCCTGCCGGTATATACACTCGACCTCTAAAAATCAACAGGCCGTCCTTCAACGAATAATCTCCGGCTGAGCCTGTCTCCAAGGCTCTGAATATCGGCTCCAGCTTGGCATCCTGCCTCTGCCCTTCCCTGATGCGGTCTCGAATGTCGTAAGTGGTACCCGTCGCCGCTAGGTACTCCTCGTACAGCTCCGGATCATCCTCAGATACTAGGGAGATTTGCATATCCTCGAACATCTGTACTAACTCCATGGCCATTAACTTAGGCTCTGCTCCTGACGTAGTAGCTCTCCTGCTCAACGCGTCTACTACTACATTCGCCTTCCCTGGGTGGTAATGCATCGTGTACTGGTAGTCTGATAAGAACTCCACCCATCGCCTCTGCCGGATATTCAGCTCTTTCTGCGTATCTACATACTTCAGATTCTTGTGATCTGAGAATATGTCGCAGTGGACACCATAAAGGTAGTGTCGCCAGATCTTGAGAGCGAACACAACTGCTCCCATCTCCAAGTCATGCACTGGGTAATTCCGCTCATGGTTCTTCAACTAGCGGGAGGCGTAAGCTATCACGTGCCCGTTCTGCATCAGAACGGCACCCATCCCCTGATATGACGCATCCGTATACACCTGAAATCCTTCCTTTACCGACGGAAGGGCAAGGATGGGGGCCGAAGTAAGCCTACCCTTCAGCTCCTGGAAGGCTGCCTCACACTTCGGCGTCCAAGTAAAAACAGCGTCCTTCTTCGTCAGGGAAGTAAGCGGGAGGGCTATCTGAGAAAACCCCTGAACGAACTTCCGGTAGTAGCCGGCAAGTCCCAAGAAACTCCTCACGTCGGTGCCCGTTTTCAGCGGCGGCCAATCCCGTACTGCCTGAATTTTTGCTGGATCCACTGCTAAGCCTGATCCACTGATGATATGGCCTAGGAAGGCCACCTCTTTCAACCAAAACTGACACTTGCTAAACTTCGCATACAGCCGATGCTCCCGAAGCTTCTCCAAGGTTAGTGTCAAATGCCGCGCATGCTCCTCCTCCGTCCTCGAGTAGATGAGGATGTCGTCGATGAACACAATGACAAAGATGTCGAGATAAGGCTCGAATACCCGGTTCATCAGGCTCATAAATGTTGATGGTGCATTTGTGAGCCCGAACGGCATCACAATGAACTCGTACAATCCGTATCGGCTGCTGAAAGCCGTCTTCGGGATATCCTCCTCCTGGATCCTCACCTGATAATACCCTGACCTCAAATCCAGCTTCGAGAAGCAGTGGGCTCCCTCTAGCTGGTCGAAGAGCTCGTCTATCCTTGGCAGAGGGTACGTGTTCCGCACCGTCAGCCTATTCAGAGTTCTGTAGTCAATGCACAATCTGAGCGTCCCATCCTTCTTCTTCACGAACAACACCGGAGCTCCCCAAGGTGAGGAACTCGGCCTAACGAACCCAGCTTCTATCAGCTCCTGCAGCTGGCTCCGAAACTCTACTAACTCCTTCGGGGCCATCCGATAAGGAGCTTTGGACACCGGCTTTGCCCCTGACACCAACTGGATCTGGAAATCCTTCTCGCGGTGCGGTGGCAGCCCGGGAAGCTTCTCCGGAAATACATCCGCAAAATCCCGTACGACCGGGATACTTGACACTGAGTCCTTGACTTCAGTCGCCTCGAAGAGCACCTGATATACCTCATCTCCCTGCAGTTGGGCCTTGACGACCTGAATAGACGATAAGAAGAGACGAGAGGTGGGTTGAGTACCTTCGAATGCTACTTCACCGTCTCTATGCTTTAGCATGATCCGCCTTGACGGGCAGTCAATCCTTGCCTGGTTCTCATATAACCAACTCATGCCCAGGATCAAGTCGTAGTCTCTCGTCTTCAGCACAGTTGCCGGGGCCTCGAACAATCTTCCTCCAATTTCCAGCCTCATGATGCACGTTGCATTTGTTAGAACCTCCGATCCGTCCGGAAAACGCACCCTCCTATAGTCGCTTTTGAAGTGTTGGACTTGGTCCAGGTTCTCGATAAACTTAGCCGAGACGAACGAGTGCGAGGCACCCATATCAAACAAGGTGAAAGCAGGTTTTCCATAAACGGGTACTAAACCTGAGGTTTTGTTGTTTAATTCAATGCTAAGGTAAAGCTAAAACTTATACGACATTATCAATTTAAATGGAAATGCAACAAAGTACCTGTGATGACCCTTGCTGGGTCCCGGGGCCTTGCCAAGTCTAGGGCATATGCCTGTTCCCTGTATTGTCTCCGATCATCGCCCTGAAATCCACGACCTCGACCACGTCCTCGGCCCCCGAGATGATGGCTCTGTGGTGCTGCCTGTAATGCTGGTGGTGCATTCCTCTGGGGGCAGTTCCTCTTGATGTGGCCGATCTGGTGGCAGTGAAAGCACTCCGGAGGTGGCCCACCTCCTCCAATCCTTGGCATTTCCCTCATCTGCAGAGGCTGAGGGGCCAGCACTACCGGCTCCCTTTGCACCTGTCTCTCCTCCTGACGGGGTCGGACCTCCGTCCTTCCTTATCCAGCGTCTTGGCCTCTCGGTTGGTCCCTTCTGCCACTTCGTCCATGATCCTCCATTGGTCTCTTTCTCCTACGAACAACCTGCTGGTCTCCCTCCAGCTTCTTGGCCATCTCCAGGATCTTCGTCATGCTGCCGTCGGAGACGAAGAGGAGGGTCTGCCTCATCTCATCATGAAGGCCCTTATAGAACCTCTTTGCATATCCCGCGTCATCCAGCTGATACGATACTGCAAATCGGGATAGGTGTGTAAACTCCTGGTGATACTCCAGAACTGTCCTACTCCCCTGTCGCAACTGCAAGAACCTGTCCTCCAGATCATCTCTTGCCGACTGCGGCACAAAATGCTCCAACAGTGCCGTCTTGAAATCATCCCACAAAACGTCCGCTGCCTCCAGTCCCGGATAAGTTGTAGACAGGAACCTCTTCCACCATCTCTTGGCATGGGATTCCAAGCACGAAAGCACCAGTGGCACCTCCATATCTGCCGGGCACTGGATTCCTGTAAACATCTCCTCCATGATGTCTACCCATTCTTCAGTCCTTACGGCAGTCTCTGTCCCAATGTATACAGGTGGGGAGAGACCTCGAAAGATGCTCAGCCAATTGGCCCCGGGGTTTTGCTGAGGAGCCGGTGCCTGCTGTGCCCTGAAAGTCTCTAGAATGGAAGTCAGTGTCTGTCCCAACTCCGTCTGCTGGAACGGGGTAGGAGCCGGTGGTGGTGGGACGACGTTCGGAGTCGGTGGAACTCCATGCTGCGGTGTAGGTTCCGTCGCAGGCTTCATAAGAAAGATTACACTTATAAGGGACTTTGCTAAGGAATATTCAGTTATAAGTGGAACTTTTCATGCGATTTCCCTTATGGGGACACCATTGCTTCCGCTGCTAGTTTGTCCTCAAACTAAGCTCGCGTGGGGTGGCCCAGGGTTTGTGGACTTCTTTTCTTTGGATCGAGGTTTCCTTTGATACCACTTGTAAGAACCGTTTTTTTTTTTGCAAAAACCACCGGGTCTTAGGCCCAAAACCACCGTTTTGCGGTGACACCCTCGCTCGGGAAGGTCGCCACTACAAAACGCCGATCCTGCTGGCCAATTCGATCACAAAGAAAAGTAAGGGTAAACGACTAAATAGGCCAAGTCCACATCACATATAATTTAAACCATCAAGAGATGTCCACATACATAACTGAAACGAAAAGATAAGATAACAAGGGCTTCTGCCCGACACATAATAGCATCACTACAAAGATCACTCGCGGAAGCAAATCAACTAAAACTAACACTCACGAATCCTGTCATCGGTGCTCCTGTGCTAGACTGCCCCGCCTCCATTTGCACCGGCCTCTGGTGCTGCCCCGTCGCCGCGGTCTCCTAAAATGATAAGGTCCACCGACCGTCAGTCAAACATGACTCAGCCAATTCCCCACCCCTCCCCCCAAAGGCTCCTAGGCACCGTATGGGGAGGAGGAAGCGGAGGACATTCAAGGGGTAATACAAAAGCAGACGACAAGATGAATTCTACAACTACACAGGTGTATATATATAAACGAAGCAGGAAATAGAAGCAGCATGGTAAAAGTATATAATGAACAGTAAGCAGTAGGTATAGTGGCAAGTAAGTATTATAAAAGTAACCATTGATTTATAGGAATGCACATACAAACCTATAGACCAAGGGGTCGTTTAGCAGGGCCAATCGTATAAGAAGTCCCATAACCGACTTATACGATAGGGGTAGGGGTTGAAATGCAATGTTTTATGCTATGTCATGCAAGGTATGCAGTTATGCTATGTTCATACAAGTGCAACTCACTCACTACGACTCTATGCGCATAGACCTTTAGTTCCCCCTTTTTGGAGCTAGCAAGACTCCCAGGATACTCCCGTAGTGGCAAACGGAAGCGGTGGGTTGGGCCTCGCCCACCTCTAGGTTGGTATATGCACTACCTAACCTAGACCTATCGTACGCCTCAACGCAAACCCGCGGAGCGCCTGCGTACTCTTACTGACTGGACCGCCAGACTTTTATGGCTAAGTGTAAATACCACACTTGCTGAGCCCAAGTATCAACGTCGGTGAAACGATCGCCAACACAAAGGACCCACCACCTTATGCACATGTAACATGTCTTCCAACAATCTCCGAGCCACAAGCTCCCCGGGCTAACCCGCCCGTCACCAACAAACAACTCAGAATCACAAGCTCACCGGACTAAACCGACTAGACTCCCATACCATGGGGGTGTGGGTGAGTGTGCTATTAGCTAACCTTGTACAATGACTTACTCCTATACATTAAGGTTAGTCTTGGACTTCCCGAGGGTTACCCTGTGAGGGGCTCACTACGGTGTTAGGAGTCATACTGGGATGACACCCCAAGACTCCCTTCCCAAAACACTTAGGATTATTGGTGACTACCCTCAAGAAAACCCTCTTAATACTTCTACTTGGTTTTACTCCTAAGTGCTTTAAGACACTAAAGGGGAAAAGGCGATCTTACGTCAATCCCAGGACGACCTACCCCGAGGGTGGCACCCCACCACCCTAGGACTCGTCAAACCCTAATTAACTCTAGGGACCCTTACACAGTCATATGATCACCATTCAGCCCACACATCTCCAATCAATGCCCACCAATTTGACCCTTAACCCCAAAGTTGCTAAATTGCTAAACGCAGACCACCCTTAACGTTTTGATGCTCATGAAGGGAGGTACACTAAATAATCAACTCTATGACCCAATAATTTTTATTGGTGGTCCATGTTACTTATTTAAGATCAATGCCAGAGTTTCATAATTTTCCCAACATTATTAATATTTAAAATATTTTTTCCAAAATACAACTTCCTAAGGTTTGAACTATAAGTATACTTTTCTGACTTCCAATGCCTACCACCATTTTTACATAAATCAAGGCTACCTAGTAATCAGTAGATATGAAGTTTTAGGAAATTCCAGCAAGTTTACTATTTTTAAAAATTCCAAAACCCATTTATTTCAAATTATTTCCAAAGGAGGTACCCTCATATGAACTCCAAACCTTATGCAAATTTATACAGAGGTGATTCATACTAAAATATTCAGCCCTACAAAATTTGACCATATTCCATAGAGGTTACCTTTGTAATTTCCACAAAGGATATATTTGCAATTAATTCCAAATTGAGCTAGATGTACCAAAAATATTAATCCACAAATTATGAGACAAATATTGTGGGTTCATAATAGTATGAAATGTCATCCAGCAAAGTTTCATGCAATTACAGAAAACTAACACCCTAAAATTAATCATCCCAAAAATTTGCCAACAATATGAATAATTATAATTTGGACCTCCAAAAGTTTTCTAATGGTTCTAATAGAATCTCCAGAGATTTATAACATCAAAACTAAGTTGGTGACAGAATATGGTTAATCACTAAGTATTATTACTTCCTAAATCCCAAAAACCTAAATATTTACAAATCTACCCAAGGATTTATAACCTAGGGTTGGCAACTCCAAATCCTACCAATTTCTCACAGTAGGACCCTCTGGTCTCCATGACCATATCCCCAAAATTTTGTGTCAAACAATTAAGGTTTGACCCCTCTTCCTTCATTGACCTCTAATTGCACCCCTTAGGGTTTAACCTAAGATTAAGGTCCATACTTCCCCAAATCCACCCAAACTTCTTGTGAGGGTATTATAACACTCAAAGAACTCAGAGGAGCCCATTACACACCTCTCCAAGGACAAACACTCCTATGTCCTTCACAAGCCCTAAAGAGCACCCTAAGGTTAACCACTAGGGTTTAACGGCACACCAAGCCCATCTCTCCCAAGATGGGCTCCTTGGGGTGTCCCATACACCCCAAGTCAGTGACCAAAGCCACATCTTCAATCAGTGGGAGGAAGCCCCTCCACACTCCAAAATTAGCCTAAGTCCACTTTTACCCCAAATTAACCCTTAAGCAAACAAATGCCCAAGGAAAATTCCCTACCTTGTCCAAGTCCAAACTACTCACTACTTTGGCCAGAGGTCAGTGAATGGTCACCCAAGTGTTGGATCTTACGGCGCCCTTAGAGGGGGGGGGGGATGAATACAACAACAACAACATAACCCATATAGTCCCCAATCATTGGGGGTATGGGCGGGGGAAGATTGGAAACAGACCTAACCTTTGGCACTATGCACAAAGTGGCTTCTCTCAGAGGAGAAAGACCTAACCTTTGACAATAAATGCACAAAGTGGCTGCTCACAGAGTACCACTGAAATAGTGGCCCCCTATACCGTCGCGTTTGCTGCGGAATCATGCCCTCAAATCAAAGCCAAAGACATCAGAGAGGGCAGACCCAAGAATCCATTTTGATTTATGTGCACATAACCATGCTTCCTTCATTCAGCATCCAGAGCATTGGTGAAGCACAAATGAAGGAAGAGGGGGGGGGGGGGGTGAATAAGGGAATAAAATTCTTTTTATAATTTTATGGAAAATACTAAATTGTTTTATAATATGAGAAAGGCAAAATGACAATTTAGCCAATTTGTGAGAATATCATAATTTTCAAGTTTAGAAATAAGTACTAAATTGTTTTATGATTAAGAGATTGAAATAAATAATTTAGATAAAGTAATTTGGATTTAAGACTTTGTAACCAATATTTTAGAGATAACGCCAAAGGAGAGAAATCAAGTAAACACAAATAGAGACATGATTGTATTTATATAAAAGAAAAGTGTTTACATAAATTTGATTTCAATATCGCTAGAAATCGAAGGCGTACAAAAGTAAATTTCTTTTCCTTTTCTATACCGACTTGTATCCCCACAAACCGGTTGGCTTTAGCCTATACTTCCCCGGATAAGGCCTCAAACCGCTCTAGCCAATCCTTCCCCGGAAATGACCTCGAGCCCCCCTAGATCTAATCACCTAGAACTAGTCGCCAACACAAGGCGAATTACCCCCTAAGTCCTACCCAGACCTAGTCGCCAACACAAGGCGAATTAACAAAACGGTTACAAAGAAAGTATGGAATGAAAATAAAGATAACAATAATAAAACTCCCTATATGAGATTTCTGAAGATGAGGATGAAGGATCGCTGTAGTATGAGCGAGGTAGAAGCGATCGTCCTTCGAATGTAGCGTGACGTAGTCCTCCTCCAGAATTCTCCTTAAGCTTTTTGTGGGAGATCCATCTACGGCAGCATAACAGCACTGGAGTTGTGGCACAAGCAACCTCTCTGGGATCTCTAACCAAAACGAGAGAGAGCCCACCATTTTATAGAACTTGGAGCTAGCGCCTGCGGTAGTGGCTAGCGCCGGCGGTAGTGTTCGTGTGGAGCGGTTGCGAAACCGTCGACGGCGTGGCGCTGTGCACGAACTGGAGATAGCGCCTGGCGGTAGCGATAGCGCTGGCGGTTGCAGGAGATTGAGTCCGAAACTTCTCCAGACTATAGATTGAGTTGTTCTCATCTCCGAAATGGGGTGGCACGTTCTGTAACTCTTCCTGGATTGAAAGTTATGGCCATTTTAAGATCAGCACACAAAACTCATGTTTTTGCTTTTTCTAATGTGTACACACTCTCGGATTATGCCCATGAACGAGGACTTGTCTCCTCATTGAACCTGTACAACCTGGACACTATAAACACACAAAAGACTAGATCAAATACAATATGGGATTTGTTATTCTCAAATAAAGGGATGTGACACACATGTCCAACAATCTCCCCATTTTGATAATAACAAATCCTCTTATCAAGAAATCAACATTAGTGTTTATAGTTTATATGATAAGCATGATGAAATTGTGCATACTCCCCCTAAATTAATGCTCCCCCTACATAAATGCAGTTTATGTTTTTACTCCCCCTAAATGATAGATTGCATGATTTAATTATTCTCCCCTTAATCTTCTAGATTTCTTGAATTAATCTCCCCCTTTTGGTATTATCAAAAGAAGTGGGGTGAGGGTAGTAAGGAGGCATTTAAATAATAAAGCATGATCGAGCTTTTGAATATATGAAATGATAAAGAGTTGAAGCATAGTATATATAAGAGATTTCAAATAAAAAGATAAGAGTTGTAAGCAAACGGAAGATTATAATAAACATCTTTTTGTAAGCATGAAGATCATAATTATAAATATGAGTTTAAGTTCAAAATTGAAAGATGTTTTAACCTTTTTGAAATCTCAAAGTTTTTCATAAAGATACCAAGCATGAAATGAATATATCAAAGAGATATTATACTACAATGTTACTTAATTTAAAGTTCAAGAGATACCAAAACATTGTAGAGATCATGCTAGGTTTATCTAGTGCATTTTTATATAAAGAGTAGTATAAATAAAGCATTAGAACCCAATACTCATGAGAAGAAGTGTTATGAAAGATAATGATGTGCACATAAGTATATTTTGGGCAATGTTAACAATTGATTTAAATCATCAAAATACAAGACATATGTAAAGTAAAGTGCACAATAAAACACAAGTAAATTACTTTCACACACTTTTAATGCACATAATTTTTTAACAAAGTGGTGTAATAACTAAGGTTTGCACAAGCCACTTTACTATTCTTTCCAAGGTGCTCAACCTCACAATGCTTATGAAGACTTATCAGGAGGTTCAAGTAGTGCTTGGTGGAGTTATATTTGTCTACATATATATTTTTTGTTCACATTTGTGAGACAACATTCTCCGAATACACTTGTTTTGCAAACCCAAATTTTTTTAACTTTTAACCACTTTTCTAAATTTCATAAGTGCAATTCAAATGTGGTGTAGGTAAAAAACTTATGCAAGTTTTAATTCATTGTACAAATACAATAAACAAGCAAACATTTTAGATTTAGACACACATGTTGATTACCAAAATAAGTGAGTGAAATATATCATTATCAATCATAAAACATTTACTCATACTTAGAGGCATGCTAAGCTTGGTTCTACACATTTTTCAATACAATTGATGCACTTAAATAGATATATCAAAGCATGATAATCAAAACAATGTTCATAGAAATTTCAAGAAATAAATTTTAACATTGTAAATAATTCTAAATAATAGAATTCATACATGCTTGATATTGACAATAAAGATCATACAGTTTTTTTTAAGTTTTATCATTTTTTAAATCAAATAAAAACAGAAAATCACAAAAACATATTTTTGTAATTTTTGAATTTTGAATTTTTGTAGTAGATTTTTCATAATAAGAAGAAAAAAAAACATAAATAACAAAAACATATTTTTGTATATTTTTTTAATTTTTAACTTTTGTAGTTGATTTTTCATAATATGATTAAAAACACAAATAACAAAAAAAAATTAATTTTGTATTTTTGAATTTTGATCTTTTGTAGTTGATTTTTCATAATATAAATAAAAAAAATAACAAAAGTCAGAAACACAACAAATAAGTAGAAAATATGAACCAACATATTTTTATGGATTTTCAGAAATTTTAAAAATCAGAAAATTCCAACACCCACGCTAGCGCCGGCGCTAGCGCTAGCGCTGGAAACAGTACTCGATTTTTTGAGAATTTTAAAAATCTGATTTTTTATTTTGATTAAGTGTCCTTAGAGTAGTTCCATGTTGAAATTTCAGAATTTTCAGAGATGTCTTGATTGCTCAAATTTGCATAAAACTTTAGCTTTTTCAAATACATGTGTTTTACAAAAACATTTAAGCTCAAAAAGATAAATTATGCAAACACATGAGGACATTTTTATTAAACAACCCAAAATATGCATGATTTAAGTGATAAGTAAATAAAGTGATCATGCAATACGAAATATAGGTATGTCCTAAGATTAGAAACTACCCCGACTAAATGTCTACACTCTAGCCCTGTACTAAGTGACGGATGGGCATGAGGAGTTGCACGCATGCCGTAGGTTGGGGTGTTAATCCCATATGCACACACTAGAGAACACACAACCTAGCACTCTTTCCCCCCAGTGCCTCGCAAGGCCCCACTGGAACCCTCCCCGGTTAAGGACAAGACATGACTTAGAGGTTAGGTCTCTAATGCATACAACCCTACGCCCCCGCTATTGTGAGATATGAAGTCAGAGGTGAAATAATCTTTTGGATAACCTATGCCTTTCAAACTATGGGTTGATTTATAAACTATGGGTTTTTGTTTAATGTGAAGAGTTATATAAAGCCGCATAGTTTTTCTATTCTTATGAGATGACGATATGAGATAACTAGCGCAATTACTAATATGAGATAAATGGTAATGCTAGTATGATAAGTTTTGGGTTTAATGTCATGTCATAAGTTTAATATTAATATTGCATGTATTCCAAAAATAGAATTTCAAATTATAGATCTAGAATGGAGTGATGATTTCATTACAAAGTTGATTCTAGAGTCTACAAATATGAGAGATACATGCAATCACTAGCAAAGCAAATCAATACATCAAATAATATAAAGAAAACATTATTCATAATTTTTATCATAAGATTCATAATTCCTATTATCGATTTGAGACAAGTCTTGATAGAACATGAATTATGATATATGATTAAAGAGAATTTTTGCATTGAATAAAATGTTAGATCATCATGATGTATGTAAATTCTAATTTTTCTAGACTTATGATATAGTGATATAGTGATTTTCTTTTGAAAGAACATGATTGATTCGTAAGTCTAGAAAAATGATGATCATCCAATCATATAAAAGACAAAGATCATATATATAAAGTTTTTGAATTTTATAAGATTGCTTTCAATAATTAAATTTATTGATCTTTGGTTTTGCATGATAATATATGATTCATGAAACAATATTCACAAATATATTCTAATGATTAATCCATAAACTATGTGTTTGTTGGAATTTTAGTATTCTATATAATTTCAAATCACATAGTTATCATCAAATTTAAATAACATTGTAAGTGTTATACCTAGCATATAAATTTAAGCACAAATTAAGAAGTGATGCTAGAATGATATGTTTGAGTGCAATGTTATTACAAAGAATTAATGGAGTTAATGTTGCATGTAATATGAGAAGTTTACAAATTAATTTTCTTTAGACCTATAATGAAATGATTAAACTTTTGATTTGATCTTAATGATATAAGATGATTCTAAGGTCTAAATTATATGCAAACAATGGTGACACACATCACACATAATATCTAAATTAATATATGAAACAATTATACATAGGATATCATGTGATGAAAAATCCATAAACACAAAAAATTTCCAAATCAAGCGAACTAAGATAGCATTTAAAAAACGGAGTTGAAATTGGGCAAATTGACAGCACCAAGAGAACTCAAATGAGCAAGCCTATTTTGCCGTTGGATGGAGATTTTTGTGCTCTTTCCGAAAATATATCAAACGCGAAAATCAGGCGAGCGGATCAAAAGATATGGATGTTTGAAGTTTTGATCGTAAACTCGCATTTTTGAAAGATTAAACATGCGTTTAGATGAATTTTTGTTTTCAATTTTATTTGATAATATTTTTCATTATAAAGGGCTATCAAATGCAACAAATAGAAAGGAATCAAAAACGTTGCACATTTTAATTTTTAGTTTAAGCCCTTAAATAAAGCATTTAAATCCAATCTTTAAAATAGTTTCACTAGTCTTGATAATAATTTCAATATTCAATTTCTAATGATAATTCAAGACAATTAAGAGTAAATGATTTAAAAGGATATATATAACAATTAAAAAAATGATAGGTAGGTCTCTTTTAAAATCATATGACTTTATGTTCAATTTTAATTTAATTTGATTTGATAAACATTAGGCTTAATATTTGAAAGTCATATTTCATAAAATATAGAGGGACCATAAGCATTTTGGATCAATAAATACAAAAACAAATAAAAGAAAAAGAAATAAAACACATCATGAAGTAGAGTATTGATATTTCATTTTTAATTATTTCTACTTCATGCAAATGAAATAACTAAATGATAAGAGATTTAGGTATCCAAAGTTGACCATGTGTAATGGTTCCTTTTGTAAGACCCCCCCCCCCCCCCCCTCCCCAGACTGAACCGAGTTCTGGGAGGGGGGGATCTTACTGCCCAAAGAGGACCACCCAGCGCTTTCCGGGTGGCGACGTCCCACCCACTCAAGCACTGAGCGGTCTCTTTGTCAGGCACAAGAATCATTACATCACATCAGATCGCACAGCGGAAGCAGATAATATAAAGGAAACAAGCACACTGCTTATATTATACATTTAAATATGGCCGGAGCCTATCGTTTTACAAAATGTTGCCCGAAGGCTACATAGTCCAAACAACAAGGATCCCTAGGCTAGTCTTTATTCTCTCGCACTCACGTCTCTGAAGATAGGAGGAGAGGCTGGGGTGTCCGATCGGGCCATCTCTAAGGCACGTATCTCATCCTGCGGGGTGGGGGCTTCGCGCTGTCCCGTTTCCTGTGATTGGTTATAAGAAGTAACTGTTAGTCACAGAGCTAAGTAGAACAATACCTCCCCTCCCCGGATCCTTATCCGGGGGGGAACGGCTAAAGGACAGAAATGAAATAGCCGAAGCAAGGAAGAGGGTTAGTAGCAGGTGAATATGTATATATAGACGCATATATATATAGATAGGGCCGCTTGCCCTAAGGCCCGTATTTGCGCCGTATAGCAACCACACAATACTATATCGCGCAGACACACACCCAGGTATTCAAACCCGTACGCACACAAAAGACCCTGTGTCGACACAGTTTAGACCGCTTTTGTTCAAGCAGGGGAGCTAACCCCGCGGGCCTCACCGATGTGGCCGTCGGTGACAGTGGCCAATCTTGCCACTTCTGAATGTAGTCGTACCGTATCATTCAGGCCCTCCTGTACAACTTGGTGTACCAACTGGATGTGAGCGACATCCGGCGAGCCGATTTGTAGGCCGACCAGCGGAGGCAAAACTGCATGTTCGGAGGGTGATAACCCGCTGCACACATCTCCCTGTCGCCATGAGTCGTCAACCCACCCGAACCGGTACGAACGGTCTGCGAGCGTGACCAACCCGCCACTTCCAATCAATCTTCACCCGTTTTATATAAAACAAACCCTTAGGCCACGTGGCAATTCTACTCGACCGGTCGCACGACCTTGTACCGGGAGGCTTAGCGGTATGAGGGCTCCTTGTTTGGGACTAACCTGGGAGGAGAGACTCAACTCCGGGTTTTCCCCAACTAAGGCCTCGCCGAAGGGAGGATAAGCATCGCATTCGTTGCCACGGCAGCTCTGCACTAACAAGTAAATTAGGCCGAAGCAGGGGCCATAACACTAAACAGAAATGTAGGCCGAAAGCAGAGGCCATAATGATAAGCAGAAAGTAGGCCGAAAGCAAAGGCCATAATGATAAGCAGAAAGTAGGCCGAAAGCAAAGGCCATAATGATAAGCAGAAGTAGGCCGAAAGCAAAGGCCATGTAATAAACAGAAAAGTAGGCCGAAAGCAGAGGCCATAATGATAGGACCAGTGCAAGACTGGATTTAATTGAAAGTACAGAAAGTAAGTGCGGGGGACCAGCGCGAGACTGGATTTAATTGACAGTACAGAAAATAAGTGTGGGGGACCAGTGCGAGACTGGATTTAATTGAAAGTACAGAAGTAAATACGGGGGACCAATGCGAGACTGGATTTAACGGAAAGTACGGAAAGCAGTAAAAGCATAAGAAGAAATGGTTAGTAGTCCAATCACTCCATAAGAGGAGGCTTCGATCGACGACTACGTTCTTTTATTATCGTCGCGGCGGGGTTAAATTTCGGCGCCGCGCCGCGATGTCGTCCCGCTTTTTTTTTGCGTTGCTTTCCCGAGCTTAGTCGATTCTTTAGATTGGTACGCATAATTTTGATAAGCATTTAAAATATGCGTCGAGGGGTGCCGATTTATTTTGAGGAATTTCGCCCTTTTCCGAGCGTCTATTTATGCTTGTAAAAGCATTTAAGGGATCAAAACAAGAGGTCACACCTCCCAACTTTGATAGTATTTGCAAAATACCTATACTTAGAGCCCCTAATTTTGGGGGAATTTTAGAAACTCATTTGGGCATTTTATTTCCTAAAATAAACTTTATAATGGGTTTTAAAAATAGTAAAACTCCTCCTAAAAATCCCAAAAAATTACAGGAGGTGCCCCTAAGAGTGGGGCACAATTTTCATTTAGGAAACTTTTTTTTGAAAAGGCCCCATTTTTCCTCAGAAAAATGGGGAAAGGCAAAAGGGGCTGGGGTGCGGTTAGAGGCAGGGAAGAGGCGCAGGGGTTTTGCACCCTGCGCCCTCCCGCGGCCCCCACAGCGGATCTGTGGCAGATCCGCTGCGGGGGGCGCACAATTGGAGGCAGGAGGCGGGAAACCAGGTAATGGGGGCCGCTCGATTTCCTGGGGGAGATCGTGCGGCCCCCGCTCGCGCACGGGCGGCAGCCGCTGCCGCCGCCGGGCAGCGGCTGGCTGGGGCCAACGCCGCCCCCGGTCGGTGCACCGGGGGCCGGCGACCACTCCGGTGGTGGTCCGGCTGGCTGGTCGCCGCCGGCCACCGCCGTGGTTAGTGCCGAAAGCGGCACGGGGGCGGTGGCGGCCTGCATGCAGTGTGCATGCTAGCCGCCGCCGCCTCTGCCGGGGGGGGTGCGGGGAGTGCCCCCGGTTGGTGCGCCGGGGGCCGGCGACTCCTCCGGGGGTGGTCCGGCGGTCTGGCGTCGCCGGCCACCGCCGGGGGAGGAGATACAGAGGGCGGGAGGCGGGGGGGGGGGGGGGGGGGGGGGGGGGGGGGGGGCGTGGCCTGCATGGGCCATGCAGGCCCGCTGCGCCGCCGTCCTCCCGCCGAGGGCCACTGGTGTCGCCCCCGGTCGGAGCGCCGGGGATCGGCGCCTACTCCGGCGGTGGCCCGGCAGCCTGGAGCCGCCGGCCGCCACCGGGGGGAGGGCGTTTTCCTCCTACAGGAAGTGCGGGGAGGAGGGGGAGGCCACGGGCGCCGCCGGCTGTGTCCGCCGGCGGCCCGGCCGCCTCCCCTGTGCCGGCGCCGAGGTCCTCAAGGGGGACCCCCTCCCCCCCAGCGCCACCGCCGGCGCTGGGGGAGAGGGCTTCCTCGGCCGCCTCCTCCCCGAACCTTGCAAGGCTCGGGGCGGCGGCCGGCGGCGCTCCGGCGACAGGGGGAGGGGGGGTCTTCCTCCGGGAGGTGGGAAGGAGGAGGGGAGATGGTTCTACCTGGTGAGGGGCTCGGGTGGAGGGGCGGCCGGCCATGAGGGAGGAGGTGGTGGCGGCGGCCTTGGGGTTGGCTTGCTCCGGCAAGGAGGAGGAGGTGGCTGGCTGGGGGGGGGGGGGCTGCCGGCAGAGGAGAGCTGAGAGAGAGGGAGAGGTGGTGTGTGGGGGGGAAATGGAGAGGGGCTGCCCCTCCTTTTATAGGAAGGAGGGGAGCCCTCCCCCCCCCCCCCCCCCCCCCCCTCTCCCTCCCTTCCACGTGTATGAAGGGAGGGTAAGTGGGGGGGAGATATTTTCTCCCCCCCCCCCCTTTCCTTTCTCTCTCTTGCCCCTTGCCCTAATAGGGGTAGCCTCCCCCCCCCCATTTCTTTAGCAATTTCGAGTTCAGGGGGGGGGGGTTGACTAAGTCAACTTAGGGCGGGGTCCTCCTTGGCTCCTGGGGCACGATAAGAGTTGTCGGGGCCGATGCCGGGTTCGTGTGCTTTATATCTCGTGCGTTGCACTGAGGCGATCTGCATAGGACTAAAATGGCATACTCTCCATACGACCTCGTATCGAGACGCAACGAGTTCCGTTGTGCTTGTATTGGTCATGCGATCTTAATGAAACTGACAGAAGTCAATTCGGGGTTCGTACGACCATTATTCACAATAATGGGGTGGTGGCGCGCTACGATACCTGAAATGGTCATTTTCTCCAAATGACCTTGGATCGAAGTGCAACGAATTCCGTTGCGCTCGTATTGTCCATACGAGTTCAACGGAACTGACGGAAGTCAATTCGGGGTTCGTACGGTCACTATTCATAATAATGAGGTAGTGGCGCGCTACGATACCCGAAATGTCATTTTTCTCCAAACGACCTCGGATCGAAGTGCAACGAATTCCGTTGCGCTCGTATTGTCCATACGAGTTCAACGGAACTGACGGAAGTCAATTCGGGGTTCGTACGGTCACTATTCATAATAATGGGGTAGTGGCGCGCTACGATACCTGAAATGGTCGTTTTCTCCAAACGACCTCGGATCGAAGTGCAACGAATTCCGTTGCGCTCGTATTGTCCATACGAGTTCAACGGAACTGACGGAAGTCAATTCGGGGTTCGTACGGCCACTATTCACAATAATGGGGTAGTGGCGCGCTACGATACCCGAAATGGTCATTTTCTCCAAATGACGTTGGATCGAAGTGCAACGAATTCCGTTGCGCTCGTATTGTCCATACGAGTTCAACGGAACTGACGGAAGTCAATTCCGGGTTCGTACGACCATTATTCACAATAATGGGGTAGTGGCGCGCTACGATACCCGAAATGGTCGTTTTCTACTGCTCGGGCCTACTTTTATTGGGCTCACTAGGGTATAGTGGCCCAATAAAAGTCGGGATGTTACAATCCAATAAAAATAAAGAGATTTTCGTCCCCGAAAATTGGCTAAAGTAGGGGTTTAAAGGATGACATACCTGGGGAAATAGTACCGGGTATCTCTCCCGGACGAGGGCTTCTGGTTCCCAGGTGAACTCTTCGCGTCCTCCGTTTGACCATAAGATCTTGACCATTGTGACGGTTTTGTTCCGCAGCTCTTTGATCTTGGAGTCCACTATCTTCACCGGTTCGAGTCGGACAGATCGGTCGGATTGTACTGATGTTGGTGGTGTGGGAAGGTGCTGCTCCGGTTGGCGAAGTACGCGTCTCAGCGAAGAGACGTGAAACACGTCGTGGAGGTTTCCTAGTTCAGCTGGCAGGGCTAGTCTATAGGCCACCGGGCCAACTCTTTCGATGACTGGATACGGGCCTAGATAGCGGGGGTCCAGCTTTTTCTGCCTCTTGATTCGTGATATCCCATGCATAGGCTTAATCTTCAAGAAAACCATATCTCCCACTTGGAATTCCACTTGCCGATGACGTGCGTCGTAATACTTGGCCTGCCGGCTCTGCGCTTCCAGCATGCGTTCCCGGATTAATCTTATCGCGGCGGTGGCATCGTCGATGTAGGTGACTCCCAAGGCTTCGGGGTCCTCATCCTGTGCCCAAGATAGCGGGGTTCGACAGCGTCTTCCGTAGAGGGATTCGTAAGGTGCCATCTTGATGCTTGCCTGGAAGCTGTTGTTATATGAAAACTCTACCAGAGGTAGTAACTGCTCCCATGGCTCATTGTGTTCCACTATGCATAATCGGAGAAGATCTTCCATCGTCTGATTCGTTCTTTCCGTCTGCCCATCGGTCTGGGGGTGGAAGGCGGTGCTAAAAGCTAATCTGGTACCCAGGTAAGCTTGCACTCTTCTCCATTCCTTCGATGTAAAGCGCCCGTCGCGGTCCGAGACGATTGATTTGGGTATTCCATGAAATCAGACTACCTGCTCGATAAATAGTCGGGCTAGAATGTCGACACCGTCACCTTGCCGGTTCGGGATGAATCGGGCTACCTTGGTGAGGCGGTCCACTACTACCCATATGGAGTCATTACCTGCACGGGATCGGGGTAAGCCATGGACAAAATCCATGGAAATATCCTCGAACTTCCATTCCGGGATGGGCAGGGGTTGTAGTAGGCCTCCTGGGCTTCGACATTCTGCCTTGACCATTTGACAGGTCTGGCAGTGCGCAACATAGTTGGTGACATCCCTCTTCATTCCTGGCCAGTACAAGGTCCTTCGCAGGTCCGTATACATTTTTACTACTCCCGGGTGTATCGAGTACCTGGTCTGGTGCGCTTCGCGGAGGATTTCTTCCCGAATTCCTTCTATTGCGGGGATGAATATGCGGTGTCTGAACTGCAGGATGCCATCGTACAAATTGTAATCCTCCTGCGCACCATGTTGCAGGGCTTGAATGATCGGGGCTGCTTCTACGTCAACCTTCTGAGCTTCTCTTATCCTATTCTGGATGTCGCACTATATCTCCATCCAGTAAAGCTGGGCCTGGTATTCCATCGGATTTCTGCGGGCGATGAGGATAATATCCATTTCTGCCAATGATTTGACTAACTCCTCTGGCACCATTTCTAACCAACTCCCGGTCCTCGGAGGCTGCCGACTCAAGGCGTCTGCAACCTTATTAGCCTTGCTGGGGTGGTACTGGAGGGCGAAGTCATAATCACAGAGAAATTCTAACCACCGGCGTTGCCGGAGGTTCAGCTCTTTCTGGGTGAAGACATATTTGAGGCTTTTATGATCGGAGAAGATTTCGCATCGTACCCCGTAGAGGTAGTGTCTCCAGACTTTTAATGCGAAAACTACCGCCCCCAGCTCCAGATCGTGGGTGGCGTAGTTTAGTTCATGCGGCTTGAGCTGACGTGAGGCGTAGGCAATCACCTTGCCATGTTGCATAAGCACGGCCCCCAATCCTTTCAAAGAGGCATCAGCATAGATTTGGAATCCCTCGGTACCGGAGGGGAGGGTTAGGATTGGGGCTGATATCAGCCGGTTCTTCAGTTCGATGAACGCCGCCTCGCATTCGGGAGACCATTGGAAAGTCACATCCTTCTTGGTGAGAGAGGTAAGTGGTAACGCGATTTTGGAGAAACCTTCGACGAACTTATGGTAGTAGCCGGCGAGGCCAAGGAAACTTTGGATGTCTGCTGCTGTCTTCAGTGGCGGCCAATCTCGTACCGCTTGCACCTTGGCTTGATCCACCGCTACTCCGTTCTTGTTGACGGTGTGTCCCAGAAAACCGACTTCTTCCATCCAGAACTCGCATTTGCTAAACTTGGCGAAGAGCGAGTGCTCTCTTAGCTTAAGTAGTACCATTTGGAGGTGCCTGGAGTGATCGGGTTTGTTCTTTGAGTAGATGAGAATATCATCTATGAAGACTATTACGAAATGGTCCAGTAAGGGTTTGAATACCGTATTCATCAAAGCCATGAAGGAGGACGGGGCATTGGTTAATCCAAATGGCATTACCATGAACTCGTATAGTCCGTAGCGAGAGCTGAAGGCGGTCTTGGGAATGTCCTCTTCTCGCACTCTAAGTTGATAGTAGCCGGACCTTAAGTCCATCTTGGAAAAGACGGACGCGCCTTGCAGTTGATCGAATAGTTCATCTATCCGGGGTAGGGGATAGGTATTCCGGATAGTGAGTTTATTCAAACCTCTGTAGTCGATGCAGAGACGCAGCGATCCATCCTTCTTTTTAACGAACAGTACCGGGGCTCCTCAGGAAGAGGTACTAGGACGTACGAATCCTGCGTCGACTAACTCTTGTAGCTGAATCTTGAGCTCGGCCAGTTCCCTCGGGGCCATCCGGTACGGTGCTCGGGACACTGGTCGGGCTCCTTGAGTAAGTTCGATTTGGAAGTCCACTTCCCGTTGCGGGGGAAACCCGGGGAGTGACTCTGGGAAGATATCTGGGAAGTCCCTGATCACAGGTACTTTAGCGAGTACTTGCGTCGTGTTCTCCATCTCAAAGTAGATTAGGTATATCTCGTCCTTCCGTCGAACTGCCTTGACGGTTTGTGCAGATGTTAAGATAATGCGGGTGACAGAGGGTATACCTGCTAGCGTGATAAATTGCCCATTTGGATTCTTGAGGCAGATTTCTCGAGTCGAACAATTGATTTGGGCGCTGTGCTTGGCCAACCAATCCATCCCCAGAATGATGTCGAATCCGGTTATTGCTAAGATGGTGGCGTTGACTTCGAACTCTATGCCTCCCAGCATTGCTTGGAAGGAACATTTCTCGGTGGAAGTCATGTCTGACCCATCCGGGAGTTGTATTCGGATCGACATCCCGGATGATCTCACCGTGTTCCCTTTGTCAGCGATGAAGTTTTGTGCAACGAAAGAGTGTGTGGCACCGGTATCGAACAGTGTTTTAGCGGGATGACCTTCTACCAAAAGTAGACCTGATAATATATATACTATGATCATAAGCTTTTCACAAATATACAGGAGTAGGGATGACATATACAAAAGTCCCAAAACATAAAGCTACAACATCTCCTAGGATATCATACTATCGGAAGTAGATACCTATCACTACGTCAGGAGCAGGACCGTGCTGGAGATCCAACGCGTATGCCTCGAGCGGTGCTGCTCTGCCCTGCCTAGCCGGCTCCCTCCTGCCTGCGGGATGTCCTCTGCGTCCACCTCGTCCTCTCTCTGCCGCTCTCTGTACTGCTCCTAAACCGGGTCTCCCGGTAGCCTGTGGGCAGAAGGCTCGTATATGCCCAGGCTGCTGGCATAGGTAGCAGTTCCCTGCGAAGGGAACATCTCGTCGTGCGGCTGGGACGACCTGAGGTGCTGGGGCTGGGGGTGCTGGTCGGGGCTGGGGTGCCTGTCTATATGGCTGGTGACGCTGACGCTGTCTCCTGTCTCGGCCCTGCCTGCGAGGACCTACCCCTCTCTCTCGGCCCTGAGTTTGGGGAACACCTACGTGTCCCCTCCGCTGCTGGGCTACCATCAGCTGGTCCATCTCTAGAGCGGTGGCATGTGAGGCGATCGTGTGGAAGGATGCCTGGGAAATCATGATCAGGGCCTGACGGAGGTCGTCTCGTAATCCCCGGTAAAATCTGGCCGCCCTGTCCCTATTCGTACCTGCTAAGGTCCCGGCGAAGCGGGCCAGGTGGATAAACTCTCTCTGGTAGTCTGGAACCGTCCTATCTCCTTGCCTGATCTGTAGGAACCGCTCCTGGAGTGCCATCCGGTCTGCATCCGAAATAAAATGCTCTAAGAAGGCCTCTGAGAACTCCCCCCAGAGAATGGTGCTGAGGGGTCGCCCTCTAAAAGTGGAGCGGCTAGCTGCCCTCCACCAGTCCCGGGCATAGCCCTCCAACATGGTCACCACTAGGGACACTGCGGCTACTGCTGGGCACATCATCCCTACAAGAAGCTCCTCTACTCTCTCCACCCACTCCTCGGCCTGGATGGCTGACTCTGTACCCCGAAAGGTGGGGGGCCTTAGCCCTCGGAATGTCGTCAGCAGATCGGTGGGTACGGTGGCCTGCTGGGGTGGCCGTAAGGTGGCTGTCTGGAAGGCGGCTAACAGGGCTACCAGGGTCTGCCCGAGCTCTGTCTCTCCGAACGGAACTGTGGCTGGAGCGGTCTGAGCTGGTGGTGGGGTGGTAGGGTGGTACTGGTCTCGGGAGGAGGACCTTCCGTTACTTGACTCCGGTATCTGGAGAAGTAACAAACGGGTGTCAGAACTTGCAAAAATAAGGGAATTTTGCAGGACTGAAAGAAAAGGAAGCGGAAAACGTGTGGGTGTACTATCGTGCAGTCTCGAGTCCTTAACCTTAAACCTAAAGGGTCTACCAGGCTTCCGCTGCGTGGTTCATCCCGAACCAAGAAATGGAACAGGGGAAGGGAGGATCGAAAGACTGCCCCATGTGGTCGGATCGTGGTAGCTCTGATCCATTTGACCTTGGATCAAATGACCTTGGATCGAAGTGCAACGAATTCTGTTGCGCTCGTATTGTCCATACGAGTTCAACGGAACTGACGAAAGTCAATTCGGGGTTCGTACGACCATTATTCACAATAATGGGGTAGTGGCGCGCTACGATACCCGAAATGGTCGTTTTCTACTGCTCGGGCCTACTTTTATTGGGCTCACTAGGGTCTAGTGGCCCAATAAAAGTTGGGATGTTACACCTTTGGGCACCCAAATATGTCGTGATGGCTTTTGAGAAGATAATGATGAATGAGCCTTTTTAATTAATGTTGATATGTCATTTTTCTTTAAGGGTCTCCATTCATATCTTGGTGGTTTACATTTTAAATTCATATTATGATTATGTGACATCTTTATATGATTATATTTGTTTGAAAAATAATTCATTTGTGATTTAAGTTTATTCAAATTATTTTTCAAAATAGATTGATGTTGATAATCATAATGAATTTTATTACATGGATTCTTTGAAAGTTTATAAGAGTGAGTGTCTTTCTTTAGAAGTGATTGTTGAAAGAGTGGATTACAATATGTTTTAAAAGATTGATTATTATTTTGATGATTTTCATTTCTACTCTTTCTTATAGACATACTCTTATAATATGAAGGATAATATTTTGTACTTTGATTTTCATGAAAAGGAGTTTTTAAATTTGAGTTATGATTGAAAATATATTGAGACTTATAATAGTGACTCTTAAGAATTTTATGAGGATCGTAATTCTTTTTGAAACTAAACTCCTTTTGATTTAATGTGTGAAAATGGTCCTTTTTAGAAATGATTTTGTAAGTTAATTTATCCTTGTTATTCAAAATCTTATGATGAAAATCATTACATGACATTTGGAATTTTTCAACAAAAGATTTTAATTGTATTAACTTACAAGATAAAGCATCATTTTAAATTATCAATTTTTCATTATGCTTTTTAAAAATTAAGAGCCCTTTTTCAATTTCCTTGAATTTTTCTTTTAATATATTGCAATTCAAACAAGGAGTAGGAATTTTAACTAAAGAGCAAGAAAGAGAATTTATCACATCAATATTTGATACTACGTTAACGTTTGCTTTTAAAGATTTATTTTCTAAACGTAATTTGGAATTAGCAATTTTTAACTTTAAAATTTTACGTTTAGCAATTTTAAGCATACGAGAAGTAGAAATAGAATTCGTTACAAAAAGAGAAGATTTAGATTTTCTTACCTTGCTATAGTTTCCGTCTTCTCTTTTGCTTGATGTGTTGCCAACAAATGAGTCCAACATTGTGACGTTGTATTTTTCTTCCTCCAAGCATGAGTCCTCATCGATTTCTTCTCTTGGATCCATAAGAAATTCCTCGTCGATTTCTTCTCTTGGATCCATAAGGAATTCCTCGTCGATTTCTTCATCTGTAGAAGGAAGACTATAAGTATTCTCAAGAAATTTCCAAACTTCATAAGCAGTAGGAAATGTATAAATAAGTTTGAAAATATTTTAATCTAATGCACAATATAGACTATTCATAAATTTGGCATTTAAAAATATTTCATTTTAATTTAAAATACTTGGGGGCATTTTAATTGTAATATTCCATACTTCCATATCCAAAGATTTAAGAAATTTTTCCATAAGAAATTTCCACCCATTATAATTTTTGCCTTCAAATAAAGGTGGTGCTAAAGATTTTTCATTTATAAGAAAGTTTTCCCCATTAATAGAAGCGAGATCATGAGACGCCATTATTCCTGGTTTTTAAACCGTTTGGAATAACCTAGCTCTGATACCACTTGTTGGATCTTACGGCGCCCTTAGAGGGGGGTGAATAAGGGAATAAAAATCTTTTTATAATTTTATGGAAAATACTAAATTATTTTATAATATGAGAAAGGCAAAATGACAATTTAGCCAATTTGTGAGAATATCATAATTTTCAAGTTTAGAAATAAGTACTAAATTGTTTTATGATTAAGAGATTGAAATAAACAATTTAGATAAAGTAATTTGGATTTAAGACTTTGTAACCAATATTTTAGAGATAACGCCAAAGGAGAGAAATCAAGTAAACACAAATAGAGACATGATTGTATTTATATAAAAGAAAAGTGTTTACATAAATTTGATTTCAACATCGCTAGAAATCAAAGGCGTACAAAAGTAAATTTCTTTTCCTTTTCTATACCGACTTGTATCCCCACAAACCGGTTGGCTTTAGCCTATCCTTCCCCGGGCCTCACGCCGCTCTAGCCAATCCTTCCCCGGAAATGGCCTCGAGCCCCCCTAGATCTAATCACCTAGAACTAGTCGCCAACACAAGGCGAATTACCCCCTAAGTCCTACCCAGACCTAGTCGCCAACACAAGGCGAAATAACAAAACGGTTACAAAGAAAGTATGGAATGAAAATAAAGATAACAATAGTAAAACTCCCTATATGAGATTTCTGAAGATGAGGATGAAGGATCACTGTAGTATGAGCGAGGTAGAAACGATCGTCCTTCGAATGTAGCGTGACGTAGTCCTCCTCCAGAATTCTCCTTAAGTTTTTTGTGGGAGATCCATCTACGGCAGCATAACAACACTGGAGTTGTGGCACAAGCAACCTCTCTGGGATCTCTAACCAAAACGAGAGAGAGCCCACCATTTTATAGAACTTGGAGCTAGCGCCTGTGGTAGTGGCTAGCGCCGGCGGTAGTGTTCGTGTGGAGCGGTTGCAAAACCGTTGGCGGCGTGGCGCTGTGCACGAACTGGAGATAGCGCCTGGCGGTAGCGATAGCGCTGGCGGTTGCGGGAGATTGAGTCCGAAACTTCTCCAGACTGTAGATTGAGTCGTTCTCATCTCCGCAATGGGGTGGCACGTTCTGTAACTCTTCCTGGATTGAAAGTTATGGCCATTTTAAGATCAGCACACAAAACTCATGCTTTTGCTTTTTCTAATGTGTACACACTCTCGGATTATACCCATGAACGAGGACTTGTCTCCTCATTGAACCTGTACAACCTGGACACTATAAACACACAAAAGACTAGATCAAATACAATATGGGATTTGTTATTCTCAAATAAAGGGATGTGACACACATGTCCAACACCAAGGTCCTACCAACATTTGGTGAGGAGTGGGGTTCTTTTGGGTGCCTAATTGGGGTGCAAATAGCAATTAGCCCCTTTGCTAATTACTAGGGTAAACCACCTCCAATGGCCACCAAACTTGGACCAAGGGTTGGCATGGATGAGGGTGATGTGCACCCCAAATATGAAGCCAATTGGCTTTGTGGAAGAGTGGGGGCACTCACCCAAAGTTTTTCCCTAACCTAGGGAGCCTAAGATTGACTTGGTGAATTGCCCTACCAAATCAACTCCAAAAATTATGAGATTTTAACCAGAGACCCTACATGCTCTCTAGGACCACACATCCAAGTTTGGAATGGTTTTGAGGTGTCTAAAGCACCTAATTAAATCACACATGGATTATTGAATTTTTCCAAAAACTATAAAAAAAGGTTCTCCAAACATTCTGATTTTTGGACATGCCCTTCATGTGTATAAGACTAGCCTACACCCCAAATTTCATGTCATTTGGAGTTCTAGATTGAGGTGGGCATCAAAAACAAACTCTGGTTAGCCCTATGGACAGACCTCACCAAAATGAGTGATGTGCCCTAACCAGGGCTCCAAATCGAGTGAACTCAATTTTGAATTAAACTAGACATCAGGGGCTCCAACTTTGCTGTTGGATAATTTTTCCCTAGAAGCCTCTAAGTATTTTTAAAAGAATTAAATAATTGCTGCAGGTTTAATCACAGATTTCAGGAAATAACACCAAGGGGCCGCACAAATCTTGAAGCAATCCGACCGCGCCTGGTTATCATCCCCGATGAACCAGCGGCCAGGATTTGCCGTGCCTGGGCCGTATTAAACTTGGATTTCCCGGCCACCTGAGCGCCGCCCCGGCCGACCAACGCCACCACCACCTCCGTTGAGGTGGCGGCCGGCGATGAGCGGTGTTTGATCGGCCGGAGGTGGCCGGAGGTGGCCGGAATCGTGTTCTGGAAGGAGAAGCCCAACCGGATCAACGGGAGGCTTGGCTGGCTCGATTCACGGCCGATTGGCCACGATTCGAGCCGCCGGCGATTGGGATCTATTCCTCAGAGGTCAGGGAAGGGAAATGGACCTGTTGTGGAGCTTGCCGTCGTGTTGTCCTCGTGTACACCATGGGAGCTCGGGGTGGTTGTGGTGCCATGCCAATTCAAGCCTACAGAACACGAGACCTTCTGAAATCTTGGGGGTTTCTCTCCTCTCCGGCTTCTGAAGATGATAGGGGGGTCGATTGAAGGTGGTGGTGGCTTTAACCCCTTAATGCCATTAATGGCCTCTTCATATTCCTCCCATAACCGACCCAATGCATCCCCCCTGTCTTAATTCCTCCTGGAAACGGCTGGGAACTCCTCAAAATCGGCAGAGGAGATGAATGGGAGTGTTAATGAGGGAGGTCAAGGGGTGTAACTCCTTAACGGCCATGAATGGCCTCTTTTTCTCTTCCCAAAATTGGGGAAAAACCCCCATTTTCTCTCTCCTACTCACCATGGCCGAAATTCCACTCCCCTCTGTGTTTAATGCTAGTTTACTAGGCTGGTTGACCACCCAATTGAGTTAGCCCAAAGGGATTGGGCTAGGTTTAAGAGATTTGACCTAAATTGGGCAAGTTTGACTTTTGGTCAAATTGACCAATTGAGTGACCCTAGGATGGGGCTTTTGGGTCCATTGGGTTCCAAATTAGGTTTAGAAACTACTGGTGGGGTCAATTTGGTCATATGAGCCTTAGTTGACCCAATTTAAGCTGATTTGACCAAAATAGGCTGAATTGACTTTGGTCAAATTGAGCCCTAGGGTTGACCCAGTCATGGGGCTTTTAGTCCACTGGGTCCCCTATGACATGATAACACTATGGGTAGGGTCAATTTAATATGGTGGTGGTCAATTAGGGCACTTGGAGAAGAATTGCCAATTTGACCTAAAAAGGGCATTATGGTCAATTTGCACCCCCTGGGGGTCCCATGATGGGGCTTTTAGGTCTAATAGGTCTCTTATGGTATTCTAGGCCTAGATGTGTGGTCAATTTGGCATGGTGGAGGTTATTTGACCCTAATTAGGCTACTTTGACCAATTTGGGGTTTTAGTTGACTTTGGTAAAATTGGCCTCTTTGGTTGACCCCAATGGGCCCTTGGTGCCCTAAGGGGACCCCTAAAGGGTTAGGGATGCTATGGTGGGGTCAAATTGTCAAGTTGAGGCCCTAAAGTCCAACCCTAAGCTTGGTAACTGGAAATTGCTATTTGCAGACCAAGGTGGTTTTCTTCTTCTTTCCTAAGCTCACATGGTCAATTGGCTCTTCCTATGGTTTTGTCATGACCTATTCATGACAAAACTAACTTAGGGGTCTAGCAGTTTGGGGGATGTTACAGAATATCCATCATTGTCGGTCTCTCAGGGAGATTGCCTTCAGATCTAATCAGGAACTCACGTTACCACAGACGACGTCAAACTATTGCGGGTCGTTCGACGCTCTGGTAGACCGCTCGAATTGAACCACCTTAACTCGAGAGCGAGATGAACGTGCAAACAGTCAATGAGAGAACTGGTGGATGACCCAAGAACATTTTTAACAAAGAAAACCCGGAAAGGGTAAAAAAACCACGCGACCGAAGCTGTGCTAGTCAAATTCCACTATATGTCTGTTTCTTACAAGTAAAACTGAGAACTCGAGGGTGACATGTCGCCGCTCGTTACAATGATTACAAATAGAAATCTCTGAGGGTGACATGTCACCTCTCAGGAAGATAAGTACTTTTTCATGTGAATGGAAGGGAGATGCTCTGGTCCCCTTTAGGTGCCCGGAGGATCTCCGAGTCACTTAGGAAGAATGTCTTCGAATCGAAGGAGATCTTCAAAGGCTCGAAGGAGATCTTCGAAGACTCAAGAGAGATCTTTGAAGACTTGGAGAAAATCTTCAAGCGTCGAAGGAGAACTCTGAGGAATCTTCAGCGGAGCTCTCTCGGGTGTAGAAGACAAGATCCATTCAAATGAAGGCCCTGAGCTCCATTTATAGCCTTGGGTAGGGGTAGCCCGGTAAATTCGCCATTGTAACCACCGTAACCACCTAACGGGCGAATCACGCTTGCCGATTCAGAGCACACGGATGGCCATTTTTTGGATATTCTCATTTTGCCCCTCCCCGGGCAGTTCGGTCAATTCGGGCAGCTTCGTTGATGGCGTTGAGCGCAGAGAACTAGACCTTCAATCTAGGAAATTAAGAAAGGTCAACTGTCGCACGTTGCGAACACGCAAGCATTTTGAGCCCGCGATGAACACAGAGGTGTTCTGAGCGCGCGATGAACGCAGAGGCGTTCTGAGCGCGCGATGAACGCAAAAGTGCTTGGCTCGCTTTGCAGGCGAAAAGTCGAGAATACGATCGCGCACTGCAAGAGAAAGGGCGCGCCTCCCTGAGACCGCGCACCCAAGATGGGAAGGCGCACCCTCCTTAAAAGGATGGTGCTGGGGCTCCGATCGCACCCCCCAAAAAAGGTTGGGGGCATTTTTTCGGCCGCACCCCCCGAGACCGCACTCCTAAGGGGGGGTGCGGGCCCTGCCGCGTCCCCTATGGGGGTGCGGGTTTGGCCGCACTGGATGCACCCCAAAGGGGATGCGACGTCGGTCGCTCCCCTACCCCATGGGGGGTGCGGGCCCCACCCCCTTAGTGGTGTGTGTGCCTAACCGCACCCTCTTAGTGGGGTGCGACTACGCGACTTCAGCCGCGCCCGGTGATGGTGGGGTGCGGCCTTGCTGCCGCCTATGCGGGCGACACCGCGTGACAGCTGAGCGGTTTTCTCCCCCATTATCATGGGGCTTAGCTTGACTCCACTAACTCCACTAACTCCACTCTCATGGTGGGGATATGGCTAAACGCACCCCCGAGAGTTCTATAAATGCATGAGTGCATACCAACTATAGTTAAAAAAACCAATAAAGATAGTCTTTCAATTTAATATAGGGGTTGAGTGTGAATGTAGGAATATCAAAGACTGAAATTTGGAATAATAAACAACTGTCACATTGTAACGTGATGCAACAAGTAATCTCATATCTGGCATTGTCATCCATTTGTCGATTGGTGCAGGAACTGAAGTACCCCAAAGATAACAAAAGTTCTGTTCGTAACACATTCCCAAACATGTTATACAAATATTTATTTATTTTGATTTCTTCTATAAAATTTTTCCGCACTTGCAACCAATTATCACCTATTTCCAATGCTAAACTGATCACCCTGTAACAATAATGCCCATCTCTGACAACATTTACAACATCAATGATATGAGTAAACTATATGAAGGCATTTCTTTGTGGATGCATTCAAGAAACCTATTGGTATTATGGTTTCTTCTCAGAATTAATTTTTTTGTTTTCTTTTTTGGATAATGTCCCCCCCCCCCCCCCCCCCCCCCCCCCCCTTGTACATGCTCAAACAAAGAAAGATCAAAAAACTCTCTCTTTGTAGATTTATAGTCATCTTTAAATTTTGTATAACTTCCACATAGTCTCCCTTTTAATTTAACTGATAAAAGTGTTTCTAAAGTTTGACTTGTGGTCGGTTCAATTATTTCTCCAAGCTTTCTCTTCATTTCATTTCTTTGAGTATCACTTACGTTGTTGCATTTTCTTAGTAAACCATATAAGTCAACTTGTATGATCCCAACTGAATCAATCTCCTCCTCTTTCATTTTCTTTTCCTTGACTGGTGTAGTGTGCAAAATGATTTATCTCAAATGCTTATGAACCATCCATGATGGGTACACAGATGATTGATGTACATATGACATTAATTCATGAGCACAAGGTAATTTCATTGTGAACCTCATTTTGTGAAAACAGTTAGTAGAGTCTAAACCAATACCACTCTTAACTAACTCCTCTTACTTTATTGCTTCCAAAGCTGCAACCGAAATATGCTCAAGTATTGAACTTGTGTTCACATGTATTGAACTTTGCCCAAACAATCATTTGATCTCAGTGTGCTGCAAAGTTAACATTTGATGAAATGGTTTACATATACTAGACACATTACAAATAGAAACCTCAAAGAATTTCTTTAGATGATTATGACCTCCCTCCACTCGACTGGTGGTAGAATTTTCAAAATGTAATAACATATCTATCCATGCACAAACAAAGTACTCATTGTAGAGATCTATCCAAATCGTTAACATATATTGAAGAACATTTAGATATTTTTGGAGTACTTCATTAACATAGAGTTCAATTGGTCATTATAATCATGTACTCTAGGTGAGTTAACCAAAAGTTGTCATTCACACATAATATTGCAGTTTCAAATTCTTTTCCTTGTGTAAAAAATTTATTGCAGTGTGCAAGATCATTCCTATTAATATGAACTTGACATAATATGATTTTTGCTTGACGGAAGACCAAATTTATGAAATTCATCACTGCGATCTCTCTGTCCATTATCAATACATTAGACAATGATGTATGAGCTAACAAGCTTGTAAAACAATTCAATGGCCATGTGTAACTACCTTCAATTTCATTTGAGATAAAAGCAAATGCAAAATAAATTGTCATATTTGCAGATGTGATCCCAACTATGGAAAACAACGCCAATCTATAACAATTTATTTTATACGTGTAGTCCATGATAAAAACTGCAGGAAACATATTACTTAATTCATGAACCAATGTTGGTTGAGCAAAAAATAAGGACTCCAAATTTGCACTAATAGGATTCACAAAATTGTAACCGGTGTACTCTGCATCGGTTATGGACTTATATAGAAACTGAATAAGAGTTCCTCCCTCCAACTCCTCCTTAAATAACCTAACTTTTTCATTGTAAAGTGTCCTTATGATAAAGGCGTTGGAAGAGTTTCTTTTTTTTAATGTAGATAATATTTTTCTAGGCTTTACACCAGATGCCATTTATGCGACAATTTTTTGTTCCTCAGCATCTAATCTACCTACATAACTGTATGCCTCAAGATAAACAAAACTATGATTATGTATTCCACATTTGACTTCTCGATTCCATTCATCTACACAAGTATCTTTTTGTCCAACTAAAGCAAATGGGCATCCACATCTTTTCGAGCTAGTTTTTCTTAAATTTCTCTTAACATAGCCCTTTCTCTGTTGATTATCCCTCGAGAAACCACCTATATCACATCCTAGAAAAACCCTTGGCTTTAATGTACCATCAATCTTTTCTTCTCTTTGAATAATAGCGATGAATCACAACCCTTTAACAATATTCCAAACTCACTGAACTAATCATTCTTTATTAGGAAAAACAATATTCTTATCAAAAGGCATTCCTACGTATATTTTCATCCTATACAAAAAAAATCAAATGGAATTACCTAACTTAATCATTCAATACCAAAAAAACACTTGTATTACAAAAAAATTTGCAATATATTACCTAGCTTAATGCGTGAAGAGTTTCTCAGAATACACTTGATTATGCATCGATGCAAAATCTCAACACAAACACCTAAAAATAAAAGTGCAAGTCAATCAAAACAAATTCTTACAGAGAACAAATTGGAATTGAAATGAGAAGGAAACGTTATACCTCAAATCCAAGAAGAAATTTCCTATAGCAAATCCAAGAATTGAAGAGGTTGGATTATCTGCAACAAATCCAAAGAGATTACCTCTGTTGGAGCATGCGTTCCGCACTCGTCCGGTTTGAGAATAACAAATCCCGGATGTATTTGATCCTATTTTTATTTAATGGTGTGCAGATAGCAGGTGCAAGAATATCATGGTTTCATTTGGAGCAAAATGACACTTTCCAGAATTTTGCGCTATCGGATTTCCGACAGCCCTATCGGATTTCCGACAGCCTGCTTATTTATTCACGTACAGCAGTTAAGAGCTATCGGATTTCCGATATCGCTATCGGATGGCGACAGCCCACAATCTTCCGATAACGCCACGACGTGCAGCAGTTACCACACAGCGGTTAAGAGCTATCGGATTTCCGATATCACTATCGGATGGCGACAGCCCACGATCTTCCGATAACACCAGAACGTGCAGCGGTTACCTTGGCTATCGGATATCCGACAGTACTATCGGATATCCGACATCCCACGTCTCAACCACGACTTCAACACGACGCAGAAACTTCGTTTTAGTGGGACACGTGGCAGCCTCTGGAGCTATCGGATTTCGGCGACAGCAGATATCGGACGGCGACAGCTCTTTTCTATAAAAAGGGCTCAAACTTCGTGGAATTGTGCACTTCAGTTCTCTAAGCCTCCTTCCTGAGTGTTATGATCCAGAGAGCTCCAGAGAACGAAAATCCCCATCCTTGAAGAAGAAAAGCGAGAGCGAAGCCGAAGATTGTACACGCATTCCAAGGAGACTTTCTCAAGGGCTCTTCGCTGTTTTGGTCCAGAAATTCTAAAGGGGGTTTTTTCATATTGTATTTTCATTCATTCACTTTTCATTTTGTAATCGTTGTAGAAATCGTCGTCTTGCGTGCGGCGTCTAAGTCCTTGCGCGGATTAGGGGAAAATCGCTTCCTTGTGTGGAGCGTCCAAGTCCTTGCGTGGCTTGGTGGGAAATCGTGGCCTTGTGTGCTACGTCTAGATCTTGGGAAGATCTAGAGGATAGGCTTGGGCTTGGTCTTGGGAAAGACAAGCGATAGCCTTCCGATCCTTGTGAGAAGGATTGGTAAATCAAAAATATTGTATTTACATATTATCATTGTGCCTTGATCTTAAGCATTGTTAAGATCATTTCTATTGTTCTCAAAATTTCTTGATTAATCTAATTATGTCTTTTCCTTTAATTACATATTTGATGGCATAATCTTTATCTTGGAAATTTGTGTTTTGATTTAATACTTGAATTGCATTGATTTGAAAATATTTGTAAGTAATATTTTAGTGAAGTAAAATCTCTTTAAAAAATTACTAAGTCAAAAATTATTTTTAGACACACCCTTATTCACCCCCCCCCCTCTAAGGGCGTCATACGATCCAACAAGTGGTATCAGAGCGAGGTTACTCCAAAACGGTTTTACCACCGGGAGTAATGGCGCACAACGATCACGCGTTCGTTGAGGGGCAAGGAATTAGTAGGCCACCACTTTTCACGGGCACAGACTACAATTATTGGAAAACACGTATGCGTTGTTTTCTAATTGCGCTAGATATAGAAGTCTGGAATATGGTAGAATCTAATTACACTTCTCCAACATATATTGTAGGAGAAGTAACTATAGATAAACCCAAAGACAAGTGGGATGATAATGACAAATTAAAATGTAAGAACAATGCAAAAGCCATGAATGCCTTATTTTGCGCACTAGATCGCACTGAATTTAATAGAGTTTGTGCTTGTAACACTGCTTTTGAAATTTGGAATTTGTTAGAAATCACTCATGAAGGTACTTCGCAGGTAAAGGATTCAAAGCTATTTCAACTGGAGTCTGAATTTGAAAGGTTCAAAATGGAGGTAGATGAAGAGATTGATACGATGTACACACGATTCACAAAAATCGTGAACGACTCAAAGGTGCTAGGAAAGGTTTTCTCAAATGGAGATTTGGTAAGAAAAATCTTAAGATCACTTCCCCCGAAGTTTAATCCTAAAGTGACTGCAATTTCCGAGTCACATGATCTTAAGACTTTAAAATTAGAGAGCCTTATTGGAAATTTGAAAACTCATGAAGTTGAATTAAGAATTCAACAACAAGAGTATATGGAGCCAAGGAAGAAGGGATTGGCTCTAAAATCCAAGAAGGAAGAAACTAGTGATTCTGAGGAGGATGAAGAAGATGAGGAGAGCTTATTTGTCAAAAAGTTTAGAAAATTTATGAAAAATCCGGAGAGAAGGAATTCGTTTAAAAAGTATTTTAAGAAGGAGACCTTTAGGAAGAAAAAGGGAAAGGAAGGCGATGAGGAGGAAGAGAGACCGCCACCGGAGTGCTATCACTGCAAGAAGTTAGGACACATTCGAAGCAAGTGTCCAAAGTACTTGAAAGAAATTAAAGAAAAGAAGCACAAAGGATCGAAGAAAGTGTTGAAGGCGGAAACATGGGATGATACTACTTCTGAGGATGGAAGCATTTCAGACTCAAGTAAAGAAGAGGAGGCCAACATATGCTTAATGGGAAAGAGCGTCATATCTGATGACGAATGCAGTGTCCAAAGCGACACTGAGGTAACTCCTCCAACCTATGATGAATTATATTCTGAATTTTTAACGACTTGCAAATTTTTTGAAAAGAGTTTACAAGATAATGATCTTCTTAAATCTGAAAATGGAATTTTACTTAAAGAAAACAAAAAATTGTTAAATGAAATTAAGACTATTGGAAAAAGAGATATTTCTTGTCAAGAGTGTGATCACTTTTTGGGAAGAATTAGTGAACTTGAAGAATCTCTTTCCAAATCTCATTCTACAATAAAAGTACTTACTAAAAAGAATGAGATCTTAGAGAGAGATCTGAAATCTTCAATTTCCAAAGTCCATGAGGAAAAGAAATCTTTTGAAAATAGATGCGTATATCTAGTATCCGAAAATACAAAAATGAGAAACCAGATTCATGACTTAACACTAGCCATGAAAAAATTTGGAATGGGCCGAAGATCACTGGATATGATCTTAGGATACCAACGCCATGGATCTGGAAGGTTTGGGCTCGGATACACATCTGGAAGCTGTCGCCCGGCGACAACCACTGTCGCCGGCGACAGTGAAAAGTTCAGAAAAATTACTTTTAAAAATTTTAAAATTAATGAATTATCAAATACTGCATCCTCATCCAGTAAAGGTCCAGAAAATTTATACTCTTCTAAATACATTACATGTGCCAAATGCAATAGATTTGGTCACACTACGGACTCTTGCTGGAAGGAAGGAAAGAGTAAAATAAAACAAATCTGGGTACCTAAGGCTTCTACCTATACCATGGGTGGAACCACTTGGGTAACCAGATCTTTACTTACCTCCTCTTTCTAGGTGTGTTGGCAGGCTAAGGACAAAGAAGACGTGTGGTACTTGGACTCGGGTTGTTCAAAACACATGACGGGCAATAAAGAGAAGTTCCTTAGCCTGGAGATGAAGAAAGGAGGAGTTGTTACATTCGGAGACAATGGAAAAGGAAAAATCATCGGCATCGGTGTTGTGGGTAACGAAAATTTTTCAATTTCTAATGTTTTATTTGTAGAAGGATTAAAGCATAATTTGATTTCCATTAGTCAATTATGTGATAAAGGTTTAAATGTTTTATTTGAATCTTCTACAAATTTGTGCAAAATTATTAATTCCAAAACAAATGAAATTGTTTTTACCGCACCAAGATGTCATAATGTTTATATGATTAAATTTCTAGATTTTTCAAATTCTACTTTGAAATGTTTTTTATCAAAAAACGATGAATTAGATTTATGGCATAGGCGACTTGGACATACTAGTGCCAAGTTAATTACTAAACTTTCAAAAGATAAATTAATTAAAGGATTACCTTTATTAAATGGAAATTTATCTTCTCCACTATGTGTGCCTTGCCAAAAAGGAAAATTTTCAAAATCATCTTTCAAAAGTAAAAACATTATTTCTACCACTAGGCCACTTCAATTAATACATATGGATTTATTTGGGCCAATTGGAATCTCTAGCTTAGGAGGTAGAAAATACACATTTGTACTGATTGATGATTATTCTCGTTTTTGTTGGACTTTATTTCTAACCTCCAAATCCGATGCTTTTTCAGAATTTTCAAAATTATGTTTGCGTATCCAAAATGAATTTGAGTTAAAAATTAAACGCATACGATCGGATCATGGAGGAGAATTTGAAAATGAAAAGTTTATTTCTTTTTGTACGGAGTTAGGAATTAAACATGAATTTTCCGCTCCACGCACACCACAGCAAAATGGTGTAGTGGAGAGGAAAAATAGAACTCTTCAAGAATTAGCCCGTACAATGTTATCTGAATTCAAATTATCAAAATCTTTTTGGGCTGAAGCGGTTAGCACGGCATGTTATGTAATTAATAGAGTAATGCTTCGCCCTATTTTAAAATTAACTCCTTATGAATTAATATTTAGTAAAAAACCAAATGTTTCTTATTTCAAAGTTTTTGGTTGTAAATGTTTTATTTTAAATTCTAAAGATTCTTTAGGAAAATTTGATGAAAAATGTAATGAAGGTATTTTTATTGGTTATTCTTCAACGAGTAAAGCATATAGAATTTTTAATAAAAGAACTAAAATAGTTGAAGAATCTATTCATGTTAGGTTTGATGAGTTTGCTTCATGTGTAGAAAAGAAAATTACAGGAAACGAAGATGAAATCCTTCCCACGGTGGAGAACGATGATGAAGAACTTGGAGAAAATGAAGAAGAAAGAGAAGAAGAAAGAGAAGGAGAAAGAGAAGAAGAAAGAGAAGAAGAAAGAGAGGAATATGTGCCTCCAAGTGAATTAAGATTCTCAAAGGATCATCCAAAGGAGCTTATCATTGGAGATCCACAAAAAGGGGTTAGTACTCGTTCATCGCTACATGTCTTATTTTCAAACCTTTGTTTTGTTTCTGAAATAGAACCAAAAGATGTTTCCACCGCTTTAAATGATGAATTTTGGTTTTTAGCTATGAATGAAGAACTTAATCAATTTGAACGTAATAAGGTTTGGAATCTTGTAGAACGACCCAAAAATCGTCCTGTAGTTGGTGTTAAATGGATTTTTAAAAATAAAATGGATAATGAATCTAGAATTGTTAGAAATAAAGCCAGATTAGTTGCAAAAGGTTATGCACAAATTGAAGGGGTAGATTTTGATGAAACTTTTGCACCCGTAGCAAGATTAGAAGCGGTTAGAATATTTCTTGCATTTGCTTGTTTTAAAAGATTTAAATTATATCAAATGGATGTCAAAACCGCATTTTTAAACGGGTATATAAAAGAGGAGGTTTATGTAGAACAACCCCCTGGCTTTATAAATGAAAAATATCCAAATCATGTTTATAAATTAGATAAAGCGCTTTATGGATTAAAACAAGCGCCTCGTGCTTGGTATGATCGATTAACTCAATATTTGTTGAAGCACGATTATAAAATTGGAAGTGCTGATTCTACACTCTTCATTAAGCAAATTAATCATGATTTAGTTATTTTACAAATTTATGTTGATGATATTATTTTTGGAGCCACTAATGAAGAGTTGTGTAATGAAGTAGTTCAAATTATGAAAAATGAATTTGAAATGAGTATGGTTGGTGAACTTTCATATTTTTTAGGTTTTCAAATTACACAAAAACATGATGGAATTTTTATATGTCAAACCAAATATATTCATGATATGTTAAAAAGATTTGGATTTGAAAATCTTAAGCATGCAAACACTCCTATGAGTACTTCTCTAAAATTAGGAAAAGATGAAAGTGGTGTTTCAATTGAACAAACCCTTTATAGAAGTATGATAGGGTCTTTATTGTATTTAACCGCATCTAGACCTGATATTATGTTTGCCGTTTGTTTATGCGCTAGATTTCAAGCTAATCCTAAAGAGTCACATTTAAAAGCGGTGAAACGTATCTTTAGATATCTCATTGGAACATCCAAATTAGGATTATGGTATCCTCATAATGATTCTTTTATTTTACATGGTTTTTCGGATTCTGATTATGCGGGTTGTTCGTTAGATAGGAAAAGCACTAGTGGCACTTGTCACTTTATCGGCCCTTCACTTATTTCATGGTCGAGTAGGAAACAGAATTCTGTTGCCCTCTCCACTACCGAGGCCGAATATATTGCACTAGGTAGTTGTTGTGCCCAAGCACTTTGGATGTCACAAACGTTAGAAGATTTTGGCATGCAACAAAGTAGTGTAGAATTAAAGTGTGATAATAAAAGTGCTATAGACTTAACTAACAATCCCATATTACATTCTAGATCCAAGCATATAGACGTCCGACATCACTTTATAAGGGATCATATTAAGAAGAGTAATATAAAAATCAACTTTATAGGCACGGAAAACCAATTAGCGGATATATTCACTAAACCGTTACCGGATTCCCGTTTTTCTATGCTTAGGCTAGAATTGGGAATCCTAGATATTTCACAATGAATATATCACTACTTAAAACCTATAAAATTTTAATAAAAAACAAATCATAAAAGACTTATACATATAACAAAGAAAAACAATCTCTTCAAATAGACATTCACCAAATCAAACATGTTCACATAATCAAAATTATTACAAAAATTTAATCAAAATGTCTGATAATAGAAATGCAAAAAATTAAAGAGAAATCTGGGGATTGGAGCTGTCGGATGGCGACAGTAAGCTGTCGGATGGCGATATCCTCCAGACCTCTTTTTCAATCCGACTCCTCCTCGTTCCGACTACCAGCCCCACTACTTTCAGGAATGTCAAACTCTGATCTCCTCACGACTGTCTTCCTCCGTCGACCATGACTAACGGATTGCCGACGAGGCTCCTCCTCTGAAGGCATCTCCCATTCCGCGGCTTCCGCAGGCGTAGGTTTTAACTTAAGTCCTTTCACAAGGAACTTCATGAATTTCTGCATACGGGTCCGATCTTTTTTCACCTCTACCTTATGTTCTTCAAACGACCTCCTATGCTCTTGGAAGTCATCTATATGTTTGTCCAACTTGTTTTGGAAAGAGTCAAGTGCCTCCCGCATAGACCCTCCACGTGCTATTGGAGGCTCTCTCATTTCCATAGTCGACGCTTTTCGTTGACTCTTCTTCCCCTTAATATCCGCCGTTTGATATATATCCGGGCAACAATCTCCAAGATAGAAATTTTGATCTATCCAAGAGTATTTCTTGTATAGGATACGTTGGATAATCGCACCCAAAGGGAGAGTGTGTGCCTTTTTCCAATCCGGATTTTTGAGGCGGTATGTATATCGCATCATAGATAAGAGGAGATCGGCCACATCAAATAACTCATTCTCCACTATATAATAAGTCACCAGACTAAGTTGAGCCGTAATACTATGCGTATCACCGGACTTCAACATAATCGTGTGCCTTAAAATATCTTGTACAAGACGAGCATCGTCTGTAAGTGTCGTCATAGTGGTTATGAGATTTTTGGTGGAATTCCCATGCAACGACATATTCATAATCGTCCAATTTCTCTCCAGTCTATAATTTTCCACTATATCCATGACATTCTCACTTTCCATTAACCCAAATTCACTTCTTAAATCAACTGGAGTGATCTCCACATATTGACCCTGAATTTTGGATCTAACTCCACCATTCAGATCAGTATATGTCGGATCCTCGAGATGATTATAAAATTCACGAACTAAAACAGATGAGAAAATGTCTTGGATAATTACTGAGAGTATACCTGCCTCGGCTAGCATAAAATAAACTCGCTCATGTCTAGGGAGATCAAATTCGACAATCTTTGAAATTCCTATTTGAGCTTTTTCTATGGCGGGATAACTTTGATAGGAGGAATGAGCATCTCCTGATTCACCTCTTCTTGATCTCCAACTTGAACTCATATCTGCATAAGACATAACAAAATTTTTTTTTTTAACAAAAAACAGGGGAACAAATTCTGGCACTGTCGGATGGCGATATCTAGCTATCGGAAATCCGACAGCTAAAATTTTTTTTTTCCGACAACTATCATGTCACAACAAATCTTCATTCCCAAATCTACAAAATATTCACAAAGCAAAAATTTCTTACTGTTTCAAAACAAAAAAAAAATCAAAATTTGGGAAAAACACTATTCATCATCTTCTTCCTACACTTTTTAAAAATTTTATTAGATCTCTACATATGACTCCTACTAACATCTAGATCTACACCATACCAACAAATTTAAACCAAAACCTCATATTTCCCAACATACACATCACAAATTTCTCTTTCTCTTCACACAAACAAGATCTACATCTCTTCTCTAACTCAAACTACCAAATCTCAAGATCTACTACTCATTCTACAGTTTATGACCAAAGAACTCCATTAAAATCAATAGGAATATGAAAATCACAAAACTAGTGGTGAAATTTAAACCAAATCTTCAAAAAGACGGAAATCTCACCTTAGATCTGAAGATTTCGGGCACCTGGAGCTCTAGATCTGAAATTTCCCCCAAATCTGAAGAGACATGTCGGTCAAAAGACGAAACTCGTTTTTTTTTGGTCTCAGAGCTGTCGGATGGCGATAGCTCGATATCGGATATCCGACAGCCCCCCAAAAACAAAAATTTCGACTGTTTTTTTTTTTTCTTTTTCTTTCTTTTCACGAGTTTTGTTCATTCCCTGTTTCTATACATGCTACTATGAGAATTTTGGTATCTTACATACAGTATTCTTCATGTGTTATTTTTCATAACAATAGCTTAACATATGCTTATGATGTTCAATCTTGCCATATCATTGTGATGACACTTTCATATCGTTACTAAGAATTGTTTTCGCATGCCTCTAAGTATAAGAACTCTTTTATCTATGACAATGAGCGATCACAAACACCTACTTTGATAATACATATCAATACAATTTATTCTATACATACTTCATGATTGATCGAACATAACAAAATACATTTCATAACTGTCACCTTCACCTTTGATACTTTGCACTTCTTCAACTTTTACCATTTATGACATGCAAGTGAATTCGGAGATCCTTAAAATTTATGCATCCAAAAAAAAATGGGAAGAAAATTCAAATGCAAAAAATTCTTTTTGCCCAAAAAGTTGAAAGAAATAAATAAATATTGACAAGGATCATCCACCAAGCACTACTTAGCCTCCTGATAAGTCTTAATGAGCATTGTGAGGTTAAGCACCTTGGAAAGAATTGTAAAGTGTCTTGCAAAAACAAAATGGTCCTTTTATGAAGATTTTCAAAGTTTCTGGAAGAGAAGTATGGGCTTTATGTATATTTATGTTATGTTTAACAATTCCATGAACATATATAGTTTAAATATATTCATATGTATTCTTTCTCAAAGTATCACTACTACACTTCATTGTTATTTATAAAATTTCTTCTTATGAGAATTGGACCGAAACGATTCAAGTTTCTATATTGCATTGTGTCTTTCTATGATCGTTATTATTGAATCTCATCATGGTTAAGTTTATTTGTTTCTATACATTATAACACATTGCTAGAATGCTTAGATTCCTCTCCAAGATTACATATATCATTATCATATCACTTACAAAGCTTCCGCTAGTGCACTCCAACTTGTCATATATTCTTTCTCTATAATACTCCTTCCTATCCTCTCATATCTATATTCATCTTTTGCTAATATCAAAGGGGGAGAAGATAAAAAGAGATCAACTAAATCAATTAGTTCACATTAAGGGGGAGAAGATAAAAAGAGATCAACTAAATCAATTAGTTTATATGTAGGGGGAGAATATTTTTATATTAAGGGGGAGATCACATTAAGGGGGAGATCTTTTGTTCACACGATCTTTTTGTTCACACTTGAAGCTCACACATAGGATTTATTCGATTTCTTTTTATAAGGATTTGTTATTATCAAAAGGGGGAGATTGTTGGAGCATGCGTTCCGCACTCGTCCGGTTTGAGAATAACAAATCCCGGATGTATTTGATCCTATTTTTATTTAATGGTGTGCAGATAGCAGGTGCAAGAATATCATGGTTTCATTTGGAGCAAAATGACACTTTCCAGAATTTTGCGCTATCGGATTTCCGACAGCCCTATCGGATTTCCGACAGCCTGCTTATTTATTCACGTACAGCAGTTAAGAGCTATCGGATTTCCGATATCGCTATCGGATGGCGACAGCCCACAATCTTCCGATAACGCCACGACGTGCAGCAGTTACCACACAGCGGTTAAGAGCTATCGGATTTCCGATATCACTATCGGATGGCGACAGCCCACGATCTTCCGATAACACCAGAACGTGCAGCGGTTACCTTGGCTATCGGATATCCGACAGTACTATCGGATATCCGACATCCCACGTCTCAACCACGACTTCAACACGACGCAGAAACTTCGTTTTAGTGGGACACGTGGCAGCCTCTGGAGCTATCGGATTTCGGCGACAGCAGATATCGGACGGCGACAGCTCTTTTCTATAAAAAGGGCTCAAACTTCGTGGAATTGTGCACTTCAGTTCTCTAAGCCTCCTTCCTGAGTGTTATGATCCAGAGAGCTCCAGAGAACGAAAATCCCCATCCTTGAAGAAGAAAAGCGAGAGCGAAGCCGAAGATTGTACACGCATTCCAAGGAGACTTTCTCAAGGGCTCTTCGCTGTTTTGGTCCAGAAATTCTAAAGGGGGTTTTTTCATATTGTATTTTCATTCATTCACTTTTCATTTTGTAATCGTTGTAGAAATCGTCGTCTTGCGTGCGGCGTCTAAGTCCTTGCGCGGATTAGGGGAAAATCGCTTCCTTGTGTGGAGCGTCCAAGTCCTTGCGTGGCTTGGTGGGAAATCGTGGCCTTGTGTGCTACGTCTAGATCTTGGGAAGATCTAGAGGATAGGCTTGGGCTTGGTCTTGGGAAAGACAAGCGATAGCCTTCCGATCCTTGTGAGAAGGATTGGTAAATCAAAAATATTGTATTTACATATTATCATTGTGCCTTGATCTTAAGCATTGTTAAGATCATTTCTATTGTTCTCAAAATTTCTTGATTAATCTAATTATGTCTTTTCCTTTAATTACATATTTGATGGCATAATCTTTATCTTGGAAATTTGTGTTTTGATTTAATACTTGAATTGCATTGATTTGAAAATATTTGTAAGTAATATTTTAGTGAAGTAAAATCTCTTTAAAAAATTACTAAGTCAAAAATTATTTTTAGACACACCCTTATTCACCCCCCCCCCCCCCCTCTAAGGGCGTCATACGATCCAACAACCTCCAGCTAGAGGGGGGGGGGGGGGACTCGAGCCCGGGATAGCCCGCCCCTGGCCCAGGCCAAGTTGTGGTGGCCTAACAAGGCCCCGTATCAAGCATTTGCTCGACCCGGTACCGGGCCCGGGAAAAACCCAATTATTTGTCCCGGGCCGAGACCGGGCCTGGGCAAAGCCCGACCCACCCTGCTGACTGGATCAACGACTCCAAGAGTTGTTGGATCAATGGCTCTTAGAGTCATTGTTCCAACGGCTCAAAGAGCCGGAAGCAGCGCTGCCATGGCAGCAGCGCTGCCATGGCAACATGCAACAACGCTCCATTATGACTTAGAACTACCGACCTAGGCTCTATTAAAAAAATATTTTTTTAAATGAAAAAAAAAACTAAAAACTTACCCCCCCCCCCAAAGCAACCAGCTGACCCTCTCTCTCTAAAATTTTTACTCTCTCTCCTTGTACAACCCCGATATTCGCCGAGTACTCCCAAGGATCCGGAGGAGGCAGTTTGGTAGCCTCGAACCACGCAGAAAGAGCGGCAGGGGCGGAGCGGGGGAGGGGGTCTCGCCCCCCTCTCGCCCAGGAGGTTGGGGAGGAGAGGGGGAGGGGGTCTCGCCCCCCCCCCCCCCCCCCCCCCCCCTCTCGCCCAGGAGGTTGGGGCGGAGAGGGGGAGGGGGTCTCGCCCCCCCTCTCGCCCAGGAGGTTGGGGCGGAGAGGGGGAGGGGGTCTCGCCCCCCCCCCCCCCACCCCCCCCCCCCCCCTCTCGCCCAGGAGGTCGGGGCGGAGAGGGGGAGGGGGTCTCGCCCCCCTCTCGCCCAGGAGGTTGGGGCGGAGAGGGGGAGGGGGTCTCGCCCCCCCTCTCGCCCAGGAGGTCGGGGCGGAGAGGGGGAGGGGGTCTCGCCCCCCTCTCGCCCAGGAGGTCGGGGCGGAGAGGGGGAGGGGGTCTCGCCCCCCTCTCGCCCAGGAAGTAGGGGCGGAGAGGGGGAGGGGGTCTCGCCCCCCTCTCGCCCAGGAAGTAGGGGCGGAGAGGGGGGAGGGGGGTCTCGCCCCTCCCTCTCTCGCCCAGCAGGAAGGGGCGGAGAGGGGGGAGGGGGGTCTCGCCCCTCCCTCTCTCGCCCAGTAGGTAGGAGCAGAGAGGGGGGAGGGGGGTCTCGCCCCTCCCTCTCTCGCCCAGTAGGTAGGAGCAGAGAGGGGGAGGGGCGGTTCGCCCCCACTCTCGCCCAGGGGAGGCCCCCCTCGTCCAGTTTACTATTCGCAGTCCAGTCTGGCTATTCGCAGTCCAGTGGTCTGCATTTAGCGTTTCAGAATAGCGGGATTCAGCTATCCGCAGCCCAATTCAGGGGCATTTTGGTAATCTGGCTGACCAGTTTTTGGCTATTTGCAGCCCAACTTCAAAAATCCTATAAATAGGACCAAGGGGGCACCATTTGGAGGGATCTCTCATCCTAGGCTAGCTCTCTCCTTCCTTCTCTCCCTCCCCAAGTCTCTCTAGGGGGTGAGGAGAGGCTCCAGTGGTGCCCAAGCTTAGTAGTGGCTTGGGAGGGGAAGTTCCAAGGGGACTTCCGGGTATGTGCCGGGACCTCCCCACTAAGCCCTTGGTCCAGTTTTAGTTCCAACACCTTCAACCTAGAGCTCTCCCTTGGTGGAAGTAAGGGTTGGTCGCCCCTCAGCCTCGCTGAGGGCCCCGAACTCCACAGAGACCGAGTAGTCGGTTTCAACATTTTGGTGCGGTGAGCGTGGAGAGTGACCGATTCAAGAAATCCTCAAGATGAGCTCCATGGGCGGAGGTGGAGGAAGTTCCGACCCGGGTCACCCGCAGCCCCCGGTAGGGGGGGTGATGTTGGAGATGTTCGAAAATTTCAGGCAAGAGGTCCTGCAGACCTTACATGTGACTCTCGCCTCGATAGGCGAAGGCAGGAGAGGAAGTGGTTCAGAGGTCTCTCCCCGACAGGAGGGTGAGATCCCTCTCGACCAACCAGCCAGAGAGGAGGTGCCAGGAGTTGGCGGGTGGGGAGGTCATCGACCCCCACTCGCCGAGACCCAAGTGGGCGGGTGGGGAGGTCCTTGACCCCCACTCGCCGAGACCCAAGAGGGCGGGTGGGGAGGTCATCGACCCCCACTCGCCGAGACCCAAGTGGGCGGGTGGGGAGGTCCTCGACCCCCACTCGCTGAGACCCAAGTGGGCGGGTGGGGAGGTCCTCGACCCCCACTCGCCGAGACCCAAGAGGGCGGGTGGGGAGGTCATCGACCCCCACTCGCCGAGACCCAAGAGGGCGGGTGGGGAGGTCATCGACCCCCACTCGCCGAGACCCAAGTGGGCGAGTGGGGAGGTCCTCGACCCCCACTCGCCGAGGCACAAGGGGGCGAGCAGGGAGGCGCCATGCCCCCACTCGCCCAGCCCCAAAAGGGGGCGAGCGTGGGAAGTCCTTTTTGTGAGCAGATCCTCTCAACCCCGGTTCCGGAGGGGTTCAAGGGGGCGAAGATGTCTCACTACTTCGGCAAGGATGACCCCGTCTTACACCTGCAGTGGTTTGAAGACATGGTCTCCATCATGCCCATGTCGGCCGCTTTCAAATGTCGACTCTTCGCGACAACTCTGAAGGAAAAGGCTAGAGAGTGGTTCCACCAGCTCCCTGCGGGATCCATCTATGCCTTCGAAGACTTGCGTCGAGGTTTCTTGCTACGCTTCACGACGTCAAGGAAGAGGAAGAAAGATGCCGAAGCACTTTTCAAGGTCAAGCAAGAGCCAGAGGAGTCGCTGGCTCAATATCTGGAACGGTTCAGGGAAGAGGTTCTCCTCGTCCAAGAAGTGCCAGGGTACACCCTCAAGCTCGCCTTCATGGTGGGGCTGCGGGAGGGCTTCTTCAAAATGGACCTCAAGAGAAGAGCTCCGGAGTCCTTTGAGGAGTTGATGGAAAGGGCGGCCGAGGAAGTTGAAAGTGAGGAGGCCAACCCGGAGTTCACAAGAAGGCTGGACAAGTTGAGTGAGCCAGAGGCAAGGCAGCAGGGGGGGGAGAGTAAAGGCCCCCAAGAGGAAGTTCGACCAGGAGGAGGACAACTTCCAGGAGGAAGAGACTGACCTCCTAGGGTGGAGGCAGGAGTCGAAGGCGCCCTCTCCACCACCCCAGCAAACCATGACAATCGGTTGGGGAAGAAGGAGGAGAGCCAGGAAAGCAGAAAGAAGAGGAAAAAGAAGGGATGCAGCTAAGTTACCCTACTGTGACTTCCACGAGGAGGAGGGTCACACGACATCCACCTGCCCTGAGTTCTTGGAGTTAAGGAAGGCGAGGTGTCCAAGGCAGCAACATCAACAACCAGAGGAGGTCGAGGAAGATCAGACTTGGGAGTAGGAGACCAAGATGGTTTCCATGCTTAGTTTTTTCTTTCTATCCCTAAGTCCATGTAAGATGATGTTTTGTTCCTGTGCTTAGTTTTCTCACATGTATTTGGAGGATTAATATAATGAAAGTGTTTCAAAAATACTTAGCCTCGATGCTGGCCCGCTGACCAGGCTCCCACCTAGCTGGCAGGGCCGGGAACCGCTCGATGGCAGGATGTTTCAAAAGTACTTAGCCTCGATGCTGGCCCGCTGACCAGGCTCCCACCTAGCTGGCAGGGCCGGGAACCGCTCGATGGCAGGATGTTTCAAAAGTACTTAGCCTCGATGCTGGCCCGCTGACCAGGCTCCCACCTAGCTGGCAGGGCCGGGAACCGCTCGATGGCAGGATGTTTCAAAAGTACTTAGCCTCGATGCTGGCCCGCTGACCAGGCTCCCACCTAGCTGGCAGGGCCGGGAACCGCTCGATGGCAGGATGTTTCAAAAGTACTTAGCCTCGATGCTGGCCCGCTGACCAGGCTCCCACCTAGCTGGCAGGGCCGGGAACCGCTCGATGGCAGGATGTTTCAAAAGTACTTAGCCTCGATGCTGGCCCGCTGACCAGGCTCCCACCTAGCTGGCAGGGCCGGGAACCGCTCGATGGCAGGATGTTTCAAAAGTACTTAGCCTCGATGCTGGCCCGCTGACCAGGCTCTCACCTAGCTGGCAGGGCCGGGAACCGCTCGATGGCAGGATGTTTCAAAAGTACTTAGCCTCGATGCTGGCCCGCTGACCAGGCTCCCACCTAGCTGGCAGGGCCGGGAACCGCTCGATGGCAGGATGTTTCAAAAGTACTTAGCCTCGATGCTGGCCCGCTGACCAGGCTCCCACCTAGCTGGCAGGGCCGGGAACCGCTCGATGGCAGGATGTTTCAAAAGTACTTAGCCTCGATGCTGGCCCGCTGACCAGGCTCCCACCTATCTGGCAGGGCCGGGAACCGCTCGATGGCAGGATGTTTCAAAAGTACTTAGCCTCGATGCTGGCCCGCTGACCAGGCTCCCACCTAGCTGGCAGGGCCGAGAACCGCTCGATGGCAGGATGTTTCAAAAGTACTTAGCCTCGATGCTGGCCCGCTGACCAGGCTCCCACCTAGCTGGCAGGGCCGGGAACCGCTCGATGGCAGGATGTTTCAAAAGTACTTAGCCTCGATGCTGGCCCGCTGACCAGGCTCCCACCTAGCTGGCAGGGCCGGGAACCGCTCGATGGCAGGATGTTTCAAAAGTACTTAGCCTCGATGCTGGCCCGCTGACCAGGCTCCCACCTAGCTGGCAGGGCCGGGAACCGCTCGATGGCAGGATGTTTCAAAAGTACTTAGCCTCGATGCTGGCCCGCTGACTAGGCTCCCACCTAGCTGGCAGGGCCGGGAACCGCTCGATGGCAGGATGCTTCAAAAGTACTTAGCCTCGATGCTGGCCCGCTGACCAGGCTCCCACCTAGCTGGCAGGGCCGGGAACCGCTCAATGGCAGGATGTTTCAAAAGTACTTAGCCTCGATGCTGGCCCGCTGACCAGGATCCCACCTAGCTGGCAGGGCCAGGAACCGCTCGATGGCAGGATGTTTTTTGAAGTATTGTTCCTCTTGGATGGTTCCGCTGACCGGGCTCTCACTAGACGGCAGGCCAGGTTGACCTCCTAGGTTGGATAAGAGATGTTCCCCTTGGATGGTTCCGCTGACCGGGCTCTCACTAGACGGCAGGCCAGGTTGACCTCCTAGGTTGGATAAGAGATGTTCCCCTTGGATGGTTCCGCTGACCGGGCTCTCACTAGACGGCAGGCCAGGTTGACCTCCTATGGAGGATAAGAGATGTCCTCCCCAATCCAGGCTCTCACTAGCTGGGTGACTCTCACTAGTAGAGCTCGCTCCTAGGAGTGTGTCGACCCGATGTCGACCACTAGTGGAGCTCGCTCCCGGAGACGCTCAGTCCCGAGCAGACTCCCTAGCCGGGCTCTCATTAGCCGGCAAGGTTGGAGGACCTCTTCGGAGAGGCTACATGTATTTTCCGAGATATCACCGATAATCGGGTTCCCAGCGACACTCGTCGAATATGCAGGGTTGGACATTTCTTTCCGAGCGTGAGCCACGCTCGAAAAGAGCGGGGATTGTGTACAACCCCGATATTCGCCGAGTACTCCCAAGGATCCGGAGGAGGCAGTTTGGTAGCCTCGAACCACGCAGAAAGAGCGGCAGGGGCGGAGCGGGGGAGGGGGTCTCGCCCCCCTCTCGCCCAGGAGGTTGGGGCGGAGAGGGGGAGGGGGTCTCGCCCCCCCTCTCGCCCAGGAGGTTGGGGCGGAGAGGGGGAGGGGGTCTCGCCCCCCCTCTCGCCCAGGAGGTTGAGGCGGAGAGGGGGAGGGGGTCTCGCCCCCCCTCTCGCCCAGGAGGTCGGGGCGGAGAGGGGGAGGGGGTCTCGCCCCCCCTCTCGCCCAGGAGGTCGGGGCGGAGAGGGGGAGGGGGTCTCGCCCCCCTCTCGCCCAGGAGGTTGGGGCGGAGAGGGGGAGGGGGTCTCGCCCCCCCTCTCGCCCAGGAGGTCGGGGCGGAGAGGGGGAGGGGGTCTCGCCCCCCTCTCGCCCAGTAGGTCGGGGCGGAGAGGGGGAGGGGGTCTCGCCCCCCTCTCGCCCAGGAGGTCGGGGCGGAGAGGGGGAGGGGGTCTCGCCCCCCTCTCGCCCAGGAAGTAGGGGCGGAGAGGGGGAGGGGGTCTCGCCCCCCTCTCGCCCAGGAAGTAGGGGCGGAGAGGGGGGAGGGGGGTCTCGCCCCTCCCTCTCTCGCCCAGCAGGAAGGGGCGGAGAGGGGGGAGGGGGGTCTCGCCCCTCCCTCTCTCGCCCAGTAGGTAGGAGCAGAGAGGGGGGAGGGGGGCCTCGCCCCTCGTCCAGTTTACTATTCGCAGTCCAGTCTGGCTATTCGCAGTCCAGTGGTCTGCATTTAGCGTTTCGGAATAGCGGGATTCAGCTATCCGCGGCCCAATTCAGGGGCATTTTGGTAATCTGGCTGACCAGTTTTTGGCTATTTGCAGCCCAACTTCAAAAATCCTATAAATAGGACCAAGGGGGCACCATTTGGAGGGATCTCTCATCCTAGGCTAGCTCTCTCCTTCCTTCTCTCCCTCCCCAAGTCTCTCTAGGGGGTGAGGAGAGGCTCCAGTGGTGCCCAAGCTTAGTAGTGGCTTGGGAGAGGAAGTTCCAAGGGGACTTCCGGGTATGTGGCGGGACCTCCCCACTAAGCCCTTGGTCCAGTTTTAGTTCCAACACCTTCAACCTAGAGCTCTCCCTTGGGGGGAGTAAGGGTTGGTCGCCCCTCAGCCTCGCTGAGGGCCCCGAACTCCACAGAGACCGAGTAGTCGGTTTCAACACTCCTCCCTCTCTCTTTCTCATATTTCTCTCTTTCAAATATTTACTCTCTCTTTCAAGTAGTCAAGTGCGAGCGACGCCGAGCGCAAAGACACGTCCGTCGAATATGACATTGTCGTCTTCGATGGCGTCGTCATCATTAACGGTTGCGCGTGAAGTGGTGAAGCACAAACGTAAGACTCCAGTTTGGGAACATTTTGGAAAAATAAAAGTTGGCGCTTAATACAAGACCAAATTATGCTCGAAGTTGCTGACCCTCAGCGACAACTCGACACTAGCAAAACACATAAAGTCTTACATTTTGAAACTGTTGGAATATTTTCTTTTATATTCCTATATTAATATAAAAAATAACATATATTTTCGTTTTTAAATCTTTTACAGAAACAGCAGAAGATATATAAAAATATATAAACAGTAATATCAATAATATTTCATGAAGGAGGTGAGAAATAAAAGAGAATAATTTATAGTTTAGAATCGAGCCTGGGTAAGGCGAGTGATCACTGCCCTAAAGAAGTTGCACCATCCTCCGGCAGGGCTTTCAACTGATGCTCACTCCTCCAAGGTACAACACCCGGCTAGATCCCGAAACTCCGATGTGCGCGAACACGAAGAAGCACAGAGCACCCGAATAACCACTTGATAAAGCAAATGTAAAGAAAAGGAATCTCGTAGAAGATCGTCAAAACAGAGAGAGCAGAAGAGCGTGTAATCGTCTATTCTTTCTGAGAAGAACGAGAATATATATAGACAGAAAATAGCTGGAGAAAAAGGATCTTGAAAACGGCAATATTTAAGAGCATAGTAAAGATTAACGGTTACAAAAGGAAGGCACATAATCGGGAAGATTTACGTTGAATATTTCCAACGTAAATAATGGCGGAAAACACGCATAAAAAGAGTGGTTAAGAAAACGCGTAAAACGGCGGAACGCGTGAAAGCAAATCGACGTGCGTCGACATCATATCGAAGCTACGTCGAGCTCTATCGACGCAGGACCTAACGACGCAAGGCTTATCGACGCAAGCGTCGAGTTCTATCGACGCATGCGTCGAATTTCATTCGACGCCACGCCAATTTCAGCGGCTTGGCGATGCTACGTCGAAATCTATTCGACGCAGCTCCGTGTTCTAATCGACGCAACTCCGAGTAAAACTCTGAAACTATTTTGAACAAAAAATACAATTCAATTCAATTATTCCCCAAATCCGAAATCCGAAATCCGGATCCGGTGCGGTGCGTGCGCGCGCGCGCGCGTGTGATTCATAGTTTCTCCTTATGTTCTTTTGAACAAATAAGAAGGTGTGAATTTCTTTATATACACTTAAGGGAAGAAGGAGAATGGCAAGGTGGGACTAAAGAACACCCTTTCATCATGAAAGACTTCCTTCCAAATATTTGGATTCCCTCCAAGTTTGGTTTTGAGCTTTTCCATCATAATGAGGAGCCCAAACACCAAACACCATTTAGCTCCAATCAAAACATTTAATTTATAATGTTTTATAATTAAAATTTCTAACAATCCCCCACAAAAGCGATAAACCAAAAGCGAACTTCATAAATATGATATTACTAATAATAAATAAAATCAAATACAAATTTGCTTCATCAAGTTGTATCTAATGCAATGGGTATAGATGGAATGGTTACCTTGAATATATACTTAGTACTTACTTCCTCTACCGAAGAGTATAATGTGCCAGAGGCTTTGAATTATAAACTTTTGACCGGTAAATTAGATAAGCACACAAAAGATTGGTTGTTCTTGGGTTATGGCGGTGGGCGCGTTAATGACCATGCGCATTACTTGATTTTTCATGAGAGTTATTTTGGGTTCAGCCCGGGTCCCAAAGTTATGGCCTCACAACAACCCCCACATAGGTGGTGCCTCAAGAGATATTCGTAACCAATATCTCGCAAAGAAACATGTCTTTGGCAACCATTAAGAACTTAATTAAGTTCATCTTAACTTGTTACGTAGAGCACAACATCATAGGAATGGGGAGAAGGTTTTCTCAACCTTATATTTTGTGCTCCCAACTACGCTACATCAACGGTTTCGTTTCTACCACATTGAACCCACTTCATGGGATCTCCAATCACATGGGTTGGGTATCCACCGTTGGCAGCAATTCATGTGGGCTTAAGCCTCATTCCCCTCGATGACAACAATATCTCCCTTCGGGATAATCCCTTGGTAAGATTATCAGCCAGATTCAATTCTGACTTTACATAGTTGAGTGATATCACTTCTTTTCTTCTTTGCTTCACGGACTTGTACCTGATTCTCATGAACTTATTCATTTTGGAATTAGTACTATTAGAAGCAGTTAAATCAATAACACTTTTATTATCACAATGTAAAGAGATAGCAGACATGGGGTTTTCAATTAATGGAATTTCACTAAGTAAATTTTTAATCCATTCTGCTTTGGCACATGTAGTGTCCAAAGCTATAAGCTCCGATTCCATGGTGCTTCTAGAAATAACTATTTATTTTGTAGAAGCCCATGAAATGGCAGCACCTCCAAGGAGGAATACGAAGCCCGTCGTTGACTTAACGTCTAACGAATCAGTTACCCAATTGGCATCTGAATATCCTTCTAGTACTCCGGGAAATCCCGTGTACACTAAACTATAATCCATAGTTCCACGAAGATATTTAAATATTCTATTTAGAGCTATCCAATGTTCATCACTTGGATTACTAGTATATCTACTAAGGCGGCCTACGGCATAGGAAATGTCGGGCCTAGTGCGGTTAGCTATGTATAGGAGTGATCCTATCATTTGTGCATACCTATGTTGATCAACAGGTTCATTAGTATTTTTACAAAGTTTTACACTCGCGTCATATGGAGTAGAAGCGGGAATGGAATCATATAAGTTGAATTTAATCAACATTTTCTCAATCGAGCGTGAAAGAGATAATGATACGCTAGAATCATTTTTAACTAGTTTCATTCCTAATATAATGTTTGCTTCCCCCAAATCTTTCATATCAAAATTGGATGATAAATTATTTTTGGTTTCATTAATAATTTTAATTGAGTTTCCAAAAATTAAAATGTCATCTACATAGAGACATAACAAGACAATTTTATTTCCGTTTTGTTTGGCATAAATACATTTATCAAATTCGTTAGATTTGAAACCAAAAGTTAAGACTACGGAGTCAAACTTTTGATGCCATTGTTTAGGTGCTTGTTTTAAACCGTAAAGAGATTTAATTAATTTACAAACTTTGGTTTCTTGTCCTTTAACTACAAAACCTTCGGGTTGAGACATGTAGACTTCTTCATCTAAGTCTCCATGCAAGAAAGCGGTCTTGACATCCATTTGATGAATGATCATCCTATGGATCGAAGCCAAGGCGACTAGAATACGAAGAGAGGTTATTCTAGCTACGGGAGCATATGTGTCTAGATAATCTATTCCTTGTTTTTGGGCATAGCCTTTAGCGACTAGGCGAGCCTTATATTTATCTATGGATCCATCCGGATTTAATTTCTTCCTAAAAATCCATTTACATCCTATGGCTTTGGCACCGGGAGGTAAATCGGTTAGGATCCAAGTTTTATTTTCTAAGATAGAATTAATTTCTAGATTAATTGCTTCTTTCCAAAAGGGATAATCAGATGAGGTCATTGCTTCCTCATATGTATTAGGATCTCCTTCAACTAGATAAGTGAAGTAGTCCTCCCCATAGGATCTTTCGGTTCTAACTCTTTTGCTTCTTCTAGGTTCATCATTTTCTAATGGTTCTATAGAAGAAGTGGAAGGTTGGTTTGAGCTAGTTGAAGGTTGAGATGAATTATTTAGTTTATATGGAAATTTATCTTCAAAATAAGATGCATCTCTAGCTTCTATAATGGTGTTGTTAGATATTCACTAATTAGGGAATTAGTGATGAGAAATCTATTAGCACTACTATCAGATGCATATCCTATGAAAATAGAGTCTAATGTTTTTGGTCCTATTTTCTTTCTCTTAGGTTCAGGAATTGCTACCTTAGCTAAACACCCCCACACTCGACGAATTTGGAGGTTAGGTTTTCTTAATTTGAATAATTCAAAAGGTGTCTTATCATTTTGTTTAGATGGAATCCTATTAAGGATGAAGGAGGAAGTGAGCAACGCTTCTCCCCAGAGATTTTCCGGGGCACCGGACTCGGCTAACATGGCATTGACCATGTTCATCAAGGTCCGATTTTTACGTTCAGCTACACCATTCAATTGAGGAGAATATGAAGCAGTCACTTGATGAATAATCTCATGTTCTTGACAAAATTGGGTTAGTTCATTCGAAGTGTATTCTCCACCTCGATCGGATCTAAGAATTTTGATAGAGGTTCCTAATTGATTTTCTACTTCGGCTTTGAAAATCTTGAAGTATGAGAATACTTCATCTTTGGTTTTTAATAAATATATGTAACAATATTTAGTGAAATCGTCAATAAAAGTTACAAAATATTTATTTCCACCTCTAGTGGGTTGGCGGTTTGAGTCACACACATCCGAGTGATCTAAAGGTTTTGAAGTTCTATCAACTGATTTAAAAGGCTTTCTAGAAAATTTAGCTTGCACACAGATTTCACATTTAGCACTTGGTGCAATATTGAATGGGAATCAAATTTAAGGACATCATTCTTTTCATGCATTCAGAATTCACATGTCCTAATCTAGCATGCCAAAAATCAGGAGAGGAATTTGAAACTAAGGAAGAAGAAGAAATTTGATTTACTTCTAAATCAGCAATATTCAATTTAAATAATCCATCACATACAAAACCTTTGCCAATGAAATTGTCATTCAATGTTATTACAACTTTATTAGATTCTAAAACAATCTTGTAGCCTTTCTTCACTAGCAAAGATCCGCTATCAAGATTCTTCCTAACTCTCGGCACATAAAGCACATCATGCAAGGCTAGTGTCTTCCCGGATGTCAACCTAAGATCCACTCGCCCACGTCCAAGTATTTGTGCCGATGAAGCATCTCCTAAGATCACGCTTCCTCCACTGATGTCCTGAAAGGTGGCAAAGCAAGAACGATCAAAACAAGTATGAACATTTGCTCCGGAATCAAGCCACCAATCTGATGAACAAGTGAGAAGAAGACTAGGTGTATAATCTAACCTGAAGATAGGTTGATCCGGTGCTTGGATCATGTTAGCCTGAGGCTTGGAGCCATGGGATTTGCCGACCACTGGTTCAGTCTTCTTGTAGAAGCAGTTGGTTGACAAGTAATTTGTGCGGCCACAAATGAAGCACCATTTCCCTTTACCTAGATTTTGGTTTGAGGAACTAGGTTTGGAATGATTGGGTTTTTGATGGCGGGAACCTTGACCGAAAGGTTTCTTGAATTTTTTTCCTTTCCCTTTGTGGTGTTGGTGAGAGGAATGATTGTCTTGCGATTCAGTGAGGTTTACTCTTGGAGCAAGGTCTTTGGGAACTTTAGAGTTTTTACTCTTATGTTCCTCCTCAATGCGGATAGCATTTTGGATCTGGACATAAGTGAGGTTTGATTGGTCATGCCTTAGTCTAGTGCTAAAGCCGGACCATGAATCAGGAAGGGAATCAATCAGACAAGCCACTAAATAATTCTCGGAAAGAATTGAGCCATCGGCTCGGATCTTGGACAACATCTCATCTAGTTGATGGAGTTGAGGATTGATAGGCTTGGAAGCATCAATCTTGAATTTATGAAGGTTGGAAACATTGTAGCGTTCTATACCCGCATTGTCAAGGTTATAGCGCGCTTCAAGTGCATACCACAATTCCTTAGCCGTACGATATTGGAGGAATACATCGTAAAGGCTGTCGGACAAGGCACTAAGAATGCGGTTACGACAATGATATTCAACATCTACCGGATCTCTATAAGGAAGACGTCTTACGTAGGTTCTAGTGGTATTTGCAGTAGAAGATGAGGACGATGGTAGAGTCGAAGCAACTGCATTTGCAGCGCTAGGGATTTCAGTTTCTGTAGGAGGAGCATCGAAGATGGCAGACAAAAGACCTAGGGTATTTAACCAATATTCGACTTGTGCTTGCCAACGACGAAAACCGTTACCGTTAAATTTCTCGGGTTTGATCCCGGCAGAATCCTCAGATCTAGAAGCCATTAGAGATTTCTGAAATTTAAAATATAAACAATAAATTGCTATACATATGAAAATGAAAGCAGACAGAAACATTTTGATTGTATTTATTTTGTTAATGTGGAGTTACATACTTCTTTAGATTGTTGGAATATTTTCTTTTATATTCCTATATTAATATAAAAAATAACATATATTTTCGTTTTTAAATCTTTTACAGAAACAGCAGAAGATATATAAAAATATATAAACAGTAATATCAATAATATTTCATGAAGGAGGTGAGAAATAAAAGAGAATAATTTATAGTTTAGAATCGAGCCTGGGTAAGGCGTGTGATCACTGCCCTAAAGAAGTTGCACCACCCTCCGGCAGAGCTTTCAACCGATGCTCACTCCTCCAAGGTACAACACACGGCTAGATCCCGAAACTCCGATATGCGCGGACACCGAAGAAGCACAGAGCACCCGAACAACCACTTGATGAAGCAAATGTAAAGAAAAGGAATCTCGTAGAAGATCGTCAAAACAGAGAGAGCAGAAGAGCGTGTAATCGTCTATTCTTTCTGAGAAGAACGAGAATATATATAGACAGAAAATAGCCGGAGAAAAAGGATCTTGAAAACGGCAATATTTAAGAGCATAGTAAAGATTAACGGTTACAAAAGGAAGGCACATAATCGGGAAGATTTACGTTGAATATTTCCAATGTAAATAATGGCGGAAAACACGCATAAAAAGAGCGGTTAAGAAAACGTGTAAAACAGAGGAACGCGTGAAAGCAAATCGACGTGCGTCGACATCATGCGTCGAATATATAGACCTAACGACGCAAGGCTTATCGACGCAAGCGTCGAGTTCTATCGACGCATGTGTCGAATTTCATTCGACGCCACGCCAATTTCAGCGGCTTGACGACGCTACGTCGAAATCTATTCGACGCAGCTCCGTGTTCTAATCGACGCAACTCCGAGTAAAACTCTGAAACTATTTTGAACAAAAAATACAATTCAATTCAATTTGTACAACCCTCATTCTCCGAGGGTAGGACCCACTCAAGGCCACGTAGACAAAAGTCAAAGTCAAAGAGTCAACACAGAAGTCAATAGTTCGAGATACCAAGATAAAGTCGGCCAGCAGGCATAGTGGAAGAGTTCGTCAGGCGTAGGAGCAAAAGAAAGCCTAGGCGAGTAGGGGTGCACTCGTGCGAGTAGCCCGGATACTCGCCAAAAGGTGGGCGACCATAGGTGATACTCGCCCATTTTCCCGGGGAGATCGCCTCAATGTCGCTAGTCGCCGGGCAGGGGTTGGGCTATAAAAACCCCCCTACCCCTTGGTTTTCCTATAAATAGGACCCCAGAGGTACTTGGATTGGCACTTGGACTTGAGCTCTCGAAACCCTGCTCTTGCATTCTGGAACCTGTCGCACTTGGCCGCTACTCCCGGTACTAGCCAAGTCGGTGCCTTCCTTGTACCCTGCTCGGTCATTTTTGGTTTTGGAGGGGAAGCCTCTTCGGAGCTTCTGGGTACGTGGTGGGACCTCCCTGCCGCAGCACCTGGGGTCCTGTTTGTTGCTCTTCTAGCTTCTTCGTCGTTGCCAGCCAAGTCATCTCGTTGGACTGCTGGGCGAGTAGCCTCCGGCTGCATCGGTCCGAATCTTGAGGTCAGGATTTTCCTGGCGTCAACACTTTGGTGCGGTGAGTGTGGACCGTAGTCGTTGGAAGAAAGTTAAGTGAGAAGGCGAGATGGTCATAGTTGGCGACCATGAGGAGGTAGTCGGCAACTCGGCCAGTGGTGGCGAGTTTGTGACGTTGGCAGTTTTCGAGGCCTTCGCGCGTCGGATAGAAGAGTCCTTGCGAGTAGCTCTTCAACCTCGCACGGAAGGAACGGCGACCTCGCCTCATCGCCCGATTCTGACCGAAGAAGGTGCTCACCCTCGGCGAGCAGGTAAGGAGCATGAAGAGGAGCTGGAGCGGCCAAGGAGGTCGCAGTTCTACTCGCGAGTCTCGCAGGGAGCTGGCAGAACCCGATTCCGCGAAGAGAAGGAGCAGGCGAGGTACTTCGGTACTCGCCAGGTTAGCGAGTATGTGGGCAATACTCGCCAGGAAGAGGGTCGTCGCCAATTTGGTAGGAGGAGCCCATTCTGGGAGGAGACCGTTGCCGCGCCAGTGCCAAAAGGATTCAGAGATCCCGCTATGAATTATTGCTCAGGGAAAGCCGAACCTATCCGTCAGGGGAACAGACGTAGCCGGAAGGGTAACCGGAGGAGGAATAGGGATCGAGTCAGCCAAGAATGTCAAAGAAGGATCAAGGCCGGAGAGGTAGGAGTGAGTTCTGGAGAAGCGGAGCTCGGATCTTTCCGCAAAACGAATTTCCACCAGGCCTACCGCCAGAATGTCGCTCCAACCTCTCAAGCGCCACCCCGCTAGAGGAGATCACTTTCTCGGAGGAGGGCATGTTAAGGGATGAGAATCCCTTCCGTGAGGCCCGTATGATTCAAGCGATCGTCGAAGACTCCACCGTCAACTGAATCCTGGTGTACAACGGGGGTTCAGTCCGTGTCATCTTTACGTCGTTCTCACGAACACGTTTGACAACCTGGAGATTAAGGCGAGCAGAATGATGATCTTGGACGGTTCCCTTTTTTGATTTCTTAGGTAAGCATAAGGTGGACGCTGCAGGAAGATCAGCCGCCGTCGGGAAGCTTAATCCAAGGCGGGAAGAACCCTTCATCGTGAAGGGGAGCTGTTGGAAAACACCTGGAACGGCGACAACCTGAAAGGGTTTGGCTCCTATACGGGAGTATGTACACATCCCACTTCTGTAAATTTATTGTCCATAAATAAAACCATCACCTCCCTGAAACATGGGAAATGGTGAGTCTTTTGTATCTTTCAGCTATGTGGTTTCAAGTAAAAGAAGAGAAGCAGGCAAAGCCGATCTCCGCGTTAGGTTGGGAAACTGGCCTCCGACTTGATTCTCGTAAAAACTCAGAATGGGTGATGGGACAATGCCTCGGTTATACGCCCCCTAAGTCCAAGCCTCTGCAATGACGGCCGAGATCAGCTCCCCCCTTGCATGTTGGTCGCGGTTCCCACCGGCTGCATTTCTCACCCGACTAGTGAGATTATCAGGAAGAAGTCTGGACGCCGACCTCCCAATCCGACGAAGGAATAATCGACCTCGACAAAGGTGGTGCTCGCCCTTATCTGCTTCGTCAAAAATGTGTTTTCAAGTAAAAGAAGAGAAGCAGGCAAAGCCGATCTCCGCGTTAGGTTGGGAAACTGACCTCCGACTTGATTCTCGTAAAAACTCAGAACGGGTGATGGGATAATGCCTCGGTTATACGTCCCCCTAAGTCCAAGCCTCTGCAATGACGGCCGAGATCAGCTCCCCCCTTGCATGTTGGCCGCGGTTCCCACCGGCTGCATTTCTCGCCCGACTGGTGAGATTATCAGGAAGAAGTCTGGACGCCGACCTCCCAATTCGACGAAGTGATGATCGACTTAACCGATCAGGGGACCCTTAAATAAAGGTGTTGTGTACCCTCGAAGGCTAAAAGCCCATAACAAAGCAATGCGTTTCCAATTTTTTTCTCCAATTATGTGAGCTAATGTGCTTAAGTGTGCTTAACTCCCCGTTCAAATTGTTGAGCAACGGGAAACGGGTTGGGTCGACATTCAACACCCAAGTAGGATGGAGACCTCGGAATGTTGTGATCCCTTGGAAGGTGCTCCATCGGAACCTCCCCGACAGTCATTCCCTACTGTGTCGACCTCTTCAACAGCATCAACAAGAACAGTAGGATGGAGACCTCGGGATGCTGTGATCCCTTGGAAGGTGCTCCATCGGAACCTCCCCGACAGTCATTCCCTACTGTGTCGACCTCTTCAATAGCATCAACAAGAACAGTAGGATGGAGACCTCGGGATGCTGTGATCCCTTGGAAGGTGCTCCATCGGAACCTCCCCGACGGCCATTCCTTACTGTGTCGACCTCTTCAACAGCATCAACATGGAGGTACAAAATGAAGTTCTAGAAAAGCATATCTCAAAGATCCTTCTTCATATGCATGTGCGAGTATATATGGCTGAGCATCCAACCAGCGAGTAAGGTATGATCGTCGTCTGCAGCATCCTATCTCGCCTATGCTTAGTCGCCTAGCGAGCACTCAACCTCATCTCGAGCCTAAGAGCCTACTCGGCATGATCACAAAAAGAAGAAAATCAAAAAGCAACTACAAAAGGCGAGCCAACAATTGTATTCGTTTACTTTCATAAGTACATATACAAAAATCGTTGTACAGATTTGCAAAAGGGAGCCAGGCGACTATGCACCATCCTCGCCGTCAAGATCGACATCTTCGCCATCATCACCCTCGTCCTCAGAATCGTCATCTTCGGAATCGGTGGATGAGGATGGAAGATCTCGCATAGGAGAATTGGACTCTTCGGCGAGTAGTGCCGGGATGATGTCCATGACAGTCAGGTTCATTGCCTCCGGCTTCAAGAGGCCATCGACCTTCAGACTGCTTAGAACCACCTTCCCGGTTGCTCGCGCGATCTCCCGGCGAATATGCACCATATCGTCGCCGAGTATCCGAATCTGCTTGCCGACCCTGGAGGGGCCCGCCGACGAAGGCTGTTGCTCGGTAGGCCGAGTTTCCAACTCAGCGATACGCACTTGGGCGGCCTCCAAGGTTTGTCGAGTATCCTCCAGCTCCTTCTCCAGCCGGGACACCTTCTTCGCCATTTCCAGCTCGACGACCTGTACAGATGAAGACAGCGGTTAGCAAACATCCATCGGCACGAAAGGCGACTAATCCCAAGAAACCAGAAAGGCGACGAGCGAGTACCTCCTGGTCTGTCCACTTGGCGGCCTCCAGCCCCATGGTGATGAGCTTCTTGCTCTGCACCTTGATCACCTGCTCGTATTCAAGCAGTTTCCTCGCCGTCGCATGACCGAGCTCGGCAGCTCGCAGGTTAGCTCGCGAGCTCTGATGGGCGAGATACTCGGCCGAGACGTCCTGCAGGGATTCGGCGTCCGCGCGACCATAAAGGGCGAACGTCACGTTGAACGCCTAGCCCGCATCCTCCCAATCCTCCGACCAGGCGGGGAGGTTGGTGCTCAAAGTAACTTCATGGGCTCGCTCAGCCCAGGACACCAGAGGGCGACCATAGGCATCCTCGCTGCCCACACCTTCGCCGAAGTTCGGATGGCCTCTGGGCTCACCAGCCTCCGAGAGGTTCGCCTTCGCCTTTAAGTCCCTCTTGGCGACCTCTTTCTTCCTCGCAGTCTCGACAGACGTCGCCTTGACCTTCCTCTTCTTCGAGGGCCCAACATCATCGCCGGCGACCTCCTGATCAACGCCGCCTGGCGACAAATTGACCAGAATAGAAGCCCCCGCCTTAGGCGCCAAGGGAAGAAGCTCACTCGGTAAGGAGCGAGTAGCTGCATCAAGACATACAGGGAAAAGCATCAGACACCGACTGAAGACGAGTGGCGAGCATGACCAAGTACTCGCTTAGAAGACTACCTTCACTAGGGAACACCTCGGCGAGTTCATCTACTCGCCTCCTCCAGAGGACGACATCCAGACGGCGACCTCGGAAGCTGTCGAGTAGCTTCTCCCGGCTCTCCTCCAGATAAGGGGAAGCGAAGGCACTCTCTGCCGGCTGGAAAGATGAAGTCGGCACGACGCCAAAGTCGCCCTTGATGTCGACTATTCGCTCGGTCCAGCGATGGTTCTTGTTCGCCGTGCCGACCAGCGTGCAGACATGGCTGCACAAGAAGACGACGCCCTCGCCAGTGGCGCTAAAGTGAAATACTCGCCGGAAGACGGAGAGATCAAAGGCGATCTTCTGATCGCGCAGGTAGCAGAGGAACCCCACGATCATCGCCACTCCGTTTGGGTTGATTTGCGCCGGGACTATCCCGTGATAGCAGAGTATCTGGCAGACCTCCGACCACAAGGGTAGTCGTAGGCCGACTTCAAAGTGGCGGATGGGGAAGACCAACTCGGTCGCCGAGAAGGAGTTCAGGCGTTCATCCTCGCGAGGAAGCCTGGCGACATACTCCGGCGACAAATACTTGGCAGAGAACTCCTTCAGGTCGCTCGACCGAGTAATCGGCTTCTTGAAAGAAGTCGCCTCGAAGTTCTTCGCATGACTCGCACGGCGAATAGCTGCCTCATCAACCATTCAGGAAGGAAGGGATTGAAGAAGCGAGTATCAAAGGTGCGAGGAGAGGAGCAATCGACAGATACTCGCTGGAAAGAAAGGGAAGATCGCAAAAAGCGTAATAAATACGTACCCACCCCCTATTTATAGTACTCGACGAAACTTGGCTTGCCGCGTACGCCGCCGCGAGAACGAGTCAGGGGTGGCGAGTATCGAGGAAAATCGCCAAAACCAAGGGTACACGTCAAATCACCAGTGCCGAACGAGCGAGTACCTGCATCAGATCACTAGGATGCCTGCAACATCAACGCGACATTCAACGAATACTCGTGGAAACAAAAAATAAAAAAGAAAACCAAGACATCACAACAAACAGGAAAGGCAACAAGGGCGATATTCATACTCGCCAAATTAGCAAATTACTTGAAGAAATCAAACTATTCAGAATTACAAGGCATTTGCCAGAAGGCGACTAGCTACTACAAAAAGAAAAAAGACAGGAGCCTAAGGGTTCGCCTGAGCATCGGGAAGTTGCGGTTGTCGCCCAACCCAGCCCATACTGCGAGCTCGCTTAAAATGCTCGAAGGCCACGGACATCGCATCCTCGCCTTGTCGCAACTGCTCCTCCATCCTCGCCAGGCGACCAACGGAGCCCGTGCTCGCACGCATTCCCACCAGCTCGTTGTGATGCAACTGCTGGCGATGCTCCATCCTACCAACCCGACGCTCCAGATCGCCGACAGACTGAAGGCGAGATTCTACACTAGCCAAGCGAGTATCGAACTCTTCCAGCCGTGATGATCGCACCTCCAGCTCGGTCAGACGACGCTGAGAGTCAGCAGCCGCCAAGAGCTCCACTCGCGCTTCCACCGCAGTCAGACGCCGATGAGACTCGCTGATCGACAAACGCTCCAACTTCGCCTCCAAGTCCAGGATGGCGCGAGTAGCCCTCTCCTGATACTCGCGGGAGGGAAGCCCGACCCCGTCAACCAGAGCCCTGATAGGGGTGTGAGCGCGAGCTGCAGAAGAAGACATAAAAGCAAACCCTTAGTGGCGAGTAGTGAGAAGACCCTTCTTGGAAGATATTCGGAAAAACAACGACTGCATTTACCAGGCCGATGAGCATCATTCCGCAAAGTCGCGGCGAGGACTCCGAGATGGTCGGCGAGGAGAACCCCTTCCCCGATGCGGGGAAAGACTGCGACGGGCGCCATCTCGCCGGTTGGAGTGCGATCCACCGATGTGCTCCCTGCTGGAATGCACATCACCCCGACCGCGACCATCCACTGGTCGCCCTCCCTCTCTGGGAGCGAAGAAGCCAGAAGACCCCGCCACCCCGCCTCGGCGCGAGGACTCAGCCGGATGAGTGGTGGGAGCCGAGGAAGACAGAAGGCGACGATCATCCTGCATATCGGCAGGCGGAGGGAACGGAGGAGGTGGAGGAAGTTCGTCCGCGGGCCGTCGCGGGCTACTCGCCACCTCTGGTTGCTGCAAAGGCGGTGGCGGCGAAGGAGGGTTACTCACTGAAGGAGCCCTCTGCTCGCTCATCGACCTCTTGTCCACCGCAGAGCTGTGAAGGACCCGCACTGATCCGCCCCGACGAGTTCCTCCCCCAGTCCTGGGCGGGATCATAGGCGATGATCGCAGAGGAGTGGCGCTCAAAGGCTCCTCCCGAGCATCGGCAAGTAGCGGATCTGCGAGATAGTATAGAAAACGTCAGACACTTGGGCGACTAAACCTTAAAAAGTGGCGAGTAGGTAGCTCTCACTTTGCGCAGGGAGAACTTCAGTTTGACCTTGAGCTGAGATTCAAGCAGTACTCGTCTCAGGAGCTACATTCGACGAAGGAGGATCAGGAGCAGGCGAGCCGCCCGACTGACCGAGACCCAAGTCGGCGAGTACTTGCTGGATAGTGCCGACCTGAGAATCAGCGACATTCTCGGGAGCGTCGGCATTCTTCTTCTTCTTGTTGTTCTTCTTCTCCTTCTTCCTCTCAAGCCTCTTCCTCTTCCTAGAAGCGAGGAAGTCCTCAAGCTCGGCGTCGCGAGCAGGCTTCCGCAACGGTGGCAGCAGACTAGCAAACTCGGCCAAATCAGCGGCAGCTTCCTCGACAATACTACGCGACATCTTGAAGCGAGATCAAAAAAGCCTTGCCATCAGAGACCCCTCCCCCTCTATATATAGAGCCAGGGCGACGGAAGCGAGATGCCGACTATCAATCAATACTCGCCAGAAAGACAGCTTGTCGAATCAGGGTTGGATGATTCTTTCCGAGCAACTACGTTACTCGCAAAGAGCTGGGATTGTGTACAACCCTCATTCTCCGAGGGTAGGACCCACTCAAGGTCACGTAGACAAAAGTCAAAGTCAAAGAGTCAACACATAAGTCAATAGTTCGAGATACCAAGATAAAGTCGGCCAGCAGGCATAGTGGAAGAGTTCGTCGGGCGTAGGAGCAGAAGAAAGCCTAGGCGAGTAGGGGTGCACTCGTGCGAGTAGCCCGGATACTCGCCAAAAGGTGGGCGACCATAGGTGATACTCGCCCATTTGCCCGGGGAGATCGCCTCAATGTCGCTAGTCGCCGGGCAGGGGCTGTGCTATAAAAACTCCCCCACCCCTTGGTTTTCCTATAAATAGGACCTCAGGGGTACTTGGATTGACACCTGGACTTGAGCTCTCGAAACCCTGCTCTTGCATTCTGGAACCTGTCGCACTTGGCCGCTACTCCCGGTACTAGCCAAGTCGGTGCCTTCCTTGTACCATGCTCGACCATTTTTGGTCTTGGAGGGGAAGCCTCTTCAGAGCTTCTGGGTACGTGGTGGGACCTCCCTGCCGCAGCACCTGGGGTCCTGTTTGTTGCTCTTCTACCTTCTTCGTCGTTGCCAGCCAAGTCATCTCGTTGGACTGCTGGGCGAGTAGCCTCCGACTGCATCGGTCCGAATCTTGAGGTCAGGATTTTCCTGGCGTCAACAATGCCCGTCCGATCAAGATCTTTTTTTTAATCTATTATTTGAAGCAAATTCAAATTCGAATCATAATTCAAATTGGAATCATAATTCAAATTCAAATCCATGATTTTGAGACGAATGAAAATCCAAATTCAAATCTTTGTATATATGATAAATTTAATTTCGATTGAAAAATTATACAATTTCATTCTTTCACCCATTACCATCTTTTTTCTCCAAGTCACGTCGCGGTTGCTCTATTGTTTCCCGCATTAATTATATATATAAAATAATAAAGTTGTTCAACTGGTCACTAAAAATTTCAATATTCTTTGACGCCGTCTGTGGGCCGCCGGCGAAGAGAATGTTGGATGATATTGTGGTGGCGTGGTCGGGGGTGGCGGAGTTCACAAAGGCTGCGCAGGAGAAAGGGACGGATGCGGCGGCGTGGGCAGTGCAGCTTCAGGCGGAGCTGGCCTCGGTAGGTGTGGCTCCGCCGTCGCCGGAGCTCGCGCACGTCCTGGTTTCTCACTTATGCTGGGCCAACGACGTCCCTCTCGCCTGGAAGTACATGGAGAAGGCCCTCGACGCCGGCCTCGCCCCGCCCATGCTCTTCCTCGCGCTCCTCTCCTCCAGGTCTCTATATCCCCATTTCTACGTACATATTTGTGGTTTTTGGATTTTAAAATATGGGCAATCCTATCGCTGTTTAGTTTTAATTCTCATCGGACGATAAATTAAATCGTTCGTTGATTTGTTCGCCCTTGGAAATTAATTTCTGGAGTAACTTGTGCTTTAGTTATTTTTTTAGCTAGATTATGGTTAGTACTTGTTAGAAATTTCAACTATAAGAAGGATCTATCCCCTTTCCAGAATTTCCATCGAGGTTGCACTGCCAGCTAATTGGTGCCTGGTTTCATGGGGTGACTTGATAGATTTTGGTTAGTAATGTGTGTGATGGGCTTGAATAGCCTGAAAGATGATGAAAGAAAGAGTAAATGCTTTGGAGGTAGGTAGGTATGGCTGTAGAAAGCAATCTCTCTGATGAATATCTTAACTGGTTAGAAATTGATGGTGCAATTCATGTTTCGAAACAAAGAGAGTAGACCACAGGTGGAAGGTTGCGGTGTGATGGCAAAAATTTGTGTATTTTTTATTTTATTTTTACATATGATGTAGGTCTAAGTTCAGGGGATTTAAACTGATCGATTGTCCTTGAGAAATTTATTTGAGTTTTAAAAAAGTATGCACACTTCCTATTAAAGGCGCACATAAAGCTCGATGCTCACCAGACTCAAATGTCTTCGTATTAGCATAGCAAAGACAGGTGACCTCACGTCGATGAGCGCCTTATAGCTTTGACACACTTTTTGCGCCTTTGAAGCATAAAAGATGTGCCTAGGTGAAGTTCTAGTTGCGCACTTATATTTTTTTGAAGAAAAAAGAGAGAAATATAATATTTCAGCAATGTTTGAATGATTTAATGTTTATGAAATATAATTGAAAGTTGAAGCTTCGATATGATGCAAATGATATCATTGATCTCATTTCTTATGAAATATATATGATAACAATGCATGGTTGATGAGCAGAATGCACGAAGTATCTGATCAAGAAGATAAATTGATGTTTAGTGATAATTATTTAAGATGGGATGCGGTTATGTCTTGCTTTCGTCAGACGTGCACTTGCACCTTGAGTTTAGGCTCCATGACTTCTTTGCTCCTTGATTTTGTAAGAACTATGCTGCCATGTTACTCCGGCCTTAAGCAACATATTCATGCTGAGATTTTTGAACTTTAATCTAGGCTTTGAAAAAAGATTGAAGGTAATATGATAAACATCAGTAGGTTCGAGCCCTTTGTCAAGCTTAATTCAGTTATCAATTTCATTGAATTGAGCATAATTTTGTTTGGCCTTCCCATTCATGTCTACTAATAGTTCTAGGGGTCTATTGTTTTAGAGTTCAGCACACATTTTGTTTGCAGTTTATTGCTTGCGTGGGAGTTTCAGAAGTTTATTATATGATGATTTTTGTCATTTTAAGAACAAATGTATGTTACGAGTTCTTCTTGTATGATTACAATTCCTAATGTAGTTGAAAAACTACTTTATTATGCAATCACTGAATGGAGCACTTGTTCTTGAATGTATAATCTCGGTAAACATGATATTTACTCTATGAGAGGCATGTTGATTTATCTCCTTGCACTACAATAAGTATGGAGGACATCGTGAAATCTTATTTAGAAGAGTTTTTCCACTTTAACCCATTTTATTATGGCAAGTCATTTTTTTGCTTGTTTGCACAGGGTAATCCCAAGTCGGCATTCTAGACCAGCGGCGTATAGGCTTTATATGGAATTCTTGTGGAGACATGCATTTTCTTTTGCATCTCAAGTTCGAGTATCAAATTACAAAAAGTGAGGATGAATTGTAATTATGTTATTATTATTTTTGGATGATCTGCTTCAATGATAGTAGTGTAATGCCTACATGATTAGCCTTTAGAAGGATACATTGGTAGGCATGTTGTCATATCTCTTTGCCATTCCATATTTACATTTTATCTGTTCACTATGTTATGTATTGTATCAATTTTTTATTAGTTACTCTCATCCTTGTGTGGTTAATGGACATTTACTATGTATATGATGAAGAATAATGCTGTTCTCCCTTAAGAGATTTTTTTTTATAAACCAAAAACCACAACTGTGGCTTTCTCCCAGTGAGTGAACCTATACCATATTAACTTTAGCTAAGGAATACAAAAAACTCCATTTTAGATGTGAATTCATTCGGTTAGTGAACCATTACGAGAAACTTGCACTCTTGCACGTTATCACCACCTACTCATTATCTCTCTCCCTATCTCTCACCATCTCTTCTCTCTCCCTCTTTTGCATGTGATCCTCACATGCTCTCTCTCCATCTCACCCTCTCTTGTTATCTCTTCTCTCTCCACTCCTTTCCCTTTTGTGCACGCGGGGTAAAAGAATATAAAATACAGAATAAAATGGGAAGTCCCAATGCAGCATCATAGAAGTGGCTTCCCTTTTATATAGTAATATATATTATATAACATGCCTCTGCCTATTGTTTGCACTGTTATTTATATAAGGTGCTATATATACTTAGAAGGTAGGGTAGTAGTTCACATTCTTTTTTGTGGTAATTTCAAACATGTCAGACTACACAAGTTTTTCCCCATTATTAGTTCGAATCGGTTGTATGGTGATGGCATTGTGATTGAAGTTATGAAGTTATTGTTGCTTGTATGAAATGTGTTGTTTAAGAGTGGTTCTTCCAAGGTACTTCATGTAATGACCCAGGGCCGCCCTACCCTGGCCTCAACCAGAGGACTCCGACTTGCATCATCCGGGCTGCAGCCCATGCAACCCCCAACCACGTCTCCGCGCCGATAGACGATCATGGATACCAAAGATTAAATTATATGAAACAAGAGTACCATATGTCATGTGTAAAGTTGTGAACATGAAATTGCATTAATTAATCCTTTTCGTATTAAAAATAAATACAAGCACATGCATATATATTTATAGGCATGGGGAGTGACAACTCAACTCCAAACCACAATGTGAGACTAATCTATACAAGATGAACACTTCAAATGGGCCATAAAGTGGACTTTTAATCGTGGGCTTCTAATACACTATTCCTTCTATACTCCTCTGCAAGTTGGAGCATACATATTATGGAGAAATACGAAAATGAGAGAATAAAATAATTTCTTTATTAATTTCTCACTTGATATACATCTAGATACAAGACTTGTACATTTATAGGAAGAGAGAAATACACCATACTCTTATTCTAAGGTGTGAGACTAAAGCTTAAGGAGGAAAATGGGCTCTTGCTAGGCCTTACAGTGGGATTTTGTACAGATTCATTTAATACTCCCCCGCAAGCTGGAGCATACAGATCGTAGACACCAAGCTTGACCAAGAACTGATAATAGAGCGGTCAAGGTAAGACCTTAGTAAGAATGTCAACAATTTGCCCAACAACAGGAACATGTTTCAACTCTAATTTCTTCAGTTGAACCTTCTCCCGAATGAAGTGACAATTAACTTCGATGTGTTTGGTACGTTCATGGAATACGAGATTCTTGGCAATATGGATAACAACTTGATTGTTGCAAAAGAGAGTGGCTGGAAAGGAGAGTTTGACACCCAGATCACTCAGGAGGCTTTCCAACCAGCTCCGATACTACAGAGGTCATTGAACGATACTCAACTTCGGCAGATGAGGGTGCAACTACGGACTGCTTCTTGCTGCGCTAGGTGATAATGTGTCCACCAAAGTATGTACAATATCCACTTGTGAAACGACGATCATCCAGAGAGCCAGCGTAGTCAGCATCAGAGTAGGCAATAAGAGATAGAGAAGAAGAGGGCTTGTATACAAGCCCTTGTACAGGAGCAGTCTTTAGATATCAGAGGATGCGCTCAACTTCCTGGAGGTGAGAAATCAATGGAGCATGCATGAATTGACTGACAACTCCAACAACAAAGGATATATCAGGTCTTGTAACTGTAAGATAAATCAGCTTCCTTAAAAGACGACGATAATACTCTGGGTTTGGAAGGAGCAGTTCGGAGTCGGAGACATGAGGCAGAGCTTGTGATTGACATTCATAGGTGTGTCAGCAGGCTTACATCCAGAGTAGCCAGCATCATGAAAAAGATCAAGACAGTACTTCTGTTGAGATAGGACAAGACCATCAGGTCGCCGGGATACATCGAGACCAAGAAAGTACCAAAGATTTCCCAGATCTTTAGTTTGGAAAGCAGAGGTCAAATGCTGTTTGAACATGTGTATTCCTTTGAGATCATTACCTGTTATCAAAATATCATAAACATAAACCAAAAGAATCACTGTGCCTGTCGGACGATGACGAGTGAATAGAGAGAAGTCGGCCGAGCTTCGAGTGAATCCAACCTCACGAACAACCCGACTAAACTTGTCAAACTATGTCCGAGGTGACTGTTTGAGACCATAAAGAGATTTTTTGAGGTGACATACCAGAAACTTCCCCGTGGTCTCAAACTCGGGAGACTGTTGCATGTAGACAATCTTAACTAGATCGCCATTGAAAAAAACATTCTTGACGTCTAATTGATGCAATTGCCACTGTTGATGAACAACTTGGGAGATTAAGACACGAACAATATTTAATTTTGCTACTTGTGAGAAGGTCTCGTCATAATCAAGGACGTATTGCTGAGTAAACCCACGAGCCACAATGCGAGCTTTTAGACGTTGAACCATCCCGTCCGGACCATGCTTAATGACAAAGACCCACTTGCATCCCACACAAGTTTGGCCAGGAGGAAGAGGGACAAGAGCCTAAGTCTGATTTGCTTAGAGAGCAACTATTTCCTCATCCATGACCGCCCGCCACCCCGGATGCTGAAGAGCCTCCGACAGAGAGTTAGGGTTGGAAATAGAAGACAAAGAAGTTGCAAATTTGTGAAGCACCGGAGAGAGGCGATGCAAAGACACATAGTTGGCCAAGGGGTGAGCCGTAGACACTGGTGTCGGATCTTCAGGTCGCGCGATATCATTAGTAGAAGGCAACTGTCGTAGAGCATCAGAACAAGGTTGGCGATGAGTGTACACACAAAGTATAGAAATTTTTAAAGGGTATGGTGGTTGGGGTTGGTATGAGTGGTGGAAGTTGAGAAGTAATAAGAACGGTAGGGCGCGAAAGTGTTGGAGGTGTTGGAGGAGCCATAAGGAAAGAATGAAAAGGCTGGTCTTCAAGGAAGGTCACATCCATAAATGTAACCACCTTGCGATCGACAAGAGAATAACAAACATATTCTTTCTGAGTGCGAGAGTAACCAACGAACATATATTTGGTAGCACGAGGTGCAAGGTTGTCGGTGGAGGGACCAAGGTGGTGAAGTAGTGAACATAGCAGGTGCAACCGAAGATGCAAGGCAAGACTGAAAAGGGTGGTGCGGAGGGAAAGAGAAGACTAAAGGGAGTCTCCTAGTTGAGAATTGAGGAGAGCATGCGATTGATGAGATAACAAGCTGTAGAAATCGCAAAATGCCAATAAAGCTTGGGAACCTGCATTTGAAATATAAGTGAGTGAGCGACCTTAAGAAGGTGACGATTCTTGCGCTCAGTGACACCATTTTGTTGAGGGGTATAAGCATATGAGGTTTGATGGATAATCCCAAACTCAGTACAAAGATTACTAAACGCATGACTTGTGTATTCACGCGTATTTTCGGTCCGAATTGTTTTAATTGAGCTGAAAAACTGTGTACGGGTCTCAGTAATAAAGACACGAAACACACGAGTTAGATCAGAACGATCGTGAAGTAAGTACAACCATATCATGCGAGAGTAATTATCAATAAATGTAAGAAAATAACGATAACCAGATACACTAGCCGTTTTGTAAGGGCCCCAAATATCAGAGTGTACTAAATTAAAAGGAGCATTGCTCCGAGTACAATGAGAGAGAAAAAAGAACGATGCTGTTTGCCGAAGATACATGACTCGCAGGTAAAGTCAGTAAGGGATAGATCGGGAAGAACTTTCTTGAGAATTGGGAGAGGAGCATGCCCAAGACGTTGGTGACAATCAATAGAGGTAACATAGGAGAGAACCGTGGGAGAAACGTTCAGAGTGTATAGCCCGTTGGACAGTCATCCTTTACCAATGATATTCTATGTCCATCGATCCTGCACAACAAAAGAAGAAGAGGAGAAGGTTATAGAGCAGTCAAGGTCTTGAGTAAGACGACTAACAAAAAGAAGATTGAAAGGAGAGCCCGGAACATGAAGAACCCAGCGAAGTGAGATAGATGAAGTGAGATGCATATAAGCAGAACCAGAAACAGGAGTGGTGTCACCATTGACCACTGTGATAAACTTGGGATTTGTAGAGTCCAAGTACTGATGCGGTTTTGCGGAGTAATATGGTGTGTGGCACGGTGGCACCGATGTCCACAATCCAATTTGGACTATGTGAGAGACAAGAGATACCTTCATTGGAGATAGAAGCAACAGATCCAGAAGAACGACCGATTAATCCCTGGAGATGCTGGAGGTGGGTGCGCAAGGCGTCAATGTCGGTGCGGGTGGTGGAAGACGCATCAACCGCAGTGGAGGCATGTTGTGGCAGAGGCATACCATGCTTGCGATAGCATGTTGCCTCAAGATGACCATCCCGGCCACAATGAGTACACTTGAGACGAGTCCTGCTGTTGCGACCTCTACCCCGGTAGCCGGTGCGATCTCCACAAGCTGATGGAGGAGCGCAGTGAGATGTAGACGAGTGCTGGAGGAGAGCCGGAGAAAGAGTTCCGGGAGCATCTGGGGGTGGTGTTACCTTCAAAAGCATAGAGCAAATATCCGAGAGAGAGGGAATGGTGGAAGAAGAAAGGATCTGAGCCCGGACGCTGTGAAGATGAGGAGGAACACGAGCCATCATCATGGCGATGCCAATAACTTCTTTTTGAGCACGTTGGGCAGCGAGATCTACTGTTGGAGGCTGATGTTGAATCCATGCCTCGACTAGAGTTTTGGATCGCGCAACAAAGGAGGTTAAGTCTCCATCCACCCCTGAGTTGAGAGATTGGAGGTCCGTGACGATATCAAACAGGTGTTGAAGGTTGTCCTTGCCGGAATAGAGTGAGTGCAGTTCATTCCACATTGCCTTTGCCGTCTCATGATACATGACCATACAATATGGTTCACTATCCATAGAGTTTAGGATCCGTGATTGGACACAATCATCATCACAGAGCCATTCCTCGGTGGGCTCAGTATGTGTGGCCAAAGAGATGATGCATGAGGCCTTTGGTCTGAAGAACATGACAGACAGAGTGCACCAACTCAACAAAGTTCTTCTTCCCACTAATAGAGATAGTGGTGATCCGAAGCTCATAAGGAACTTCGGGAAGAAGAGCAGCTGCACGAGCTGGAAGAAACGGGGCATCATTCAAGGTCATTGAACGGGAAGGAATGAGGAGAGCCCGACGATCAAGCGAACAAGAAGATGAAAGGGCGCTGCAGATAACAAGCAATCGGGCGAGCTGGAGACTGCGACCAAGCAGCAGAGATCACACGATCAAGCGATCAAGCAGGAGATGAGGAGAAACCGACGATCAAGTCAGGAGAAAACCGGATACCGCGGATAACAGTAGTGAGAGTTCGATCGCGATCAAGCGAGTAGGCGAGCAGGCCAGGCGCGAGCATGCAAGCAGCTAAAAGTGTGGTCACGCGAACAGACTTGGACGAGAAAGATGACGCGATTAGGCGAGCTGTAGACTGCGGCTAATTGGGAGGGTAACGATCGCACGATAAGATGGGCTTCTGCGGATAGGGACACGACAGACACACTGTGACGATGCTGTGAACAGGAGCTGTGTCCAGATAAGCGCGTCAAGAACACCGTTTGCGCGAACAGAAGAGATGCCAACTAGAGCGAACAGAGCATGAGGCCACGGTAGACGCCAAGCAGGTGGTCCCAGGAAGGCAGCGAAGGAACGCTAAGTAGCGAGCAGGAGGCACCGGGTTGAATGAGGAGAGGGGGGGGGGGGGAGAGATGCGGTTTGGCGATCTCTAGCCAAGAGGCCGCCGGTCCGCCTACGCAGGCAGGGAGGAACCGAGGGTAGCAAGCGGAAAATAATTTTAGGATCGATTTTCCTCTGATACCATGTGGAGAAATACGAAAATGAGAGAATAAAATAATTTCTTTATTAATTTCTCACTTGATATACATCTAGATACAAAACTTGCACATTTATAGGAAGAGAGAAATACACCATACATTCTAAGGTGTGAGACTAAATCCTAAAGAGGAAAATGGGCTCTTGCTAGGCCTTACAATGAGTTTTTGTACAGATTCATTTAACACATATCATAGGGGGAAACAAACTGACGATAGAGTGCCCGAGGCAAGGCCTTTGTGAAGATATCAGGGAGTTGGTCTGCAGTGGAAACATGTCAGAGATCAATTTTGCGGAGCTGTACTTTTTCTCTGATGAAATGTCAGTCTACTTCAATGTGCTTGATTCGTTCATGATAAATAAGATTTTCAGCTATATGGATAGCCACTTTACAATTTTATAAAGGACGACAAGAAATGGAAGAGATACACCAAGATCAGTGAGAAGGCTCTCGAGCCATGTAAGCTCGGAAACGACGAAAGCTCGGAAACGACGAAAGCTATCGAACGATACTTAGCCTCAACAGATGAATGCACCACAGCCACTTATTTCTTGCTTCGTCTTGTGACCAAATGCCCTTTAAAATATGTGCAATACCCGCTTATAGATCGACGATCATCAATGGAGTCTGCATAGTTTGCATTAGAGTAGGCAATCAGTGAGAGGGAAGATGAAGGCTTATACACAAGTCCTTGATCTAGTGCGTTCTTTAGATTTTGAATGGTGCGCTCAACTGCTTGAAGGTTGGAACTACGTGGAGCATGCATGTATCGATTAACCATGTCAACAACGAATGAAATTCTCGGTCGAGTTACAGTCAGATAGATAAGCTTGCCAACCACTAACCAGACGACGATAATATTCCATATTTTCTAGGAGAGGATTAAAAGAAGATTCGTCTTGTGATGTGTATCCATGAGTGTGTCAGCTGACTTACACCCTAAATATCCAACATCCTATAAAAGATCAGTGCAATAATTCCGTTGAGATAATACTAGCCCATGTTGTCGAGTCACCTCAATACCTAAGAAATATTTGAGGCGCCCCAAATTTTTGGTAGGGAAGTGAGAGACCAAGCGCTCTTTGATCATGGAGACACCTGTTTGATCATCGACCGTGAATATAATATCACTGACATACACAAGGAGAAGCAAAATACCCTCTTTGTGACAATGTGTAAATTAGGAGAATTCCACCGAGCTCTTAGTGAGGCCAAATTTCTGAACCACATTACTAAATTTATCAAACCATGCTTGAGGTGACTGCTTCAGGCCGTAGATAGATTTTCTTAGGCATCATACAAAGGACTCACTCATGGTCTCATATCCAGGAGGTTGCTGCATGTAGACAACCTCAGCCTGATCTCCATTAAAGAATGCATTCTTAATATCAAGTTGATGCAACTGCCAGTGATGATGGACCTCCAAAGAGATCAATACTCACACAATATTAATTTTGGTCACCAGAGAGAACATCCCTTCATAGTGTGCCATATTATTGAGAAAATCCACGAACTACATGATAGGATTTTAAGCTCTCACAAACCCAGCTGGCCTATTTTTAACTTCGAACACCCATTTATATCAGACTTGGGACTGTCCAGAGGGAAGGGACATCAAGTTCCAAGTGCCATTTGCTCAGAGGGCCTTTATTTCGTCATCCATCGCGGTCCGCCACCCCGGATGCTGGAGAGCCTCATGTATAGAAGAAATGGTGGAGATGGAAGGCAAGGAGTATGCAAACCTGCGAAGTTCAAGAGATAACCGGTGAAAGGAGACATAATGAGACAGTGGGTGAGCAGTAGATGAACGTGTGTCCTCTTGGATGGCTGCGCGCGGATCAGTTGCACCAGGATCGTCATCAGTAGGCGCGACTAGTCTGGGATAGGTCGGCTAGAACGTTGACGAGTTTAAACGTTTAGTGGAGGAGGAGGAGGTGTGAGGCCCCTTTTCGGTCCCCACAATTAATTATGTATCTAAACTCATTTTCAATTCAATCATAGCAGCACATCGCAGAAGCATGTACAATGAGTACAAAATAGACCACATGATAAATATATATTTTACATTAAAAGCTTTGAGTACAAACATTTAGATAAGACTACCACTACAACTTCCTTTATTCCTTGTGCCTCTCCACAGCTTCTTCTAGTTCAATAAATATTTTAAGCCATACCACAGCTCCTCTGCTCTTTTTCATCGTTCTTCAATCAACTTTACCTTCTTAGGTGTATTTGGGGAATCGTCTACTCCCTAAATAATGTGAAAACAACGGGATTAGTCATAAACAATATGTCTAAGTGAGCACTTAACATCTTCGATTGCTGTATATGCAAATAAGAAAAATGAGTAACAATATGCATAATCATTTTAAAGTGAAATGGAAGAAATATAACACTATGTAAATGATTCAAATTCTAAAATCTTGTAATCCCTGTACTATTCTTTTTTTTATTTGTTCGAGTTCTTGGTTCGTTTTATCTAATTTCATTTATTCGTTTATTTCTTTCTAATTTAATTCTTCTGAAATGTTAAGGGTATCTGTCGATTCATTTTTTCAAATTCTTGGGCCCACCCCTCCTGGGGTTTTCTTAACTCCTATGTCTACCTAGGACGATCTTCACACGCAATAGGTCTTCTGACCTCTTGGTCTTCCAACCTAGGCCGATCTTTACACGCAATAGGACTTCCAACCTAGGACGATCATCACACGCAATAGGCCTTCTGGCCCCATAGAATAGAAGATTCCTCTTTCGTAGGCAACTCGCATCCCCTACGCGGGTTAACCCTTGATATTTCCCATGCATCGATGCATTTTATTTCTTCTTGTTCATTGTATAACTTTCTTTCCTCTTTGTTTTACCTCTCATATCATATTAATGATTATAAATTCTGTATTCTTTCCATATAATCTTTCCAGTCTTTTGTGTAATTTCTAGTATCGGAAAATAAGTATTATTTCTCTAAATTTCTCCTCATAATTTTAATTGCTTTCTTTTGCTATTCCATGTTTAGTTTATGGCGATTTTCATGTGTCAGTGATTTCAAATTTCAAAACTTCAAACATCTTTAATTTTAATGAGAATGCACATGCAATAAAATAGGCTTAGTGAAAAAATACTATGCAGGTAACTACTAAACATAGTTTAAAATATAAGCATAATAAAAAAGGTAAAAACTCACTGTGGCTATCCTTTTTTCCTTTATCTTTCTCAGGTTCATCACCGCGCCTATCGCGAGACGCCATCCTCTGTTTTATCTGTAATTTTGGCATCTCTTTAATGCATTGCATCTTTTAAATAATTGCGATGTTGATTCCTAAGATGATTTAACTTTTATCAAGAGTTTGTCTACGGTCAAAGATGATCCAGGTGAGCTTAAAGAAAATTTACGACTCAAATACGATAAAATACGTAAAACCCAAAATATTATAATCCTTTGCTTGGGGGTAATCCAAACTATTTCCAAAGCTCAACCTCTAAGCATTAGACATAAAAGTAACTAAATAGACTACCAAAACTTTTTCTAAAGGAAGTACTACCAACTGAATACTAAAGAAAATCACCGATTTTACCAATTCAATTCCCCCCAATCACACCTCCCCATAATCGGCTAACCAAGCAACATTAATAACATAAGCATAATATCATAAAGCCCAAATCATCTCAGCCTTAGGTAATTAGATTATAGCTGGCTAAACAGAAAAACTCCACCATCATGAATTACTAGCAGTCGGCCATCAAAGAACAAAAAATCCAAGTTCAGAAAAATGAAAGAGGGAGGAAAGAGAAAAAGAGAGGGAGAGAGGAGATGAGGCAAGCTTATATCGCAGAAATACAGCGGTTAGTTGGTTTATACCGACTACCCAATTTATTCCAGGCTTGCCGGCACTTAAAATGAGCTGCCAACTCCCTTCTAAATCAGTACAGCATAACCGACCAGCATATATTCAGCACCATTTATAGGAATCCAGGTGTTTCAATGTCCAAACTCCTTTACATTTAAACCAACCAGCACACACACACATGACACATAAGTTCTTTTATTATTATTTATTCTTACAATATATATTATATAAGCCACTTAGGAATCAAATTAGCCTGTCCAATGTGTGAGCTAACCCAACCACTAAAATCAAAGTCACTATAAATTAAAATATATCGAAAAAAAAATCATCAAAAATTAATCGTCGAAATCAATTACGGAAAACTAGCGATGAAAAAAAATTCCTGGTACTGATTTTATTTCTCAACATCGGGGATTTTGTTTAATTATTTTAATTTTGTTTTAATTTGTGTTAAATTTGTGTGGTGAATTGAGTCGTTACAAGAGGGGGTGCCAGTATCATTGTGGTCGGTGGACATACGATAAGTACGTTGGGACGAGGGGATGCAAGTGATGTTTCGCTGGGAGGAGAAGAAGAATAGAAAGGTTGATTCTCAAGGAAGGTGTTGTCAGCGGATGTCACAATTTTCCGAACTGTGGGAAAATAATATACATATCCCTTTTGAGTTTGGGAGTACCCAACAAATATATATTTTGTTGCCCGTGGTGCTAGCTTATCTAAAGGAGGTCCACACACACGCGCGCGCGCGCACACACACACACACACACACACACGCGCCCCCACCCCCCATCCCCCACACAAATACAACATAAAACTAGAGGGGTTAGAGAGAAGGGAGATGTAGATGGAAATAAGATGGAGAAAGGGGACTCAAAGTTCAGGATAGTCGATGACATACATATAATTAGATAACATGTAGTAGTGATCGTAAAGTTCCAGTAGCACTTTGGAACCTGCATTTGAAACATGAGACATTTGGCTACCTCCAATAGACGTCGATTCTTTCGCTCGGCCACACCTTTTTGTTGTGGTTTATAGGCGCAAGACATTTGATATATAATATCCAAGGTATTGCAGATGTCCTGAAGATCATGTCTAATGTACTCACGAGCATTATCTGTCCGAATAATTTTGATAATAATAGAAAATTGATTGTGAGTTTCTGCAATAAATGAGTGAAAGACATGTTTGATCTCAGATTGACCGCGAAGTAAATACACATATATCATGCGCGAATGGTTCTATAACAGTAGCAAAATAACGATATTTAGATAAACTAGCAGTTTTATATGGACCTCAAATGTTCGAATGAACTAAAGAGAATGAAACAACGCTCCTAGTACAATGAGGGGGAAGGATGAATGTTATTGTTTTCCATAGATACATGATTCACAAGTAAAATCAGAAAAAGGAAAATCCAGAAGCTCCTTTTGTAAGATTGGGAGAGGTGCATGACCAAGATGCTGATGCAAGCCTGCTAAAGTGATGGAAGAGAGAGCTGAAGAGAGTAGATCCACAATGTAGAGCTCGTTCAATAACCGTCCCCTACCAATAATACCTCCTCATCTGTCGATCCTGCACCACAAAGAAGATGACGAAAAACTTATGGACCAATCATGATCATGAGTTAGACGACTAACAAATAGATGATTAAATTGTGAACCAGAGACATAAAGTACAAATCGTAGAGAAATAGAGGGAATCAGATACATGTCTCCAGAGGCATTAATAGGCGTGGTTTCACCATTTGAATAGTTATAAACATGGGACAAACAACGAGTACCGTAAGTGTTTTTGCGGAGTAATGTGATTTGGGGCCTAGAGTCCACTATCTAAGAGGGGTTATGGGAAAGACATGATATACCTTCACTTAACGCAGAGCGACAGAGGCAATGGATCCGGATGTTTGAGCAACTAATCCCTGAAGACTATGGAGTTTCACAATGTGTCAATTTTAGATTTGGAGTGCGGGGAGTGTCGGTCGCAGACGAAGCTTGGTGAGAAGGGATTTGCTTGTGGGAATCCATATTTTCTATAGCATGTTGCCTCAGTATGATTGGTCTGAGCACAGTAGGTATGCATGCGAGTGCTTTGTCCTTTTGGATGATTTCTTCCTCTCGCCCACCATTGTCTCAGGAGGCAATGCGATTTCCATGATCTCCAACATTGGGGGGATACGATTTAGTGGAATGTTGCAGAAAGGCATGAGATAAAGTCACGAAGACATCAATGAGTGAAGTGACTTTTAGGATCATTAAGCAGCCATCAGATATATATGTGATTGTTGGCGATGATAAAACGTTGGCTATACCCACAGCTTCTTTCTGCGCCCTCTGGGTTGACAGATCAAGAGTAGGATGTTGGTGTTGAATCCAAGTCTCAATGAGAATCTTATATTGCGTCACAAATGATGTTAGATCGCCATCCGGAGAAGGTTCAACAATATGGAGGTCCTAAAACAGATCAAATAAATGTTGTAGGTTATCTTTCCCAAAATAAAGGGACTTTAGTCCATCTCACATAGCCTTCACAATTTCGTGGTGCATATCCATTCGATATGACTCACCTTCCATGGAGTTCAATATACATGACTGACCGCGACCATCATCCCGGAGCCATTGCTTAGTAGCCTCTGTCGGAGGTTCGAAAGTCAGACGATGAAGGAGACCCATAGTCTGGAGTACCCGTCGCTTCGAGTGGACGGAGACAACAAAGTTCTTCTTCCCAGTAAGGAGATAACGGTAATCTTCAGCTTGTCACATATTTCATATATGGGAGTGTGAGCAGGGGGTCATCATAATGGTATTAGAGGTGGAAGAAACATTTGTCCCCATCTTATAAATTCAAGGAGCCTGACACAGCTAGGAGACACACCGGAATCAGAAGTTAGCGGTCATTAATGACTCGTAAACCGCCACAATTTACATTGCATATCATATAGTAGCAGAGTTTTGATATTTTTATCTTACCGCAGCATCACAGTAAAAAGTAAACACAATGAATACCAAAATGCACAGAAAAAAAAACTTTTCATTTGCATCAAAAGCTTAATTATAAATGTCATGTCCAAAGTTCCAAACATATATAAGATGCGGCTTCAGATACATCATACCATTGACAGACACATAACAACTACTACATAAACATAACACTCCTAATCCGTTCTCCTACATGCTGGAGAATGAGGGTCCCGACACTATTTCCTGTACTCCTTTACCACCTCCGTGATCCCCACCAGAAGACGTGCCCACAACTTATAACGCTCTTCATTTTTCTTTCTCTTCTTGTCCTCGGTCAACTGCTTGCTAATGTCAGTCCCTTTTTCGCTTGGACCCTAAAAAGTTATAATATAAAGTGATTAGTCATAAAGACTAAGTCAGATTTTACCTCGTTAACCGTTGTACATGCAAACGCAAAGGGTTAGTAGCAATACGCATATATATATTCATAAGCTTAATTAAATGTGCTTTAAATAGTAATGAGTAATAGTAACAGTAAAGTAGTAAAGAATACATTATAAAAGAATTTCTTAGTAAACTAGAAAGTATTCATGCTCTTGTATTACACATTCATTTCATTTATACTTGCATTCCTTGTTATTTCTTATCATTCCTTGTCATTCTTTATTCATTGCCATTTACAATATATTGGTGATGCTAAGGGTAGCTGTCTCAGTCATTAGTCATTTGGGCCCGATCACATTGGGTCATCATATACCAATCCAGCTTGATCGAACACGTCTTAACCTTTCGGCCTATGGATTGTCCATCATATCTAATCCAAACACGATCAAATAGGCGTTAGGCCTTTCAGCCCCATGGATTAAACATTCTATTCCAATTCAACGTGATCGAACATGCGTCAGGCCTTTTGGCCCAATGAATTGGAAAATCAGTACATTTGCAGGTAATTCGCACTCTCCTATCGAGGTTAACCCCTAACGTACCTATGCATCAATGCATTCATATTTTTCATACGGGTTGCGTCTTAAAATAGAAATCAACATTGACACCAGAGAACGATAACATGACTTTTCAGGGGTTGTCAGAGGGGAAACAATTAGGTGATCTTAAATAAAAAATGGATTCCAAGCACCGCTAATAGGAAGGACGAATAAATGAAATTCATAAATGAATAAGCCCTAAAATACAAATAAGGAACAATCACATAAATGCCATAAAAGTTACCAGCTAAAATTCCTAACCCTAAATACCAACCAAAATAATGCCCGCATAAATATCAACAGTAACTCACAAAGCCCCATATTAGAAATTCTCATGAAGCAACAGTTACAACGGGCAGGGGAAGCCCGATGCACAAAGAATCCCCGCGCAGCGAGGGTCCGAGGAAGAGTCCCACCACAAGGGTGAAATGTAGGCAAACCTTACCCTGCATTTTTGCAAGAGTCTGCTTCCAGGACTCGAACCCGTAACCTCAAGGTCACACGACAACACCTTAACCGGTGCGCCAAAGCAAGAGTTACAACTAGCTACAAAATTCACAGGATGAAATAGCCACACGAAGCCACAATACTAAAGAAATGTACACGAAAAATTACCCTAAATTACCAAGGAATTAACTTTTCAACACCATCAGATAAAAGAAAACCCAAGAAGAAGGGGGAGAGATTCAGAGAATACTCAGTGGATCGAGGAAGAAAATGCAAAAAGTAAGCTAGAGAGTATTCATGTTCTTGTATTACACATTCATTTTGTTTATACTTGCATTCCTTGTCATTTCTTACCATTCTTGTCATTCCTTATTATTCTTTATTCATTATGTCATTTATAATATGTAGGTGATGCAAATGGTGGCTATCTCAGTCATCAATCATTTGGGCCCGATTCTATTGAGTCATCATATACCAATCCACGGTGATCGAACACGCGCTAGGACTTTCGCCCTTTGGATTGGTCATCATATCTAATCCAGCACGATCGAACACGTGTTAGGCCTTTCAGCCCCTATATTAGACATCCTATTCCAATTCAGCGCGATCGAACATGCGTTAGGCCTTTCTGCCCCCTGAATTTGAAAATTAGTACATTGGCAGGTAATTCACACCTCCTATCGGGGTTAACCCTTAACATACCTATGCATCGATGCATTCAATCATTTGTATTTTCTTTCATTCAATTGTTATATTCTTCATTTAAGGTGTTATTTCATTATTATTCCCTTTAGATTCTTTATCTCTTTCTGGTTTCCAGAGATATTTATTGTCATTTTTGCCATCAAATCATTAGAGATAACTTATTGTAAATGATTCATTCGGGCCATAAAATAACGAACTTATTCAATTTAAATGAAATAGTGCGAATGCACATGCTGGAAATAATTTGCTATATTAAAATAATTAATTGTGCATGTAATAGATTAAAAATACGCGGAAGGTAGAGCATAAATCAAAGAGGTAAAACTCACCATAATCTTTTCCTTTTCCTTATCATTCATAGGGTCATCATCACGCCTATCTCTGGACGCCATCCCTCGTATTATCTGTACTTGTAAAAATTTAAATAAAAAATGGATTTCAAACAACACTAACAGGAAGGTAAAAATAGCTGAAATTTATAAACGAATAAGCCCTAAAATATGAATAAGGAACAACCACATAAATACTATAAAGACCAACAACCACATACTTATATGCTGTCTTCTTCATAGTTTTCAATCTGATAAGGAACCGGGGATTCTAATGAAAAATATTCCAACCACAGTAGTGCCCCCCAAAAAATCAGCCGAAACTCTCAAAGCCCCATATTTAGAAATTTTCATGAAGAAACAGTTACAACAAGCCACAAAATTCACAGGAAGAAATAACCACATGAGGCCGCAATACCAAAGAAATGTACCGAAAGAAATACCCTAAACTACCAAGGAATTAACTTTTCAACACCACCATCAGATAAATGAAAACCCAAGATGAAGGGGGAGAGATTCAGAGAATACTCTGTGGATTAAGCAAGAAGCAAAAATTCTCTATCCCATCAGAACCAAAACCACGCAAATCGACGTTGGAAATCAGGTCCAAGGCCATCGTTGAGGAAGAAGAAGACATCCTACTGCAACGACATCGATCGGAGGAGCAGAAGAGGAGAAATCAAGCCCTAGCTTCACGTCGAAGCTCCAACACAGAAGAATCAGGCGAAAGAAGAAAACACTCGGCTCGGGAAAAGAACATCGCAGAAATCTCTCGAAACTGCGAGTGTCTAATACTAAGCCTGCTATTACCTTTTCTCATCTTACCCCTCAACATCAGCGGTGCAACCACCATCTAAAGGCTAGAACAACGCCACCTGAATTCCATTTAAGGCCATTTAAGGAATTTATTCATTCCACTTATCATAAAAGTAACACATGCTTTATTTTCATCTCAGCCATAGTATGAAGCCCAGCCATACTAATTAATTTTAGCGCCGTATTCTTAAGCCAATATCAAACCCAGCCACATATAGCCAGCACTTTTAATTTATGTATGCATATATATAGTTATATATATAAGAAAAAAATCCAGTTGAAATATTCATAAAATCCCATAAAAATATTTCAAAAGTTTCACAATAGCATTTGACACTGACTTTCTTTATTATCTTCATTGGGGATTTATTAATTTATAATTTTATATTTTTATATTTTAATTCTTAATCAAGTTTAGGTGTTACAAGCGGAGTCGGCAGGTTCAAGCGGAAAGAACGAGCAACTCGAAATTGGGAGCTCAAGCCGCGCGAGAGCAGAAGCTCAATCAGTGCGAGCGAGCTTAGGTGAGAGGAGCCTTAAGGACTCGAGTTGCTCTGATACCATGTAAAGTCGCGAACACGGAATTGTATTAATTAATCCTTTTCGTATTAAAAATAAATATAAGCGGATGCATACATATTTATAGGCATGATGAGTGACAGACACCTCAACTCCAAACCACAATGTAAGACTAATCTATACAAGATGAACACCACCCCTAACGGGCCGTTGAACGGTTGAAGTAGGCCTTTAACCGTGGGCTTCTAATACAATATTCCTTCTATATCATGCTTTATTGTGTGGGTGTTGGTTTATGATGCACAAGAACAAGACAAACCTTGGAAATAGGGTGAAAATTTGGCAAGTGGTAATTTATGTGGACTAACTTTGATTGTAGCTTATAGTTTAAAAAGCTTTAATAATGAAGCCACTGCTTTAATATGAGTACTCTATGTTTTTCTCATGGATGACTCCCCCCCCCCCCCCCCCCCCCCCCCCCCCCCTCCCCGCGATTCCAAATGACCTAAATACTCACCTTTGAATGGTAATTTTTGATAAAATGCGAGGGGAAAATAGGATTTTTTTTACACCACTATGGTGTTTTCCTTTTAATATAGAGTAAAGGCACAATTCCCGTGCCAATGTTTTCAACGAGGGCAAAGTAGGAAACCTACAATGTAACAATTTGGTCTTGCCTTCTATATATATTATAGATTATGTTGCAAAATATCCAAAATTAGGATGATGAGGTGGCCTTTTCTTAACTTGTAAGAGTAATAGATGGTACCTTTTATGTGATCTTTCTCACTTTATTTTAAAAGAATTTTGTTCTTTATAAGTAGCCTTCAACATTTTCATCAATGCTATATGGTAATGATCAAATGCTTGGGCTGGGCTACTAAATTTTTAGCCACTTTCTATCAACTAGAACTGTCCCGCCTGTTTGTGAAGACAAGCCAAACGAAGTGTTATCTTTTTGTTTAGAAACTGGTTTCCCATTCATTTCTCATGGTAAGTGTACTGTTATTAATTTTTTTAGTTTTATTTGTTTTTCACATTTTCCATAGAGAAGATAATCTTTTCCCAAGCAATGTGAGAAGTAAACACATCCTTTTATGCAGGATCATGGTGTCTGTAGATGACACTCTTCACCTTTCTGAAAAATTCGGGGTGCAAGCATCTGAACCAGGGCTACTGGTGGTTGAATTTGTTTTTTATGTTGTATGGCAGTTACTAGATGCAATATTAGAAGACGAAGGATTGTTGGAATTAACACCAGAGAAGAAGTTCAGATGGCCTGTCAGAGCACAGGATATGGACATAGATGGTGAAGGTTATTGTCAAATGAATGGATATGGCGAGAAGTTGCAAAAAATAAACAGTGCCAAATCTGTTGAATTGATCCTACAGTTCACGCAGCATAAAGTAACTTCCAAGCTTCTTTCATTGGCACGGGAGAATATGTATGAGGTCTTATCTCTAATTACTCTCACCAAACTTCATTTATATTTTACTTTGATATTTTCTTGTTGAACTAGTCTTCTGGTTCCTTACTATTTCATTTGCAAATATAAAATTTCTTTTTTCCAAAACTACAATTTTGTGCTGAGAATTATTCTTAAGAATACAAATTTAAGCACATTACAATTTCCATGAAAAAATAGGTATAAGTTTTACATAAGGGATAAATTACCATAATCAAGCTTCTGAATGTTTTATAATCAGTTGTGGGACTGCAACACTATGTTACGGTATCCGGATTGCTAGCGGATGTGTGGTCTTGAGAGAGAGAGAGAAGTCTTGAAGAGGATCTTCTCGACCCTTCCTTGACCTAGCCTTCCCATTGGCGGAAGATACAATGTGAGTTGAGCTTGACCAAGAGAGAAGGAGATAGGGGAGCCTTGCTCAACCCTAGCCCTAGGTTGAGAAGATGAGAGGGGGTAGAGTAGATTAAGGTGAGAATTAGAGTTCCATTTGTCATGCCATCCAAGGCCCCCTCACTCACATATATAGTGAGAGAAAAGTTTCAAAATATTCCTACATGATGTGCGAGTAAAGTAATGCGTGCAAAAAGATAAAATTGTGAAAAATGAAGGTACGACGCAGACATAGAAGATGCGCGTTCTCTGCGGCTACGCGTCGTCACCCCCCTTCGTGGGCCCATAACATCACCTCCCGTCTGGACCAAGCTTGTCATCAATCTTGAGGTACGTGGTTCTTTCTGTCCTAGCATCCCCATCATCATCGTCCAAGAGATCGTCAATTTCTAACCAAAAGAGATGCTTGCACCTGTGCCCGACTGTATAGAGTTCATCACAGTTGAACGGAGCTCTTGTGCGAGTCGTTCTGCTATCTCCGCTCGTGACAAATGTTTGATGGGGGGGGGGGGGGGGGCGCTGAATTTCTTGCCCTCAGGTGTGGTTGAAAAGGTACTGGGATGAGATGTATTGCCCTCCCACCGATTGCCCCCGTTCCCTCCGTGGTGGTTGTCATACGGGTTATCCATAGGGAGACTTTTCTCACAGATATGGGCTAGGCTCATGCCTGTGCTGAGGCTCTGCGGGGATTGGAATTTGAAATCGAGACGCAGTCGGCCATGCATGCTGGCAATGAAGATAGTTACTTGATGTTCTGGCAGTACAGAAGGGACATGAACTAGTAACATCTGAAAACTCTCCAAGGATCATCAACAGGCCCAGATTGCTTGAGAGAGACCAGGTCGCCCAACGAATTGCTGCGATGCGGTGACCCAAATCGCAGATTATAGGAATGTTTGAAGGACACAACTAAAATTGGGGCTTTCTGCGCTAGTTGAATGTACCACAACTTTGTCGAGCCCATGAGGTGGAAGGAAGTCAACCATATCCAATCATCCAACGATGTGAGTTGGTTGTTGAAGAAGTGCTTGTAGCGGGTAAGCCAAGCCAATGGGTCACTCTTGCCATCAAATAGAGGAAAGTCCAGCTTCATGTAGTGTGGAATGCTACCTCCGACAGGCCTATATCCGTGAGAATCAGAGTGCATGGTGTTTGGCGGACCACCCTGAGTGGAATTTGTCGTTGGGTGATGTCCTGACTGGGGTGGCAGATTCATGCCATTGAGGCTTGCAGTGAAGGCGGCAAATGTAGACTATTTTTGAGCTTGAACGACCATCAACTTTTACATTGCCTCCATAATCTAAGCGAGGATTTGACTGCCTTCGTCCATATTCGCTAGAAGTTTGTGGGAGTTGTTCGGAGGTGGAGACATTAGAGGTAGAGGGCTGGAAATCCTGGTTCGGAGCGCTGGGAGCTCAGGTGGCCGTGAAAGAAGCGTAGGAGCAGGGTAGGATGGCTGGTAGGCCCTTCGAAGTTAGGTGTGGGCTGGTCGACTAGCTGAGGAAGGAGGAACATGCAAGGAGTGCAGCAGGGCCAGCGAGTACAGTCGTAGGAGAAATGTCGCAGGTGTGAGAGGCTGTCAGCGGAATAGGGCATGCCGGGGGGGGGGGGGGGGGGAATTGGTCGTAGGAGAGCTCGTCAATCGTTGACGGTCGAGCTCGTTGCAGGAGAGCGAGACCGACGGGACCTGGAACGAAGGTGCCGCGGGAGAGGGTATTAGAGCGGAAGCTGGAGTGGAATCGAGTGTCGCAGCGGCATCGGGAAGCTGGAGCAGGATCGGAACAAGGAGCGGGAGCGTGTTCTGGAGCGCTGAAGTGGGAGCGTGTTCTGGAGCGCTGAAGTGGGAGCGTGTTCTGGAGCGCTGGAGCGCTGGAGCGGGAGCGTGTTCTGGAGCGCTGGAGCGAGATCGTCGGCTAGCATGTCGCCCCGGAATATGGCCATAAACTGAGCGGTGTTGGTCTGTCATTTTGCAATGGAGTCGTCTAGCTCTAATACCAAGATGTTATGGTCTGCAGATTGCGAGAGAGTGTGTGGTCTTGAGAGGGAGAAGTCTTAGAGAGGATCATCTCAACCCTTTTTTGACCTAGCCTTTCTAATGACGGAAGATACAATGACAACCGAGCTCGACCGAGAGAGGAGAGTGGGTACCTTGCTCAACCCTAAATCTAGCTTGAGAAGATGAGAGAGGGAAAAGAAGATTAAGATGAGAGAATTAGAGTTTCATTCATTATGCCATTTAAATCCCCCCTCACTTACATATATAATGAGAAGGAAAAAGTTTCAAAATTATTTTGATTATGCTCCTCACCCAGGCTACATGATGTGTGGGTAAAGTAGTGTGCGCGAAAAGTTAAAGATGTGAAAAATGAAGATACAATGCAGACAAAGAAGATGTACATCGCCCGCGGCCATGCATCGTCACCCCCTTGGTGGGCCCATAACACTAACATTAGTAGTTATCGTTAAGAATTTAAAAATATATTATTTTTCAAATCTAAAAAATAAACATTATATTACACCTCTATATATACACAAGGAGAGACCTCAAGACACCGCTAGAGGTGTGAGACTGAAAGAGGAGGGAAAAGTAATAAAGATACTGCGCTTTCATATGAGCCTTTATAGTAGGCTTTTATATTCAATTCAATTCTCCCCCTCGATGAGATTAGATATCAATCACTCCCAACTTGGAAATATTATCTACGAAGGTGTTACAACTCAGGCTCTTGATAAAGATATCTAGGTGATCTTGGGATTGGATGAACGATATGCACATGTTACCTTTCTCCACATGATCCTTGATGAAGTGCCTTCCAATTCGGCATATTTTGTTCTGTCATGTTGAATAAGATTATGTGCAATGTTGATAACCGCTTTATTGTTAGAAAAGTATTTGTTTTCCATCTTGTAATCCCAGATTCTGCATTACAGACTGAAGTCATAGTTCCTCACATCTCTTGTGACATTGCTTTGTACTATGCTTCTGCACTTGATCTTGCTACCACCTTTTGTTTCTTACTTCTCCAGATTATGAGATTCCCTCCCAACAAAAACAATATCCGGTAGTGGATTTCCTATCATTTTGGCTTTTAACCCAATTAACATCCGTCTATACTTTGACATTCACATGCTTGTTCTGGGATAATAATATCTCTCATTCGGGAGACTTCTTCATGTACCTTAGTACTCGTAGAGCAACTTTGTGATGTCTTCAGTGAATATGTTGACTCAGAATCCACACTGCAAACGAGATATCAAGATGAGTGTGTGTGAGTTAGATAAGTCTTTATGCTAATCTCCGATAACTTGAAGTGTTGACTTTCTTTCACCATTCTCGTCTTCATCAATTTTACAATTTGTTTCTGTAACCGTCTGTTGGCCGCCACAGTGTATCAGTATATATTTTAAAGCAATGTTTGGACATTTTATTTTTGGCGCAGTACAATAACATACATCACATTGAGTACCAAATATGTACATCATATAACTGGACTTTGCATTGAAAGTAATGCATGTCTAAAATGCCACTTTGAAAGATTACATACCTAATTGTCACGCGTAGCCAAGCTTCAAAATTTCTATTCTTTTGTCAATCATTCTTTTACCTAAAAATATAGACAACTAAATGATTAGTCTTTAATAAAGACTAAGTGAGAATCTACCTTTTTAACTGCTTGTACATGCAAACAAGGTGAATCAGTAACAATTTGCATACATAGTTCATTATGTCAGGCTGTCTGTTGGATTAAACAATATCTGTCTAACTAAATAGACAAGACTTATATGAGATGATTTAGTATAAATGTAAGACATGTAGCTAAGTAATAATGAAAACAATAATAAACAGTTATAAATTACTTTGTTCACGACATATTTTATTCACATATACTTCGTACAGGGTTATCATATTCACTTTCTGTATACCATAAAACTCGTTGCTCCTTTCATTCCATTCGTTTTATCTTTCTAAATTTTGATTCTGTATCTAGTAAACAACGTATTCATAGATAAATAGTGCACTGTAAACAATGTATCATCATAATTAGTATGTCATCAGTATAGTAATTGATACGAAATCAATTCATAACTTGCATAATTAAGATAGTGCTTTAATGTTCTTTAACTCTTTTAAGCATTACACATTTCATATAGTATTTGTTTCATACTTTGGGTAATGTTAAGGGTATCCGTTCCGTATCCGTATCAGTATCAATATCAATCATTAGTATTCAGTCTTTGGGCCCGACCCCTTAGGGTCATCAACTACCAAATCGGTACGTTCATCACGCGTCTGTGCTTTGCAGCCGACTGATTTGGTGATCATCAAGAATATTCTTGTGCGATCATCTCAGAGTCTTACCCTCAACATCACCTATGCATCGATGCATCTACATAAATATTTTCTTTGAGTTTGTTACTGCATTATATATGGAATTTGTCATTTATTTATTAATCCCCTCAGAGGTTGAATCACTGTTTAAATTCTTGCACAAAACCACATTTAGCGATTTAGATTGTCAGTGATGTAAAAATATCAAACATATTCAATAACCATGTGTGCGCATGCAGAATATATTTTCTATCTTAAAATAACTGTGCATGTAATTAAAAGTACGGAAAATAAAGCATAAGTTAAAGAGATAGTGCTCACAACCATCTTTTCCTTCCCTTTATCATGCCTCCGGTCATCGTCTCGCCTATCGTTGGATGCCATCCTTCGCGATATCTGTAATTAGGCATCATATCATTAGGTATCTTCTATATCAGGGTTGCACCTTTCAATAGTTACGATGGTGATGCTAAATGTTGATTTAGACTTTATATGAGTTGTCTAAGAAGGAAGAAAACAAAGTTGACATAAGAAAACAAACATCAACAGAATATGATAAGAACGGCTACTCCTATGAGAGAAAAGAGACTAACCTGCGTAATGATCTTCGATGCCCTAGGGAGTCCGCCTGACTCCCCACATATACCCGGCCTTCATGTGGACCGGCCGGGTCCTCCATTTCTGATTAGGAGAGCGGTGGGACTGAACCGAATGGTTCAGTCCCGCGGTTCTTTGCTCCGTGCCGATGATAAACCAAGCCGAAACGGCCCCGGGTCATATCATTCCCGCCATCTTCGAAAAACTGCTTGTCCTCAAGCTGGAATTCTGGATAAGTCTCTTTGAGCTCTTCGTACGCCACCCAAGTGCGATCCGATTCGGCCATGCCCTTCCAATGGATCAACAGCCGCACGGTTGGCTTCCCGTGTACCGTCTTAACCCTTGCTTCCACGACACGCTCTGGTTGTGGCCGAACTTCGCCGAGCTCGGTAACTTCCGGTAAGGGGCTAACCGGGGGAACATTCCCCAAGGACGCCTTCCTGAGCACTGATACATGAAACGTAGGATGAATTCGCGAGTCCTGCAGAAGCTCCAAGGTGTAAGCCACTGCCCCGACCCTATGCAGTATCTGAAAGGGCCCGTGGTAGCGGGGGGCTAACTTCTGATTCTTCACGCCAGCAACTGACAGTTGCCGGTAGGGTTGTAGCTTGAGATATACCCAATCGCCTTCTTCGAACTGTTGGTCCCGTCGGTGCCTGTTTGCCTGGGATTTCATTTGTTGTTGTGCCCTTTGGAGATTCTCCTTAAGCTGGTTTAGGACGCCGTCCCGTTGCCGCAGCACTGAATCCACCTCCGGGACCACGGATGACCCCTTCTCGTAATGCCGTAGTGTGGGCGGTGTCCTGCCGTACAGGCTCTCAAAGGGTGTCATCTTGGCGGCCGTTTGGTAGGCCGTATTATACCAGTACTCCGCCCAATGGAGCCAGTTACTCCATTGGCGGGGTTTGTCTGCAATGAAACACCGCAAATAAGTCTCCACACTCCGATTTAAGGACTCTGTTTGCCCGTCTGTTTGGGGGTGGAAAGCCGTACTCATGCGCAGAGTTGTTCCCGTAAGGCGAAAGAGCTCCCTCCAAAACCTGCTGGTGAACGCGGTGCCGCGGTCGGAGATGATAGAAGTCGGTATCCCGTGCAGTCGGACCACCTCCCTGACGAACGCCTCTGCCACAGCCTCGACGGAGCAAGGGGGGGGGGGGGGGGAGAGCGCAATGAAATGCCCATACTTGGTGAGCCGGTCCACCACCACCAGAATGACTGACTTGCCTCGTGACTTGGGCAGCCCCTCAATGAAATCCATGGCCACACTCTCCCAAGTCAGCTCCGGAATGTCTAGTGGTACCAACAATCCGGCTGGGGCGGTGGTGGCGTATTTCTGTCGTTGACATTCCGAGCAATTCTTCACATGCCGTTCCACATCAGCCTTCAAGCCCTTCCAGTAGACATTCTGTTTGATGCGCTGATATGTCCTCAGGACGCCCGAGTGCCCGCCGCTGGGCGTGTCGTGAAACTCGTGGAGCAGTTGTTGCCGCAATAAAGACCCTGGTGCCATCACCAAGCGTCCCTTGTAATACAGATGGCCGTTGATGACGTGGTATCCCTCTTCCCTTTCCCTGCCTGCAGTAATATCCGTCAGCAGCTGTCGCAGCTCTGGGTTGGCCAATACCTCCTGATGAATGTCCTCAACTATGCTCAAGACCGGCGCCGACATGGCAAAGATGGAGCTCGTGGCGGGTAAGCGCGAAAGTGCATCAGCGACCGTGTTCTCTTTTCCCTTCTTGTACTCAATCTCGTAGTCGTACCCCAACATCTTGGTCACCCATTTTTGTTGCTCTAGCGACGATACACGTTGCTCCAGGAAGTATTTTAGGCTTTGATGGTCGGTCCGAATTATGAAGTGCCGTCCGATAAGATACGGCCGCCACTTTTCCACTGCGTGAAGAATTGCCAACATTTCCTTCTATACACGGACAACCCCAAAGCCTTCCCTTGTATCGCCTTACTGTAGTATGCCAACGGCCTCCCCTCCTGCATCAATACTGCCCCCAAGCCGGCTCCCGAAGCGTCTGTCTCCACTATGAATGGTTTGGAAAAATCTGGTAGTGCCAACACCGGTGTCGTGACCATAGCTTCCTTCAGTGCCTGGAATGCCACGGTGGCCTCCTCCCCCCAAGCGAACTTACCCTCCTGCAGCAATGTAGTGAGCGGCTTGGCGATCTTTCCGTAGTTCTTCACGAACTTCCTGTAGTAGCCAGTGAGCCCGAGAAATCCCCTCAGCATTTTGATATTAGTGGGCGTGGGCCAATCCGTCATACTCTGGATCTTCTGTGGGTCCGGGCGCACCCCTTCCCTGTTCACTAGGTGGCCTAAATATTCCACCTCCTGTTGCCCGAAAGAGCACTTCGACCTCTTTACATACCACCTTTGTTCCTTGAGGATCTGCAGCACCAACCGCAAATGTCTCTCGTGCTCCTCTAAGCTGGGGCTGTAGACGAGGATGTCGTCAAAGAAGACCAATACGAACTGCCGCAACCACTTCCTGAAGGTTTCGTTCATCACCGCTTGAAAGGTCGACGGCGCATTCGTCAACCCGAAGGGCATCACCAAGAACTCATAGTGCCCTTCGTGTGTGCGAAACGCCGTCTTCTCCACGTCTCCCTTCTGCATGTGAATCTGATGGTATCCTGACCGCAAGTCCAGCTTCGTGAAGTATTGAGCTCCGTGCAACTCATCCAGCAGTTCGTCAATGACCGGGATTGGAAATTTGTCCTTGATGGTGGCGCTATTGAGGGCTCTATAGTCAATGCAAAACCTCCAGGTTCCGTCCTTTTTTTGACCAAAAGTACAGGAGAGGAGAAGGGACTCGTGCTGTGGCGGATGGTCCCCTCCTGCAACATTTCTCGGACGCATCTCTCGATCTCCCCCTTTTGGGCGTGAGGATAACGATAAGGTCGCACGTTGGTGGCCTCGGCGCCCTCCTTGATCGGAATCCGATGATCACATGCCCTCGGTGGGGGCAACCCTCTTGGTGTCTCAAAGACCTCCTCAAACTCCTTTATGATTGCCTGCATGCCTTCTGGAATGCCCTCTGCTTGCTCCGCCGATTCTCCGCTGGACAAGACCCAAGCCATGGGATAGTCCTCCTCGACCCAGTGCTGCAAGGACAGAACGGTGGCCTCCTTCACTATCGGGCCTGTGATGCTCTGTAGCCGGTGCTTCTTCCCCTCCTGTGAGAACTCCATCGACATGTTCTCCCAATCTGTAGTAAGTAACCCCAGCTGTCTCAGCCACTGCACCCCCAGGACTACGTCAGACCCTCGAACCGGGAGGATGTATAGGTCCACCTCACACCTGAAGCCCTGTATTATAAGCGGCACCCTCTTCACGGCACCCGTGCACTGCAAGAAATTCCCATCCGCTACCAGCACCTTAAACACCTTATCTGTCGTTGGGGGGATAGCAAGCTTCTTAGCCACCTCGGTGTTGATGAAATTGTGGGTGCTCCCACTATCCACCAGTATGGAAACCTTCTTATCGGCCACCTTCCCTGACAGCCGCATAGTGGAGGGTTGTCCCCCCCTTCCAGAGCATGCACGGAAACCTCTATGTCCTCCAAATCAAGGACCTCTCGCTCCTCGGAGTCACGGCCCCCCTCTGTCTCCAACCCTTCCTCCTCCTGTAGCATGAAGACCTGAATTTCTTTACACTTGTGGCCCGGAACGAACTTCTCGTCACAAGTGTAGCATAGACCCTTGGCCCTCCGCTCCTGCATTGCCTCCCATGATAACCGCTTCACTGCGGCCTCCTTCCGGGGTTGAGTTTTACTTGTGCCCGTGGTCATCCCCTTGACCGTTTCCTGCCCTCCTTCTTTGTTGCTCCACCGGTAGGTCTTGGCCGCCTGGCGTCTCCCCAGCTTCTCCTCCTGTAGCCGAGCCATCCCGATGGCCTGTGCTATGCTCCGGGGTTGAAAAGCTTGCACCTCATCGCTGATCTTCTCCTTTAGTCCGGCCATGAAGCATCCCAGCAGCGCCTTTTCGGTCCAGTGAACACGATTCGCCAATCTTTCGAACTCCTTACGATATTCATTGACGGTCCCCGTCTGCTTCAATTTGTGTAGCATCATGTCGAAGTCTTCGTACTCGGTCGGTCCGAACCGGGCGATGAGCCCGTCACAGAATTCCTCCCACGTGGGGTAAGGCCGCTGTTTCCTCCACCAGCTCAGCCACTGATAAGTCTCCCCTTCCAAGTGAAAAGAAGCAATGTGCACCCACTGGTGCCTGGGCAGCTCCTGGTACTCGAAGAACATTTCGGCCCGCTCAATCCACTCCAAGGGGTCCCCACTTTTGTATTTCGGAAACTCCATCCTCGTCAGCCGAGGCTGTACGGGTGGACGGTGTGGCGGCGGCGGCCGCCCTTCCTGGAAGTCGGGAGGCTGTCCCCAACCTGGGTTCCACCCCCCGCCGTTCTCCATTGCTCTACCTCTGCCTTGTGCAATAGGCCCTCGGCCCCAATGTTCCTCCGCCGGAGCCTCTCCTCCTCGGTGTGGGAATCGGACGCCACCGTGTCCTCCTGGCCCGATCCCATTGCTTCCTTCGCCTTCCCCCCACGCCGTTGGTGGCTGCCGGAAGTGGTGGTTGCCTCCCCTTCCGCTGTCGGCACCCCGTGGGTGCCTGAAATCCTCCCGCCATGCCGGCGGGCCCTGACGATGCTGATGGGAGCCTCCGGGTTCACGGAAGAGTCCGCCGAAGCCTCCGCTACCCTGCTGTTGCGCTGTTGGACCCCGCTGGAAGGAGCCGTGCGCTCCCTGCATTCCGCCGAGTCCGCCGAATCGATCGTCGGGGCCTGGCGAGGACCGCGTCGGCTCCGTCGAGCGGGCCCCGTCGGCTGCGGCCCCTTCCGCATCGTTGCCGCCCTCTGCCGCGACGGATTTCCCGCGATCCGCGCGTTCGATGCGGCTCATCTGCTCCGCCAGAGCCGCGGTCGCCTCCAAGAAAGCCGCGCGGGATCGTTCCTCGCCGGCACTTATTTGCTGCGCTAACTCTCCCTTCAACGCCTCCAACATATCGCGAAGGCCCTGCTGCCCTTCCTCTAGCGCTGTTATGCGGTTTCCATGGCCGGCCATCCCGATCCGAAGGAGCAAACTGCTTTGATACCAGTTGATAAGAACGGCTACTCCTACGAGAGAAAAGAGACTAACCTGCGTAATGATCTTCGATGCCCTAGGGAGTCCGCCTGACTCCCCACATATACCCGGCCTTCATGTGGACCGGCCGGGCCCGCCATTTCTGATTAGGAGAGCGGTGGGACTGAACCGGATGGTTCAGTCCCGCGGTTCTTTGCCCCGTGCCGATGATAAACCAAGCCGAAACGGCCCCGGGTCATATCAGAATACCACTGGATCCCTCTTTTTAAATTAAGTGAAAGCCATAAATTTAATCATCTTTTATGAATTGATAGCAAGAAGAGTCACATCCAATCACAATTCAGCCCAGGAAGCTGAAACTAATAAAAAAACCCAACATAAAACCATTCTAATCCACTCAAAACAAATCCAAATCCCATCAATAAAATTCAGCAAAAGAATACTTAACATAGCCGGCCAACAACAGAATGAAGAAATCCCCACTATAATTCCCACTGGACCTTAATCCAAGTTCCCCCACATGAAATTCATAACAGCCGGCCAAACAAAACTTAATCAAATCCCAGAAATCAAAACCCTAGCTTGCACTTACCATGAAATCCAAAATCTAGGAAGAGGAAAGAGGAGGGGGAGAGGAAGAAGGAGAGCTTACAGTGAGGTAGAAATTAGGGCACATGTTCGACACTCCCAGAACCAATCCGATAGCACTCGGCTCAATATAAAACTTTGCCGACGTCGATCCCAGCAACAAGAGAGAAATCCCCTTCAGTATCGTGAGAGAAAGAGAGGGAGGGGAGGAGATGAAGAGAAAGAGGACTTAGCAAGATCAGCCTTAAGAGGGAACCGAAACAGGAGAGAGAAGGAATCACCAAATGAAATGAAATGAGAAAGGAATCGAGACTTCTCGATTTATCTCGGCAATTCCTCCACCGCCTCATAATATGATATTTTAATTAAAGTTATCCTAATGTTATATTAAAGCCCAAAGCCAAAGCAAGCTACCAGATAAATCCCAAGCCAAATAAACCCAAATTATAGAAAACTTAGCCGGTTCATCAATATAACACTCAGCCTCATTAAATCAATCCCCTTTCAAGCCAGCAACATTGATCCTAAACCATAATTCTCGAACCATCTGGCCATGGATACATAAAAGGTATCTTAAAAATCAAAACATAATTGCCGTATAAAAAAGAAAATAAAAAAGAACGGAATCAGCTCAAAAACATCGATAGTGACATTTGTTTTCATCATCGGGAATAATTAATATTTTCATATTTAATTAAAAGAGCATATATGTAATATTCATGTGTTATTTTACTTTGAATTTTGAAACTTTTTAAACCAAAAAAAAATGTTGATGACACTTGAGTGAAATGTTGCGTGTCAGAGTTTCTATGAGTCTGTTGGTGTACTACCAAGTATCGCAGTTTCTTCCAAAAGATCCAGAACATATTTCCTCTGAGATATGAAGATTCCATAGTCAGACCTTGTCACTTCAACATCTAAGAAATATTTTAGGTTTCTTAGATCTTTGACCCTGAACTCTTAACAAAGGCATGCTTTAAGATAGTGATTTTTTCTAAATCATTTTCTGTGATGATAATATCATCCATATAGACGATAATAACAACCGCTTGCTCTTCTTTCTTCTTAACAAAGAGAGTATGATTTGAGTGACCTTGTTTATATCTCAATAGAAACATGACTTTGTGGAACCTTCCAAACCAAACTCTAGGGGATTGTTTCAGACTGTAATTTTTTTTCTTTCAGACGACAGACTTTCCTTTCCGATCCCTTATTTAGAAATCTCGGCGGGAATTTCATGTATTCTTCTTCCAGATCGCCACATAATAAGACATTTTTAACATCTAATTGTTGTAATTCCCATCCCAAGCATGCAACACAACATAAGTCAATTCAAATAGAATCCATCTTAGCTACAAGCCCAAATATTTCAAGATAGTCTACTCCAGGAGTTTGAGTATATTTTAGGGCGACTAGCCTTGTATCCTAGGAAGCACGAACACACCTATTTTAGGCCCGTACCCGTACCGGGTACATTTTTGGTACGGATACACGTACCGGACGTGCGTACACGCGCATTGTCGCGATATTAGGTTATTTCTTCGATTCATTCATTATTCTGTGCCGCTCCCGTTGCCGCTCCCGAACCCTTTCTTCGGTTGTTGCTATGGACGTCGCTGCTTGTTGCTCGCCCACTCCCAATCCCTTCTTCCATTGCTGCTGTCGAAGCCGTCCGTCGATCGAAGGCCTGCCGGCTGCCAGCAACACCCTCCGTCGATCGAAGGCCTGCTCGTAAGTTCTTCTTCTTCCTCTTCTTCTTCCTCTTCCTCTTCTTCTTTCTCTTCGTCTTCTTCTTCTTCTTCCTCTTCTTCTTCTTCTTCTTCTTCTTCCTCTTCTTCTTCTTCTTCTTCTTCTTCCTCTTCTTCTTCTTCCTCCTCTTCTTCTTCTTCCTCCTCTTCTTCTTCTTCCTCTTCTTCTTCTTCCTCCTCTTCTTCTTCTTCTTCTTCTTCCTCCTCTTCTTCTTCTTTCCCTGTTGCTGTGGGAGTGTAGGTTTTCCTGATTTCTGTATAGAAATCAGGAGATTTCTGTATACAACAATCTCTGATTTCTGTATACAAAAATCTGAGATATTGCTGTTTATTCCAGAGTTTTGTATTCCTGTTTATTCCAGATTTTCATATAGCTGATTTTTCGTATGTAGTGCTGATTTCTTGTATGTAGTGTTGTTTAAGTTTTAAATGATTATGAATATTTTTTGTTGGATATATATATATATTTTATATTTAATACAACGTATCCTGCCGTACCCGCATCTTTGTTTTTTAAAATCTTGCCACACCGCCGTACCAGATACGTATCGTACTCGTCACTCGTACTCGTACCGGTGCTTCCTAGCTTGTATCTCTTTATGATACCTTGTTGATTTTGCTTAACTATAAAGACCCATTTTGACCTAACTGTCTTCTTCTCAGATGGAAGAGGAGATAGTTCTCAAGTCTGGTTCTTCTCCAATTCTAGCATCTCTTCTCTGGTATATTAATCGCTGTCCGCTAAGTTTTAGGAATAGTAATAAAGGACATAAAGGAAATGAAAGCTTTATGTGTCGGGATTAGATTATGATATGAAATATAATTGACAATGAGAGACTTTGTGGAGTTCGTCTTACTCTTAAGATGTATGAGAGGTAGATGAAGGTCTTCGCTAGAATCTGTCTCAGAAGTTGGTATTTGTAGTGTTGGAATTTCAGAGGGTTGTACAATCTTAACACCAACATTTCTCCGTTGATATTCTTGAGGAAAAAGAGGAATGAGCTTCCCAACAGTCAAAGTGGTGATAGGAGTAGACGTGGTTGCTGAAATAGTGGGAGGAGGAATATATGAGGCCAAAATTGGAAGGAGAATATAAGCAACATCGACATCATTATTCCTCTCCTCCTGACGAGAGCCAGAGAATTGTTTTCTTTCACGGAATGTAACGTCCATGATACCAAAATAACGCTGAGAGGAAGAGTAGTAGCAACGATACCCTTTCATTGGGGAGGACTATTGAACAAGAATGCATTTATGGGAACAAACATCAAATTTATCTCGATTAGGTTGATGAATATGGACAAAACAAACACACTTGAACACATGAGGAAGATGAGATGTGTGGACGACACATTTAATAGACAAATGAGAGATATGCCAGTCATATTTTAGAGCACGAGAATGGAGACGGTTAATGAGGTACGTCACAGTGAGGACAACGTTGCCCTAATAAGACTCGGGAAGATTCATTGTAATCAGAAAACACCGTATAACTTCTAGAATGCGTTTGTTCTTCCGTTAAACGACACCATGTTGGGTGAGGTATGTACACATGTGATTTGAAGTATACCATGATCAACAAGATATGTTCCAAAATAGCACGGTAATTGTACTCCCCGCATGGTCATTTCAGGACACGAATAATACTACCAAACTGAGTAACCACCATTTTCTGATTTTTTTTAAAAACAGTCAATGACATCACTCTTCTTTTTTAATACATAAACCCAAATAAAACGAAAAAAATAATTAATAAATGTCACAAACCACCTAGATAAAGAGAATACATGGGAACATTCTCAAATATCCATATGAATAACTTCAAATGGAAGTATACTAGGAGATGAAATATGAGTCGGACTATGCCGTATATGTGCTGAATGATCATAAACAATACTGCAGAGCTAGAAAACATAGGAAATATCTTGAGAAGATAACTTGAGGAAGAGTGTTCGAGCGTTGATGCCATCATTGCACATCCGCAGAGAAGAGAGTTGGAGCATTGGAGAGAGCATGACGAGCTTGTTGGTCCAAGATGTACATGCCCCTACAATTTACCACTTATAATACACTAATTTATTGTCAGATCCTAAAAAACACAACCATCAGAGAGGAATGCTATAGAGCAGTTTAAGGATGTGGTCAAACAACTAATTACTAGTAAATTATGAGGAAATGAATGAACATGTAAAATAGATGTGATGGGCATGACAGAGGAACATAAGGCGGTTCCTTTGCTAGCTATGGAAGAAAAAGACACATTGGCGGTAATATCTTTATCACGCCCCATGGGGGGTGTACTAAGAAAAACCCGACGATGCCCCGAGCATGTGGTCAGTCACACCAGAATCAATATTCATTCAGATTGGATTGCTGAAGCAGATTATGCGCTTGGAGTACCGGAGGTCGCGAAGACATTGATGGAAGTCTTTCCCTGAGAACGTACAAGACGACGCAGGGCATCAAACTTTTCAGCGAAAAAACTGCTGGAGGGGATCTTACTAGTATTGTCTTCATGAACTTTAGTGGTACAAGCAACATGAGTAATAAATGGCTTGCGAGTAATGCCATGTCCACGACCACCATTTCCTTTCCGTGAAGAAGCAAGATGAGGATGTAGGCGAAAGCACGATTCACAGACATGACCCTATTTTCCACAGTAATCGTAGAATCGAACAAAAGGGGCTTGAAGTAGGAAGCCTCTAACAGTGTTAGCAAGAGCGGGCCGATTAGTCATCCTGTCATACTTAAGAGAACACCGTCGATCCTTGTCACTTATGACCATGCTGAATGCTTCCTGAAAAGAGGGAAGAGGCGATGGTTCAGGACATGAGTGCGGACCGTGTCAAAGTCCATTTTGAGGCCCATAAGGAATACATGAAGACAATAACGGTCCTCCTTTGTCTTCAACGCACGTGTACAACCCATATTCGCCGAGGGTGGGCCTAGTCCAGCCACGTCAGCAATCAAGACAACTAGTGAAGTTGGGAGAAGCCCCAACAAAGAAGATCAGAAGGCAGGCATATGGGAGAGACCCCCACTTGAACTCTCCTATAGGCGAGATCCCCTTTAATCTCGCCCATGGGCGAGGTCTCTCTGGAACTCGCCAGTAGGCGAGACCTCTTTTGCCCTCACCCATAGGCGAGGTCTCCTTCAAAGTCGCCCAATAGCGAGTTCCTCGACACCTGGGCAGAATGATCCCGCGAGACCAATTTCTCACTGACAAGATCTTTTTTAGCAGCACCAAACATTTTGCTGAGGTCCTCTCACCCGCTAGATGGGTCAGGTATTTTGCCGGGCGGCTATTCGCATACCACCCCCTTGGATTGTCTATAAATAGAACCTCGGGGGAACAAGAAAAGACATGTTGCCCCCCCCAGCTCCTTAAGTCCGTGCCTAGCTCAGCCCTTGGCTTTAGGAGGGAAAGTTCCTATAAACTTTCGGGTACGTGGCGGGACTTCCTCGCTGCAGCACTCGGGTCGGGTTTGTAGACAGTCTGATTCTTCTCTCTCTACCTTGCTCCAGCCATTGGATCTGTGGTGTCAGACCGTAGGATCAGTAACATCGGGTTACCCTTTCGTCCGAACTCTTGTGGACCAGTTTCTTGGTTCCAACATTTTTGGTGCGTGAGCGTGGAAACTAGCTGGAGGAAGAAATTCTTGTGAGAAAACGTCATGGCTCACGATGACAAGCAGTAGAATGACGTCGGTAACTTGCGAGATAGCGAGTTCGTAACGTGAGCCGATTTCGCCGACTTCAGCCAAATGATTCAGGACACCATGCGAGCTTTTCTAGTACCTCGCACCGAGGTCACCGCGACCTCGCCTCGCCACATTACTTCTTCGGAAGAATGCGAGCCGTCTCAGCCTGAGCAACTTCAGCAGTCGCGAGGTCCCCCAACGAGCTCACATGGGATCTATTTCTGCAAGGCCGAAGCCCTGACGAGTTCCTAGGGAGCTCGTTTCAGCGAGCTGGAGCCAGCTCGCCACCGGCCAACTCGCCAGTTTGGGGGGATGAGCCCATTTTGTGAGCAGATCTTATCAGCCCCAGTCCCCAAAAGGTTTAGAGAACCTACCCTGAGCTACTATACGTGGAAGGTTGACTCCATTTAGCACTTACAGTGGTTCGAAGATGTAGTCTCCATTCAGAGACGGACTCTTTTAAGTGCAAGTTTTCGCGATCACCTTCAAAGGGAAGGCGAGGGACTGGTTCCATCAGTTACCAGCAGGTTCCATCTACTGTTTCGAAGACTTATGTCGAGGGCTAATGTTGCATTTTGCAACATCTAAGAAGAGAGAAGGGGCCGACGACCCTCTTTCTTCTTAAGCAAGACGCCAACGAGTCATTGAGGAGCTACATCGATCGCTTCGAGGAAGAGGTCCTGAACGTCCAAAAGGTGGACAATTTTGCTTTGCAGCTTGTGCTGACTTTCAGCCTGCAAGAGAGACTCTTCAAGCTGGAAGTAAACAGGGATCCTCCAGTGTTTTTCAAAGACTTGATTGACTGAGCCGGTTGGTTCATTGAAGGAGAAGCGACGAATAATAGCTTCCTAGCCAGGTTTACCAGGCTAACCAGAGCAGGGGAAGATAAGACCCCAGAGGGGGGGGGGGGGGGGGGGGGGGGACGGAGCAGAGGAGGTAGGAAGAGCCAAGGAGGCAGTAGGTGAGGAGACCATTTGTGGCTCCGGAGAATCGGGGACTTGATAGGAGATTTCAGGCTCTGATGAACAGGACGTCGTGGAGGCCGACAGGAAGACCCCATCTCATGGGACCTGGGAGATGTTTCTCCCCGCAGAGGCAGGCTCGCTTCTATCCCCCCGAGAGGCAGCCAAGAGGTGGAAAGGCAGAATAGGTCCCCTCCTAGGGAAGCGATGGCGATAAACATGCATGGGTTTCGGCCCCGAAGAAGAAATCAACATCGGAGGGATCAACACATGGTTATTCCTCTCTATTGTGAGCTGCATCAAGTAGAGGGACATGCCACCGCGACTTGTCTAGAGTTCTTGGAGGCTAGGAGGAGAGCCGAAGATAGAAGAGCCCCAGGAGGAGGGGGTGAAGAGCAGCAACGACGAGTTCCAGATGAAGGAGAGATGGTTCAGGCCTCGGGCTAGAGAAGGTGTGAAGATAAAGTGGACGTTGGGATGCACAGTGGGATCAACATCATCTACGGGGGAGCTGGAGTAGGAGCCTCCCGAAAGGAAAGTCCTTGCAATTTATCGCCGGAGTGTCACTTCGAACTCCCATGTGCCTCCCCCAGTGGGATAAATCGCCTTCTCGAAGGACATGTTGAGAAATGATAATCCCTTCCACGATGCCGTCGTCATCCAGTCAGCGATCGAAAACTTCACGATTTCTCGGATCCTGGAGGACAATGAGAGCTCTGTTAACACCATCTTCAAGAAGATGTTTGATGCGATGACATTGGATGCGAAGAGGGTGATGGCTTCAGATGGCCCTCTGTTTGGATTCTCAGAGGAGAGGAAAGAAGTAGGAGTGGAGTTGTTGGTGACCCATGGAGGCACCTCGAAGAACTGCCGATTCGTCATCGTCGACGCTCCGAGCAGCTATAACGCAATCTTTGGGAGGCCGCTCATCAGCGTCTTCCAATCCGTACCGTCCTCGTTCCATTGATGCCTGAAGTGCAATCAGGGAGTGATGCAGGCGAGGAGCGATCCTAAAGTAGCTCGAAAGTGCTACTTGAACGCAGTCAACACCGTCAGCTGGATGGAAGAAGCCGAAGGAATGGAGAAGGTGCTGGAACGAATGACACGCTTGGAGGTGTCCGAAGAGGTGGAAGAGGTGAAGATAGTGACCGTGGGCGGGAGGCCCGGAAGTTTGAAGATCAGTAGAGAACTGAAGAAAGAAGACAAGCTGAAGATCGTGGTCTGTCTCCAGGAGAATGTCGACGTCTTCGCTTAGAGTATCGAGGACATGTCAGCAAGGTTGTAGATGTCAGATATCGGGAACGCGTCGGTTTAGGTTTTTCATGTCGGTTTTAATATGTCGGGGGATATATCGGGAATATTTCATATATCGGGTTTTAATATTTAATTATTTATGTGTAATTGTATATAAATTTAATCATTTTATAGTTTATATATATATATTAATAATTTGATATTTATTGAACTCCTAAATTTATCAAACTAATATAAACATTTTGTGCTACATAAGTAATAACGATATAATGCGTGAAATAAAGCAAGAGGAAGCATAAAGCCAGAAAGTTGTCAATGATAATGGAAGATAAGGAATCTTTAGTCCATAATTCAAAGATCATGCATAATTGAAGTCGATGACGGACTTGAGCAAGGAAGAAAGCCAGAGGAAGGAAAAAAACCTAAACAATGAAACAATTTCAGTTTATTGTCTATTAGACCATAGACAATAATTAAAATAAATTGAAAAAAATCAGTCGATAAAATGTCGGGATATATCGGCCGATATATCGACAAATATATCGGTCAATAGAAGATAGATCAGAGGATATATTCCAAAAGGATATTTTGCAAAAAAATATCGGAAACGTGTCGTTTTGTCCATTAAACCTTTATGTCGGACGACATGTCGGCCATGTCGGAGGATATCCACAACATAGCATGTCAGGCATTGATGCCGATGTGGCGTGCCACCAACTCAATCTTAATCCAGGGGTTCTCGCCATCCAGCAGAAGAAAAGGGCGATAACTGATAACCACTAATTTGGCGGAGCCCATTAGAGTGGAAGTGAAAAACTGCTTGAGGCAGTGCTTGTATCAGAGATCCAGTATCCAGGTTGAGTCTCCAATGTTGTAATGATAAAGAAGGTGAGGGAAACGGAGGATGTGCATTGATTTCTCTTTACTTAATAAAGCTTATTCGAATGATTGTTACCCCTTGCCTTGAATCGACGTGCTGGTTGACCCAGCCGTCAGTTTTCCGGTGATGAGTTTTCTTGATGCCTTTTCAGGGTATTATCAGATCAGGATGCACCCTCCGGAGCGTCGAGACGTCTCTTTCATCATGAACGACGGATGCTTCAACTGCAAGATGATGCCCTTCGGGTTGAAGAACACGGGAGCAACCTATTAACGGATGATGGACCGCGTTTTCAAGGAGCAGAAGAGGCGGAACTTAGAGGTCTACGAAGACGACCTTATGGTGAAAAGCAAGAGCGTCAGAGAACATCTTGAAGACTTGGTGGAAACCTTCGAAACATTGAGAAGATTCAAGATGTAGCTTAACCCGACGAAGTGTGTATTCGGAGCAGGAAAGGGAAAGGTCCTGGGACATCTTTTAACTCCAGCTGGAGTAGAACCCAATCCTGATAAGGTGAATGTCATCATGGAGATAACGACTCCAAGTGATATTGAGGAAGTGCAATGCTTAACCGGGAGACTAGCTGGTTTGAGCAGGTTTCTGTCCAAAGCTGGTGAGAAATGCTTTCTGTTCTTCAAAACTCTTTGGAGCAACCAAAAGTTTGAGTAGACGGCGGAGTGCGAGGAAGCTTTTGAGAACTTGAAGTGTCAGTTGACGCAGAAACTATTGCTACAAGGGCCAAGGGAAGGAGATGACCTCTTCCTTTACCTGGGAGTTAGCCCATATGGCGGCTGACTTTCTGGCACATTTCTCAGCGGAGGCTGGGGAAGCAGCAGTCCCCTCAGAGTTCTTTTCATAGAAGATGTTTGTTGAGGGAGCCTCGAGCAAAAATTCTCTCTGCGTGGGTTGTTTTGGTGAGCTCACAAAGGGCATGGATCGAGCAGGCAGTCGAGATCCTCTTCCCCGTCACGAATAATCAGGCAGAGTACGAAACCATAATAGTCGGCCTTCGCTTGGTTAAGGAGTCGGGAGTCTAGGACCACGCGACGTACACAGATTCGTTGGTAGTTGCGTCCCAAATCCATGGAGAGTTCGAAGTAAGAGATACTACTTTGCAACATTACCTAGTGAAGGTGAAGGGGTTGATTTGATCTTTCAGATCATTCTTCCTTCAGCATGTGCCAAGGGAAGAGAATTCTGAAGTAGATCGATTGGCTAAGTAAGGCCCAAGGGCTGGAGGCACGACAACTGAGTTGTTTCGACCGTCTATAGAAGAAGGGGAGTTGATGGAGATCGAACAACAAATTTCTTGGGTGAACTCGTTCATGACTTTCCTTACTACAGGCCAGTTCCCAGGAGAAGTAGAAGACAAAAGGATATAAGGCGGCTTACTATATGCTCCATGATGGAGAGTTGTATCAGAAGACCATTTCTGGACCTCTAGCCAGATGCGTCACGAAGGCTGAGGTTCTGCGTATTCTAGAAGAGATTCACTCCGGAGAGTGTGAGAGTCACATGGAGACTCGCACTCTCGAACAAAGAATTTTAAGGTAGGGCTATTTCTGTTCGACCATCAGGAAGGATGCAGAGAGCTTCTCGAAGAAGTGTTAGAAGTGCCAACTTTATGCCCCACTCCTGCTCAGCAACTTCGTTCGATCATGACCACATGACCATTCACTATTTGGGGAATAGACTTGCTCGGGCCATTTCCTCAAGCAAACAGACAAAAAAAGTTTATTCTAGTAATGATCGACTACTTAAAGTGGATTGAGGCTAAGACGCTAGCTAAGACCACATTGCAGGTGGTAAAGAACTTTATTTGTGGTGAGATCGCTTGCAAGTTTGGAATACCCCTAGCAATTATCACTGACAACGGTCCGCAGTTCGCTAGCCTGGAATTGACTGACTTTTGTAGCCAACTGGGCACATATCTTAGATTTGCGTCCGTCCATCATCCCCAGAGCAATGATCAAGTTGAGGCCGCTAACAAACTCATCTTGAATCTTTTGACGAAGATGGAAAATCTAAAAGGGAATTGGGCAGAGCAGCTTCCCTTAGTTCTATGGGCCTTGTGAACTACCCCAAACTCTGCCACCGGGGAGACTCTTTTCAAATTATCCCATGATTCAGAAGTTCTCATCCCAGTGGAGTTTGAGGTCCGGAGCCCAAGGGTGGTGACAGCAGGAGAAGGAGATGAAGAGACGTCTTGAAAATGAAGAAGCTCAGAGGCTCTCCCTCGACTTCATTAAAGAGCTCCGCGACCTCGCATCAGCTCGACAGGAGGAGATCAAGAGAAGAATGATCCGACACTTCGACAAGCATACTCGCATCAAACAGTTCTAAGTGGGAGATCTTGTACTGAAGAAAGTAGACGCGTCAGGTAGATCCGCTGCCATCAACAAGCTCAATCCGAACTGTGAAGATCCTTTCATAATGCAGGAACCTCTTAAGACCGGAGGATACCGCCTATAAAACTCGGATGGAGAACTCCTCAGGAACACTTGGAGCGAAGACGATTTAAAGAGGTTTTATCCATAAAAGCGATAACGAAAGAGCAACTGCTTAATAGGTTACATCCTCCGTAAATAAATATTTCAACTAATCAACAAAATTAAATCTGCTTGTTTCCTTAAAAATTATTGAGGCTCGATGCGATATCGAGGTGAAACCTGTCTTCACAAGTGGTTTAAAATATGAATTTCCGACTCGACTCTTATAAACCCCAGGTTGGGTGATAGGACAGTGCCTAGGGATAATAATACATTCTCCTAAGTCTAAGCCTCTGCATTGATGACCGAGATCAGCTTCCCACTTGCATGTTGCCCGACTATCCCTCGAGTACACTTCTCGTCCATCTGCGGAGTTATTAGAAGGGAGTCCGGAGTCGTCCTCTAAACCGACTTATAAAAGATAAATTCCCTCTCAGCAACGGGTCGTTCATGTCTGATAGCTAGAACGACTTCAAGAGTCATCGACTTGATGAACTCCTACGTTAAAGTTGAAAACAAAGAAACAATTCATCTTTCATGCACTATATACTCTTCAAGAAATGGTAATTCGTTTTGACTCTTAAGTGACAGGATGAGACCTCTCCAGAAATGGAATTTGTGATCCTCCTATGATAGTATCCTAAAAAGCAACCTCAGTCGGGTGATAGGACGATGCCTCGGGATAATAGCGCATCCTCCTAAGTCTAAGGATTCATTTGGTAGGGCGTTTTCACGCCGGTGCGGGAGCAGCCGCCGCCGCAAGGCGGAAAAACAAACACGAGAGAGGTGCGCGCGGCGGGGTTTGCTCCCGCCTCCCTCTGGGAAACGCCAAAAAAGCGCCGGCTGGGGCTGCAACCCTCCCCCTCCGGGCCCTACCACGGGCGGCGTTTGCTCCCTTTCCAGCACTAGACGCCTTACCAAACGAAGCCTAAGTCTCTGCATTGACGATCGAGATCAGCTCCCACCTTGCATGTTGGCCGACGATCCCTCGACTGTCTCTCTCACCCACTCAGCGCATTGTTAAACACGCCTTGGGACAACGCCTCGAGCGCTACGAGTCCACTTAAGTCCAGATCTCTACAAGGTCGGTCGAGATCAACTCCCAACTTGTATGTTGGACTTCAGACCCCTCGAGTGTCTCTCCCTCCCGATTACATCTCCTAAAAACAGGGCATGGGACAACACCTCGAGTGCTGCGAGTCCACCTAAGTCCAGGCCTCTACAGGGTCGGTTGAGATCAGCTCCCCACTTGTATGTTGTTCTTCGGACCCCTTGAGCGCCTCCCCTCCCCCTTCGATTACATCTCCTAAAAACAGGGCATCGGACAACGCCTCGAGCGTTGCGAGTCCACTTAAGTCCAAGCCTCTCCAAGTTCGGTTGAGATTATCTCCTCACTTGTATGTTGACCTTCAAACCCATCGAGTGCCTCTCCCTCCGGATTACATCTCCAAAAAATAGGGCATGGGACAACGCCTCGAGCGCTGCGAGTCCACTTAAGTCCAGACCTCTACAAGGTCAGTCGAGAACAGTTCCCCACTTGTATGTTGGCCTTCGGACCCCTCGAGTGCCTCCCCCCTGACCACATCTCCTAAAAACATGGCATGGAACAACGCCTCGAGTGTTGTGAGTCCACTTAAGTCCAGACATCTACAAGGTCGGTCTAGATCAGCTCCCCACTTGTATATTGACCTTCAAACCCCTCGAGTGCCTCTCCCTCTCGGTTACATCTCCTAAAAACAGGGCATGAGACAACACCTCGAGCACTGCGAGTCCACTTAAGTCCAGACCTCTACCTGGTCGGTGAGATAAGCTCCCCACTTATATGTTGGCCTTCAGACTCCTTGAGTGCCTCTCCCTCCTAACATCTCCTAAAAACAGGGCATGAGACAACGCCTCGAGCGCTGCGAGTCCACTTAAGTCCAGACCTCTACAAGGTCGGTCGAAATCAGCTCCCCACTTGTATGTTGGCCTTCAGACACCTCGAATGCCTCTTCTGCCCAAAGATTTAATATAGAGGTCAGATGTCCTAAGAGCCTAGCGAGGTTTCGGTCTCGGCTCGCTCGTTCCTAAGAGCCTAGCGAGGTCTCGGCTCGCTCGTTCCTAAGAGCCTAGCGAGGTCTCAGATCGCTCGTTCTTAAGATCCTAGCGAGGTTTCAGCTCGCTCGTTCCTAAGAGCATAGCGAGGTCTGGGCTCTCTCGTTCCAAAAAGCCTAGCAAGGTCTCGGTTTTCAAATACAAGATGCGAAACAAACTGACCAAACAAAAGTTCTCTTTCTTACTATCATCATTTGGCAAAACATTACATCAAAAAGGGTGATGATTCGCCTGTGTGCATGATAAATAAATCTTTTTTAGCTTAAAAACAAAAAGTAAAGAAGAGCTTCTTTTAAGTTTTGGGGTCGCCGAAGATTTCGCTTTGCGAATCACTGAGGAGAATGCCATCCTAGTGATAATGGGACGAAGTGTAACCTTCTGAGCTCGAAGTCATGCCAGTGCTCGCGACAAAATTCTCGGGCAGAAGATCCTCCGCCGGCTTCTTCAATCCCGCCTCGGTGAGGAAGCCCCGTTCCTTCAGCTTGGCGAAAATCAGATCGCCAGTGTAGCTCGCGATCTCTTGACGCATTTCGGTAAGCTCCATATAGGACAAATGAATGGCTTTCCCGCCTTTGGAAGTCCCTACCTTAGGAGGTCGCTGCGGCGCGGGCTGAGACTCCAGCTCGGCGATCCGAATATGAGCGGCCTCCAATGCCGCCTGGCTATCCTCCAAATCTTTCTCCAACTTATAAATTTTCACCATCGCAAGGAGTTTGGCCTCCTGCAAGTAGAAGTTTATCAGCAGTCAGAAAAAATCCCTTAAAAGAAGAAACGTATAGGCGAGCAAAACAAAGAGAGCAAGCTCTCACCAAGGAGACGTCACAGGACTTTTCCTCGCACAGCTTCGCCTAGGCCTCAATTAGCCTTGCCTCTGTGGCCGCTAGCTTCTCTTTCGTTTCCGTTAGAATTTCCTGCTTCTTGTGGTGAAGAGATTCGTACAGGCGAATCTTTCCATCTGCCTCGAGGAGGTTCCGCACGGTCTGATGAGCAAGTTCAAGGCTCCGTAGGAGCGACTTGGAACCCCGATCCGCCAAATATCGAGACGAAGCCTCTCGCAAAACTTCAACGTCATCTCGCCCATATAAACCGAACACGACATTAAATGCGTCGTCGTTCGGCTCGCCATCCTCTGTACAAGAGGGAAGGCGCGAGCTGAGGCGGACCTAATTCTACTCATCATTCCAGGCAATCAGAGGATTGCTCGAGATATCAGTGCTCACCACATGGCCGAAATTGGGGTGCGTGTCGGGATCCTCGTTGAAGGCCCCTCCTCCGCTCTTCACGCCGCCTCTTGCGAGCTATCACTTTACGACGTCTCGGCACTGAAGATTCCACCTCAAGCTGTTGAGGCGACTTCGAGGGAACCTCCTCAGGAACATCGAAGTAAATAAACTCGCCTCACTGAACAAAAGTCTACTCACCAAAATGACTGGAAGAACCTTCACTGCCTCGCCTAGGAGGGATCTCGCTAGACGCAGGTGGAGTCTCCTCGCCAGCAGGAGGGAGGACGGTCACGGGGACCATGCGAACTCCTGCAGTAAACAATGTGTAAAGAAGGGTTTAGAAAATTTTGGCCAAAAAAGGCGAGACGTAAAACGATCCGCTAAAACATCGCCTCACCAAAAAAATGAATTCGTTCGCAGTTACCTGCCCCAGGCTTAATGTAGGCGAGTTGATCAACTTGCCGACAGAAGCGAACTATATCAAACTTCTTTTTCTTCAGGGCGAGCTGAAGATCTAGCTTGTGCCCGCTCAGGGTTGGGGGAATGAAGAGTTCAGCTCCTGCCTGCGGAGGCTGATGCAGGATGTTGTCGAAGTCGCCTTGAACGAAGAGGAACCTCTCGTTCCAGCGGTGAACCTTGTTCGAAGTCCGCAAAAATAGGCGACACCCTCTTTGGTCACTACATGTTGAATACCTTGCGAAACACAGTGAGGTCAAATTCAATTCCCTCCTCGCGGAGGAAGTAGAGGTACCCCACGATGGTCACGATACCGTTGGAGTTGATCTGAGCCGGGATCAATCCATAGTAGCGGAAAACTTGGCAGAATTCCGGCCACATCGGTAGTTGCAGCCCCACTTCGAAATGCGATAATGGGAATGCGAGCTAATCAGGGAAAAGGTATTGACGTACTCACATTCCCTAGGCAACCTCGCCTTATAACCAGCAGGTAGGAACTGAGTTCTAAAAGCCTCCAGCTCGGCCTCGGTAGTTATCAACTTCTTAAAACGAACGGAGGAAAACTAATCCGCGCAATGCAGGCGACCCACATCCTTTTTCTCTTAAAGAGACATCACGAGCTAAATAACTTAAATCGCTCACTCGCTCAAATCAGCTGGCAAAGAAGAAGTTGAATGAAAAAAATGCATTTATTTCTGGTCCCGGGCCCATCAATTTATTGACGGGACCTGCCGACTCTTCGCGAAGCGAGGGTAGAAGGGGTCCGAGACGCGTGAGATCTCTTGAACGATAACGCCTTGCGAGCTGAGAACTGGCTCGCGCGAAAACAGGTCCTCATCCAAATGCGATGCGCGTTAATTCTGTCTGACTTCGCAAAAAATAAATAAAATAATAGCAACATCCAAACAGAAATAAATGCCAGCGAATTAGCTCGTCTATGAACGAGTTCATATTACAAATAGAGTTTAAAAGAGTCCGAAGATCTCGGCACATCAATATCACTCATACAACAACGACAACACTCAAGCCTTTATCCCACTATAGTGGGGTCGGCTATATGGATCCTTTGTCGCCATTGTGCCCTATCTTTAGTCCTAATCTCACTAATGCCTAAGTACATCATGTCTTTCCTTATAGTTTCGTTCCAAGTCTTTATTGGTCTACCCCTCCCCTTTTAACATGCCTAGTGACTAAACTCTCACAACGCCTAACAAGTGCCTCTAATGGTCTTCTTTTTACGTGTCCAAACCACCTTAGTTGAGCTTCTCGCCTCTTCTCTGCAATTGGTGTCACTTCTGTCTTATCCCTAATACATTCATTCCTAATTTTATTCAGTCTCGTGTGTCCACACATCCACCTAAGCATTCTCATCTCCGCAACTCCTATTTTTTGCTCACGTACACAATTCACTGCCCACACAGAACCGTAGAGCATCGCTGGTCTAATTACAGTACGGTAAAACTTGCTTATCAATATTGTAGAGAAATGGTATAAACCTTGTAGTATATTCACTTGAGGGATAAATACAAGTATGAGTACAAATATATAGGAAGAGAGAGGAGGAAGAAATCCTATACAGGAGATGTGGGACTAAAAGAGGGAAAGATAAATGGGCCTAATATATGGGCCTTTACATGGGTTTTCCTATATTCTCTAACACTCCCCCGCAAGCTGGAGCGTACAAGTCGTAGGCACCCAGCTTGGATAAGAACTGTTGGTATAATGGCCGAGGAAGAGCTTTAGTCATGATGTCAGCAACTTGTTTTGCAGCTGGGACATGTTCCAATTCTATCTTCTTTGACTGAACCTTTTCCCTGTTGAAATGACAATCAACTTCAATATACTTTGTCCGCTCATGAAACACAGGATTCTTGGCAATATGAATAGCAGCCTGACTGTCACAAAGAAGAGTTGCCGGAGAGGAGAGTTTGACACCTAAATCTCCCAAAAGTCCTTCAAGCCAGGTTAATTCAGATGTGACAGCAGTCATAGCTCTATATTCAGCCTCAGCCGAGGAGCGAGCAACCACAACCTGTTTCTTGCTACGCCATGTTATAAGATGTCCACCAAAGTACGTACAAAAACCAGTCGTGGAACGTCTGTCATCTGGAGAGCCAGCATAGTCAGCATCTGAGTAAGCAAGAAGAGATGGCGAGGTGGATGGTTTGTAGACAAGGCCTTGTCCAGGAGCAGTTTTCAAGTATCGGAGAATGCGCTCAACAGCTTGGAGATGAGAAGTCCTCGGAGTGTGCATGAAGCGACTTACAACGCTGACGGCATACGAAATATCTGGTCGAGTAACTGTAAGATAAATCAGCTTCCCAACCAAACGACGGTAGTACTCTGGATTCTCAAGGAGTTGATCAGTCGCAGAACCAGCAGCACATAACTTTTGGTTTGAATCCATAGGGGTATCTGCAGGTTTACAGCCAGAGAAACCTGCCTCTTGAAGTAAGTCAATGCAGTATTTCCGTTGGGACAGGACTAACCCATCGGATCGACGAGCAACTTCAATTCCGAGGAAGTATCTAAGATTGCCAAGATCCTTCGTTTGAAACGCCTGACGGGGACCATCCTTAGATTTACGACGAGAGTATACTTGAATAATGAGAGGAGGTTGTTCAGTAATTTATGTTACGGGCCTCCCATCAGGTCACCCGCAACAAGGCCGCGGCCCATACACCCGAACCCATCTCCGACACTGTTCTCATGCACAGCGGGTTATTGGAGCGGTGGCAAGCCACCGTCAGGGTTTGAACCCCTGACCTCTTACTCCCTTGACAAGGTCCTCTCCAAGCAGGACTCATCACCAACTGAGCGGTGGCAAGTCCTGCTTGGAGAGGACCTTGTCAAGGGAGTAAGAGGTCAGGGGTTCAAACCCTGACGGTGGCTTGCCACCGCTCCAATAACCCGCTGTGCATGAGAACAGTGTCGGAGATGGGTTAGGGTGTATGGGCCGCGGCCCTGTTGCGGGTGACCTGATAGGGAGGCCCGTAACAGACAACTCAAAGCATGCACATGAAAACATCAATTAGATTTCCTACTTACGAGATTTTAGGAAGGTGATAGTTGAATATATGATAATTTTTTCCTGTCACACGTGATATGTCACATGTTGCATCTGTATATATATGGTGGTAGGACTCATGTATGTGTAATGTTTTTAACCTAATAATTTTTCTTTTGTTTCTCTCTACTTGTTATCAGAGTGAACCCGCCGTTCTCGCTTGCGACCGAACTCGCCGCTCCAACTCCAACGTTTCTCTTCCGCGCGCCGCTCGTCGCTCCTCTAGCCGCTCGAACGCCTCTCTTCCGCGCGCCTTCTCTACTCGCCGAAGCCGCACCGGTCCAGGGCAGCTGTTACGATCCAATTCAGATTCAGCAGGCGTGTTTTTAGCGGGAAAAGTAATTAGTGGTTATATGTTTGTTGGAAGGGGTAGAATTGTCTTTTCCTTTATTTGGCAAACTGTTATAAATAAGGTAAGGGTGGAAGCGGGGACTATAGCTTGTTCTTTGAGTCGAATTCTGGGTTCCTCTTGCGTGAGAGAGAACATTGGCAGTCTGTTCAGGAGTTCATCTCCTTAGGGCTGAGTTCTATTAACTGTTTTCTGTTTGCTGAGTTTGTTAATTTGACGATTCATTGTAGTGATCTGATTGTTCCATGCTCCATAGTTCTTCCTTCTAGTTTTCCCTTGGAGGTTTTGTATCTACATTTGCAGGTGAACACATCATTGGTATCAGAGGGATTTGACCTTCCCGTTTTGTCATGCCGGCGTCTGATGCTACTCGTTCCAAGGAGATTCTGGAGGCTTTGCGTCAACAACAGTAAGTGCTGGCACGATCGGTCCAATCTATGGCGGAGCAACAGACGAAATCGTTGGAAGAGGTTTTACGTCAGAATAATGTTGCCACGGCCCGATCTATACAATCTTTGAACGATCAACATAGTAAGTCAATGGAAGTGCTGCGTGCTCTGTTTACTTCCTTAAAATCGGACCAACAATCGGAAATTGGGGGCTCCTCTGCTCAGGGAGAGGGCAATGGGGTGCTCCGGAAATTAGCCCATCGATACAAACGACTTTCCGGCTGCCGCGTTTAGATTTCCCTCGATTCTGGGGGGATGATTTGAGAGAATGGGTTTATAAAGCTGATCAATACTTTGATCTGGAGGGAGCTGCAGCAGATCTGAAGGTAAAAATGGCTTCGATTCATTTGGAAGGTCTGGCTCTTTATTGGCACCAATCTTTTATGAAAGCATGAATTTCTAGAGAATGGCTATCGTGGGAAGATTACTGTCAAGCATTGAATCAGCGTTTTGGATCGCTATTGGGTTCAGATCCGATGGGAGAATTGAAGTACTTGTGCTAGCGAGGTACGGTGCAGTCGTATCTGGATGAATTTGATTTGTTGTTACATAAGGTGGAAATTCCTGAGGACCATGTGATCAGTTTCTCTTTGGCGGGCCTTAATGATGATATTGGCTATGCGGTTCGCATGCTTCAGCCAAAATCCCTCAGGATGTGTTTTCATTAGCTTGTCTTCAGGAGCATAATGATGATATTGGCTCTAGGGACGAAGCGTGTTCCTCCAATACCATTTTCTGCAACTTTGCGTTCCGATCGTTCCCTAGTATCCAACACGGGTGTGCCGAAGCTGGTTCATAAAGGGGAGGCGGGAGGCTCACATTTGACGAGGACGTCGTCGTCTCATCAGGGACGGCGTTTAACGTCGACGGAGATGGATGAGAAACGTACAAAAGAGTTGTGTTTCTGGTGCGATAACAAATATATTCCGGGGCACAAATGCTTGGGGCGGAGGCAATCGTATTCCCTGGAGCCAGTGTTATAAGATGATGAACAAGTGCGGGCGGAGGAGCCTCTCATGGTAGAGGAAGCTATGGAGGATGGCATTTCTCCTCAACTCTCGGCCCATGCCTTGTCTGGAATTTCAAATTTCCACACTATGCGCGTGACAGCTTCTTTCCATGGCAAGCCTATTCAAGTCCTCATTGATTCAGGTAGCACTCATAACTTCCTGGATGACCAGACAACCAACAGATTGGGTTGTGCTTTGTTGCAGATACCCAGTTTTAATGTATCCATAGCTGATGACAAAAGTATATCCAGTACACTGAAGGTGCAGGACTTCAGCTGGAAAATGCAGGGGGTTTGCTTTGTGTCAGATATGTTGGTAATTCCCTTAGGAGGCTGCGAGGTGGTGTTGGACATTCAATGGTTAATCACGTTAGGAATAGTTCATTGGGATTTCAAAGATCTGCGAATGGAGTTTACCATCCAGGGAAGGTGTCTTTGCGGGGCTCTAAGGCCTTGCCACGAGCATGGGTAAAGCAGAGACGAATGGACAAACTTCTCTCTACTTCCGCACATTTGCAACTGATGGCTTTTTGCCAAATTCAGGAGTCTGCCACTGATGGTCAGCAGGCTTATGGTGGTTCAGGAATAGCTTGCCAGGAATTTGGATCGCAGGCTATGCCAGAAGAGATACAACTACAAAATCTGTTACAGGATTTTACTGACATATTTGAGGAACCAAGAGGACTACCACCCAAGCGAGGACATGAGCATAATATTCCTTTGAAAGAGGGGGCTGTCGAAGTGAACTTAAGGCCTTATCGTTATCCGCCTCTTCAAAAAAAATGAGATCGAGAAGTTGGTAAAAGAGATGTTAGCGGCATGAATAATTCAGCATAGCAGCAGTTCCTTTGGATCTCCCGTGGTCTTGTAAAGAAATCGGACGGATCATGGCGGCTGTGTGTGGATTATAGGAAGCTGAACTCCTATACTATTAAAAATAAGTTTCCTATTCCCATAATAGAAGAGTTGATTGATGAATTACATGGTGCCACCTATTTTTCTAAGTTGGATTTGAGGGCCGGGTATCACCAGGTGTTGATGGTGCCGGAAGATGTCCATAAAACTGCCTTTCGAACTCATCATGGACATTATGAATTCTTAGTGATGCCCTTTGGGCTCACTAATGCTCCCTCTACATTCCAAAGCTTGATGAATCAAATCTTCCAAGAGCAACTCAGGCAGTTTATCCTTGTATTTTTCAATGACATTCTCGTGTTCAGCCAAACTTGGGAGGATCATATGACACATCTCCAATATACATTTCAGGTCTTCAGGCAGCATAAGCTATTTGCTAAGAAAGGCAAGTGTTCGTTTGGGTTAGTGCAAGTTCAGTATTTGGGACATTTGATATCAAGGGAGGGGGTGTTTACAGACCCAGGGAAGATTCAAGCCATGTTGAATTGGCCGGTGCCCATAAATGTTAAGAAATTAAGAGTTTTTTTGGGGCTGACAGGTTACTACCGTAGGTTCATCCGAAACTATGGTAGTATTGCAAGACCCTTGACTAATTTGCTTAAGGTGAATACTTTTCAGTGGACAAGGGAAGCCAATTTAGCATTTGAAAACCTCAAACGGGCTTTAACAGAGCCCCAGTATTAGCTTTACCAGATTTCTCTAAACTTTTTGTCCTGGAAACGGATGCATCAAATCAAGAGGTGGGAGCCGTGCTTATGCAAGAAAATCAACCGGTGGCATATTTTAGCAAGGCTTTGGGACCCAGAAATGATGCTCTGTCTGTCTATGATAAAGAGTTGCTGACTCTTGTGTTAGCAGTCCAGCATTGGCGTCATTATTTGCTGTGACCTTCTTTCATAATACGTACCGATCATCAGAGTTTGAGATTCCTGATGGAACAAAAGATTGCAACTCCGTTCCAGCAGAAACATATAGCTAAATTACTTGGATATGATTTTCAAATCCAGTATAAGAAGTGAGTAGATAATAAATGTGCAGATGCCCTGTCACGGAACTGCCCTGCACCGGAGCTTAAGGTTCTAATCACCGTGACTTCAGACCTTCACCAATAGATTAAGGATTCGTGGGCAACTGATGCACACATTCAAAAGATTATTGCTGAAAAGGAGATGAGTGCAGCTTCAAAGCCAAAATATGAATGGGCAAGGGGCTTGTTAAAGAGGAAAGGAAAGCAGGTGGTAGGAAGTAATTGGAAGGTGAAGCACACAAATTTTAAACTCTTCCATGATGAAGCTGTAGGGGGTCATTCAGGGGTCTCCGCCACTTATCAAAAGCTGAAGAGGATGTTTTATTGGAGAAGAATGAAACCTGAAGTTTATGAGTATATCCAAAGTGTGATGTTTGCCAGCGCTGTAAGTCGGATCATCAGAAGCCTATGGGGTTGCTTCAGCCGTTACCAATACCTGATCGGATTTGGGAAGAGGTGTCCATGGACTTGATTGATGGGCTGCCTCCCAGCCACGGGAAGACCACAATCCTAGTTGTTGTGGATAGATTGAGCAAACAAGCTCATTTTGTACCTCTATGTCATCCCTACACAGCTGAAAAAGTGGCCAAGGAATACATCGATTCAGTGGCATGCCTTTATGGTCTTCCTAAGTCAATTGTGTGTGATCGAGATACGGTTTTCCTGAGCCTGTTTTGGCAAGAACTTCTCACAGTACTTCAAGTTCAAATCAACATGTCGACGGCCTACCATCCCCAATCTGATGGGCAAACGGAGATTGTAAACTGATGTGTTGAAGCTTACCTTCGGTGTATGTGCTTTGAAAGACCAAAGGAGTGGGTGACGTGGTTAACTTTAGCCGAGTGGTGGTACAACACCTCATTCCATAGTGCTATCAAGATGACTCCCTATCAGGTGGTTTATGGACAAGAGCCTTCTCTACATTTCCCTTATATTGAGGGCTCGACATTGTCAGAAGAGGTGGACCGTTCAATGGTAGCTCGAGAGAAGGTTCTTTCTATCATAAAGTTCAATTTACAGCAGGCCCAAAACCGGATGAAGGTTTTGGCAGATAAGAAACGACGGGAGAGAGTATTGGAGGTTGGCTCCTGGGTGTTTGTTCGAATTCAGTCATATAAGCAAGTGAGCTTGAGGACACACGGATTTCACAAACTTTCTCCTAAGTTTTTTGGACCATTTCGGGTCGAGGAGAGAATTGGGGAGGTAGCTTATCGGTTGAAGTTGTCCATTGATGTTAAAATCCACCATACGTTTCATATTTTGCAGCTAAGAGAGTTTAAGGAGGAGTCCCCTGTTCAGGCTCTGCCTCTGCCAGATTCAGTGGCTCTGGATGTCAATGTGCTGGTGGAACCTGTAAAGGTGCTGGGACGGACGGCTTGTGACACAGAAAAATGGCCGGGTGATCACACAGTTCTTGGTTCAATGGGTCAATGGGATGGAAGCTGAAGTTACTTGGGAAGATCTGACGTATCTGCGTCAATTATGCCCGCATTTGGTTCCTTGAGGTCAAGGAAGTTCTGAAGGAAGGGGCCCTATTACGATCCAATTCAGATTCAGCGAGCGTGTTTTTAGCGGGAAAAGTAATTAGTGATTATATGTTTGTTGGAAGGTGTAGAATTGTCTTTTCCTTTATTTGGCAAACTGTTATAAATAAGGTAAGGGTGGAAGCGGGGAATATAGCTTGTTCTTTGAGTCGAATTCTGGGTTCCTCTTGCGTGAGAGAGAACATTGGCAGTCTGTTCAGGAGTTCATCTCCTTAGGGCCGAGTTCTGTTAACTGTCTTCTGTTTGCTGAGTTTGTTAATTTGACGATTCATAGTATTGATCTGATTGTTCCATGCTCCATAGTTCTTCCTTCTAGTTTTCCCTTGGATGTTTTGTATCTACATTTGCAGGTGAACGCATCAACAACTTCACCTCGTCGCGCAATCTCCGCTCGTCGCAACAACGCCGGTTTCTCCGCTAGTCGCAACAGCTCCTCATCGCTCCACAACAACAGCTTCTCCACCGCAACAACGCCTCTCTCCACGTCGCAGCAGCTCCTCTCTAGTTTCGACCTTTTTTTTTTCGCTCCCTCGCGCCGCTCCTTCGGTCCAGGCCCACATCCGACTTCTCTCCGCACGTCCAGCGAGCGGACGTGTGTCACCGTCCATTTTGTCCTTCATGACAGCCGCCAGAGACATCATGGTCACATCATATGGTGCGTCTTCGGTGGATCTATCTAACGGAGGACCGTATGGTGTGATGCTTCTTCATTCTACCTTTTTAGATTGATTCCTTCTACCGGGTGCTCTTTCCTTGCCCATGGGTGATTCTTCCGACATCTCATCCACTCATCAGTTTGTTTCTGCATGTGACCCCCTCAGAAACATGAGCAATCTGGATCGTTGAAGATCACTACAATGGCTTTGGATGACACATATTACCTTGAATGGTCTTGGGCCGCTCAACCTACTATCTGTAGCCACCAGTTGTATGGGCATATTGATGGAACCGTTGTTGAACCACCACGTTCCTATCCCTCATTGAGGAAATGGGATGCGAATAATTCTTTGGTTGTCTTCTTGTTAATCCACTCCATGTCCCCTCTGGTGTACCATAGTTATATGCTTATAGACTCCGCCCATGAAATTTGGATTCGAGCCCGTGAGACTTATTCGCAGGTTGGTAGCTTGACACAAATCTTTGATCTCACACGTCGTGCTTTGGATTTGAAACAAGGTTCCTTGACTCTATTTGCCTATTACTCAGAATTTGAACGTCTTTATCAAGAATTTGATTACTTCAATACCTTCATTCCAGCATGCGTTGTCGATGTCGTCAACCTTCAGAAGGACAAAGACCGTTTTCGGGTGCATGTCTTCCTTATGGGCCTCAATATGGAGTTTGATACAGTTCGCTAACATGTTCTTCATGGTGCGCCTATTCCCTCTCTAAGGGAAGCATTCAACATGATCCTTAGTGATGAGAATCGTCGCCGCTCTCTTGCTCCTATCGCTCAAACCGATCATTCTGCTCTTGTTGGGCTTGTCCATGGTCCTCCCACTCTCACCCCTCCTATGTGTGGCCACTGCGGACGGAAGGGCCATACTAAGAAGACGTGCTACTGCTTGCATCCTCATCTTGCCCCTGGTCGTGGGAATGGTGGCCGTGGTCAGAACAATTACCGTGGTGGTGGTCGACAGTCTGGTGCTCACTCACAGTACTCTGCTCATACTAGTGAAGTGTATGCAAATGGTCTTCCTTCCGGGGGTCTTTCGGCTGAGGAGCTGGAGGCATTTCGTTGCATGCTACGTTCACAGTCCGATTCTGTGACCACTGATCCTGCCACTGCCTTCGCCACTTCAGGTATCTCGAGCACCCATATCGCGTCTTCATCTCGATCCTAGTGAATCATTAACTTGGGCGTTACCGATCATATGCCCGGATCCGCATCAGGTTTTATTTCCTACACTCCTCTCTCCGGTCGTGACAATGTTATTGAGGCTAATGGTCTCTTTCATCTATTGCTGGCAGAGGAACAATTCCTTGTTCTCCTGCCTTTTTGCCGATCTCCCTGAAGGGATATGCGATCGAGTATAGACGAACTTGGGATCTTCAATTAGAGGAAATAGATGAGAACGACAACTAGTCATAAAGGAACCTATAGACTCAAATACTTCATATCGAAATAAAGCCCAAACCTTGAGCTAAATACCAACTGACGCAGACTGAATCTATATGATTTTAAATGGGAATGTGTATGTATACATGCACATACTCTAGTGAATGGGACTCTCAAACCTAAACCCTAAAATAACGATACGAAGGAATGCATGCAAGTAATCCAATGAACTAAATGACCGCTAAACCTAACCCTGATGCGATGGGTATGCAAGTTAGTTTCTGACTTGCAATTAATTAAATCACAAGACATAAAATTAATCACAATAATTAAAAATAAGCACGTGACAATTGCAAATTAATTAAAGGGAGCATATGAATTGAATAGCAGGGTGAATAAAAAAGACACGTCAAATGAAAGAAAATCTAGCCAACATTAATTAAGTATAATATTACAAGAAATATAAAGTACATCTATACAGAGTAGTGATAAGAAAATAAACGCTAAACTCACAAAGTAAAATGGTAGTCGGTGTAGGGGCAAAAATCTTATGATCTTTGGAGCAGCGGTGGCATTCCGAAGAAAGGAGACCGTTGTAGATTCGCTATCGATGAGAATATACGACTGCTTGTGGACTGCAAGACAGGCGTTTGGTTGCCTCGGGCAAGGGGGAGGAGGGATGGCTGCCAGGATGGGCTAGCTAGGTTTTGGATGCAAAAAAGTGACTCGACCAAGACTTAGATTTGGCTTGGTTCAGTTACCTGTATGATCTGTAGGCAGGGGAGTGGTCAGATGGAGGGGAAGGTGCGGCTTGGTTGGCTTTGGTGGTCGGCATCTGCAAAGGAGGGAAACATAATAGTCAGTTGTGTCTGGGAAGGTTCCGATAATTCTCAGATTGGAGGGGAAATGTAGCTAGGGTGCTGTTTTTGATACATGTTTTGGGTTCTGGGAGGTTTCAACTAAGGAGTAGGGTATAGAGGTGATTCGATGGCTACTTGGGAAGACTAAGGGGAAAAAAGGATTGACTTGAGAGGTGGTGGATGTGTGGGCCTTTGGTGTCTGTCGGCTAAGGGTGGATGGGCGGGAATGACAACCGGAGGAAGTAGGCGGTTCGCCGAAGCTGAGGGAGGCGGTGGACTGGGGAGTCGGCACCCCCAAAAGCTGCAACCGACGACATCGAGACCGCACGAGGCCCTCAACGTGCACTGAGGGGAGGACCAAGGGGCTTTGTCCCAGAAGAACCAAAGTCTTGATCCCTGTTTCGACTGCTAGAAAATTTTAAATATTGGGGTGGGGGGGGGGGAGATTTAGGGCAAACCAGAATGATGGCTCTAATCACATGATCAAATTAGTTCACCTAATCCCTAAAATACACTAAAAAACAAAAAAATCGGAAAAATCAGACCAGTAGCCATTGTTGACTCCGATAGTCTGCCCGACAACCCAAAAAAGTCGATAGTGAAAAATTGCTCAAATAAGGTGTGATCGATCCCCATCAATAGAGAATATGATATTGTGGAGGATCATTGACTAGGCTTCTCGTAATAGATTGTGGGGGTGACTGAAAAATTTGTTAATATATATATTAGAGTGACTAGATTCTTATGATATTAAAAAACTCATATTATTATGTGACGGTAAAAATTAAAATTCTATGATGTCTCACAAAGTTTTAGCATCTATATTAAGTACTATTTTAGGATTTGTAGCTGTTATTAATACATTGGAGCACTATTGTTTATTATTTTCTATGCCATTTATTTATTATGATGAAGCACTACTAACAAAAAGATTGTTGTATCCAAAAACTGTAACTTTGATTGCATCAATATGAACTTTTTTCTAACTACTGTGCTAACTCCTAGGCCCTCCCACTGGGGATCTTTTACTCAGCGCTTACAGTTACTTTCTTCAAATTCAACGACACTGAGAAATTTGTCAGTACTGCCAGAAATGCTGCAGTATTTACTTCTTTCTGACTTTGGTGGATCATGCAAATCTGGCAAACATATGGAATTTTGCCCCTTTATTGCTCCTGGATTTATGACATTTCCAGTTTGTCAATTTCTTGGGGCTAGTCGTTCTTCTCTCTGGATTCCCATAGACCTCTATCTTGAGGATTGCATAGATGGTTCAGTTGCAGCAACAAATGCCATTGAAATTCTTAGTGGTAAATACATTTCCAAATATGTTAGCTTCCTCTCTCTCTATCCTCCAAGGGAAGAAACATTTCCTCATCATGAGTTATTTTGTAAACTACTATCATATTCGTTGGTACCATATTTTTGGCAAGAACTCCTTGTGCGCTTTGATCTCTACTTGCATTAGTGTTCTAGCGGGATCAGGACGGGAGAGGACCAATCGTGCATTACAACTTAGATTGAAATTTCGCATTGCAAATGACCAGACATGAATTCATGATAGTATGTACGGATTACGGTCCATTAATTGATTGGAAAAGCAATCGACTCCTTTTTTATTTGGCAGGAGTAAGCTTAATAATGTGATCAATATTCACTGCTTTCACTTGCGGGACCAAAATGATTCTTTTTTCTGAATGCAATTTCTTTTTTGGTTGAACTTCATGTTCTGCTGGTCATCCTCGAGATTTTGACTCATCTAAGTTCCCTGGCTGATAAAGTGATTCAATTATGTCAATGTTGGGATGATTTATCAGACTCAAATTGGACAATAACCAAAGCCTCATTCAGTTCTGCTCAATGATTGACAATCATTCAAAACATGCTTTGTTTAGCTCAGATAGAAAGTAGCAAATAATCCTTAGATTGGATTTACCTGATCGGATATTGATATTTAGGACTATCATCATCATTATTATCATATATTTGGTGTATGCTACATGAATCATATTTCATTCTTTTCTGTTGAGAGTTATTCCATTTTGTGTGTTTCATAATGGAAAATTTTTGTATGATTCTATGTAATAAATACATTGTCCACAAACATATTTGCACTGTTGCACAATTAGTTTTGTGACCGAGAACATCAAAATAATTGATTTGGACCGAGAACATCAAAACAAGTTTGATCCTTTTTTAAGGATATAATGGATATAATATTAGTAGTTCAAAATACAAGAAATGACCTTTTATATTGCGTCTTTAACCCAAAGTACCTCTGCTCTCTAGTTTCAATTAAAATCAAAACCATATTTTCATTAAATACCTTTTTATGAATTAAGATACATGCTCATAAAGTTTTGCGTGATTTGAGTCAACATCAATATATCATTGTTGAAACCCATTTGTAAAAAGTCCGAAAGGGAGCCCATTGTACATTTTCATCTTTGTTATATTTAGTCCCACTTTTTCAAGTGTATATTTCTCCTCATCCTCTACTCCAGGATTTACACAAACATATTGAATTTAGTGTGTATCTCTTGGCCTTACGCAAGAAATTGCTGACACATTTGCCCTCCCAGTTGTTTTTCTAGGCCAGCTTCTGCGAGCTCTTCCATTGAGCTCGCCAAATGCAGTCTAGCCGTTGCTTCCGAAAAACAAACCCTCTAATCCTCTTTTATAGAGGACCGACTGGTGGTCTTGGCGTGCGATCTCTCCCGCCTGCAAGTTCCCCCACCGATCTCCCGCCAACATTTGCCATCTTCTGCTTGTGTCGAGAGGGTGCTTTGGTGAGATCGAGACATTTTTACAACCTCTTATGCAATTTGCAATCGTGAGCGACTTTCTGTGTGCTCTCCCATAATCTTCTTCTGCAACCGTGAGCGACTTCATGCGCCCGGGAGCGACTTCTTCTGTAATCAGCGACCACGAGCGACAACTTTCTGCGAGCTGCGACATCAGAGTGGCAATATCCTACGATGCTCTTCCAGTGCCATCAGCGACCGCATTGCCAGCCTCCGCAATCTCTCCTGCAAGCTTTCCCCATCTGTGAGCTCTCGGCCAACGACTTCTTTGTGATCCACCTACAAGCTCTTTGTCTGGCATCTGTGACCTCTGTTGAGCTCCGCTCCTTGGAAAGATCTTCATTTGCGAGATCACGTCAACTTTCGAGCGCTCTTACTCCTCTCTCTTTGCTCCTGTGCTCTCTCTCACTAAGCTCATCTCACTAAACTATGACAAAATCACCCCTCACTCCTGCTCCTAACCCCACCCTCATTTCCAGTGCCTCTAGAAATTTGGGGACAACTTTCCAATTGACTGGACCTAATCATCCTGACTGGAGTGTCTCTTTCATTTTCCTTTTGTGCTCTCAACGTAAAGAACATCATCTCACTAATGCTCCTCGTGACATTGTGTCTCTCACAAATTCTGATTGGGATGTCGATGATGCTCTTATTTGCACGTGGCTTTCTGATGATTGTTTGCTTATCATCTATCATGATGATAATTTGCTTATCATCTATCATGATGATACTGTGAAGGCGTCGTTGGATCATTTTGCAGCCCTTTACTCCAAGGGTGTCAAGACCTCTCGCATTTACCCCCTCTATTATGATCTCTTCGCTCGCCAACACTCCCATATAATGTTATGTATCAAGAAGTTCAGTCTCTCAATGCAGAACTTCTCTAGAATCGGCCTTTCTCAGTTGACCTTGTCACTCAGCAGGAACATTTTCAGGAACTCTTTGCGGTCTACTATCTTCCACGTCTTCCAAACTCCTACGAGATACACCAACAAATCCTGAAAGAATCTGACACTCCCACCTTGGATGCTACTGCCACTCACATCTATGTTGTTATAAATCTTCTGCGACGGCCTACGATAGTATTCCCTCCACCCTCCGAAAATTATGCTCATGCGACTAATTGTGGAGCTCACCGTGGTCGTGGGGGCCGCGTTGGAGGTCGTTAGGGGAATTGTCCTCTTTGCTCACATTACGTGAGACTTGGTTATCTTGTCAAGTGGTGCTTTATGAAGCCTCCTTACCTTGTCTTTAGGCTCATGTCAGTACTACTGAGTCTGAGACTTCTCCGCCCACAAAAAAACATTTTTTTAGGGTATGAACTACTTCATTTGGTTGTATCCTGACTGTTACAAGCGGATGATTAGGGCAAGGAGGATACACTGGGTCGTATCTCCGCCAATATCATTAACTCAAAGATAATACAAGCATAACTCCAAGCATAACACCTCCCCATATATATAGGAGGGTCCAATACAAAGGGCAAAAACAGCCCCCCTCAAAAGAAAAATGTGCATAATGTGAAATATTGGAAATAATAAAATCATAAGGTCGTCCAACCCGTCCTCAAGCCGCGTCCGATCCCGTGCGCGTCTTGTGTACACCCATGCATAGCGCTTGCCGATGATGGGGTCTTCCGCACTCGTATCAATACCCTCGAGTTCCACAACGACCTTGTCCTCAAGGTCGAAACCGGAAAACTGGGACTTGATCTCCTCCACTAGGTTCCACGTGTCCTCAGCTAGTTGGTCCTTCCACTAGATGAGAACCTGCCGCACTTGAATGTCTTCGATCCGTGACCTCAAAATCATAGCCGGCTCGTACCGAGGGATCAAATCAACCGATAATCCGTCCGGTAATGTAGCCTGGAGGGGATGACCCCCCAATGCCTTCTTCAGCTGGGAGACGTGGAAAACGGGGTGAACACGACTGTCGGTGGGTAGCTGCAGGCGGCAGGCCACGTCTCCAATTTTTTCTAAGATTAGGAAGGGACAAAAATATCGGACTGATAGATTGGGATGTAGACGACCAACTAAGGAGCTCTGCCTATGTGGTTGCAGTTTGACGAACACCTCGCCCGACGAGAGTATCAACTAGTGGTGGTGTCGATTGGCCTGCTGGATCATACGCCGCTGGGCACGTGCAAGATGGTGCTTCAGTTGGCGGAAGCCCTCGTCCCGGTCCTGTAGGTCATCGTCTAGGGGTTGTACTTGGCATTCTACGGGTAGGCCGCGCGGTATCAGTGGCGGCGGCTGCCTGGAAGCGGGTGACGCCCATGGCAGACTGATAGGATGTGTTGTACCATAGCTCGGCCCATGCAATCCACTGGGTCCACTGTCGGGGCTGCTCAGTCGGCAAGCATCGCAAATATGTGCCCACACAATGGTTGAGGACCTCCGTCTGCGGGTGGTACGCGGTGCTGAACCACAATTTGGTGTCATGTAGACCAAACTTCTCCTGCTAGAAGGAGGTCTGAACACTGGATCGTGGTCGCTAACGATGGAGCGGGGGAAATCGTGGAGGCTGACCACCTCCCAATGAAGATCCTTGCAACTGAACTGGCCGTGTAAGGATGCCAAATAAGTATGAAATGCCCGTACTTGGACAGGCAATCTACCACGACGAGAAGACATTCATAGCCCTTAGAACGGGGCAGACGGGTGATGAAGTCCATGCTTATATCTTCCCAGACAAGATCGGGCACGAGTAGGGGCTGCAGCAGACCGTCCAGGGCGAGAGTTTGGTACTTAGTCTTCTGGCTTGTCAGGTAGTTGGCCACAAACCGCTACACGGTTCGCATCATGCCCCACCAGCACAAGGTGACAACAAGTCGTTTTCGTCGGTACGCAGGATAGGTGCCAGAATGGTCCTCCGTCGATCTAGCATGGAACTCAGGGAGCAAGCAGGGCATCCAAGATGACAACTCTGCGACCACAAGGTGATCATGGTAGTAGAGTTGATCTCCAACCAGGCGGAAAGGGGGGTGTGATCCTGGATCTCTCCGCAAATCACGTATCATGGCAGCATAGTGGGGGTCCCCCCGTACCTCTTCCTGAAGGGAGCAGCATCCTGCCAGCAGGCATGTGAGATCGCTGCCAACGTCCTGACGTGCTCCCTGCTGGATAAGCCGTCTGTTGCGGTGTTCGTGCTCCCTGTCTTGTACTCGATGGAGAACTGGTATCCAAGGAGTTTGACAATCCATAGCTGTTGTGAGGGGGTCGTGCCCATCTGACTCAACAAATAACGCAGGCTGCGGTGATTCGTGCGCACCACGAAGGGCCGGCCAAGAAGGTAGGTCCGCCGGTGCTGAATGACGAGAACAAGTGCCCGAAGTTTGTTGTCATATATCGATGCCTCCTCTCGACGGTCAGTGAAGGCCTTGCTGAAATAGGCGATGGGGCGCCTGCATGAGGACCGCGCAGACCCCCTTCCCAGAGGCATCACACTCAAAGACCAACGGCTCAGAAAAATCCAGCATTCCAAGGATCGGGGCAGAGACTAGAGTGCACTGTAAACCATGGAAGGCCTCCTGGGCCGCCAGGCTCCAAGCAAACAACGTCCCCTTATTGAGGAGGTCAGTCAGCGGGCGCGCCAACGCCCCATAATTGCAGATGAAGTGGTGGTAGTATCCTGTGAGAACCAAGAATCCGCGCACTGCTCTGATGCTCGTCTGAGTTGCCCACTGTAGGACAACGTCAACCTTGGCGGGGTCTATTGCCAGCCCCGCGGCCGAGATGATGTGTCCCAAATATTCGATCTACGCTTGACCGTAGACACTTCTTGTGGTGGGCCACGAACTGGTGATCCCATAGCAATTGAAGCACGGTGGCCAAATGGTCTAGGTGGAGTTGCCAAGAAGTGTTGTAGACCATTATATCATAAAAAAAACGAACTTACCTAGGTGCGCTCAGAATATATCATTCATAGTGGACTGGAACGTGGCTGGGGCGTTAGTCAGGCTGAAAGGCATGACGAGGAACTCGTAGTGGCCATCATGGAATGCCGTCTTGGGCACGTCCTTGGCCCGGACTCGGATCTGATGGTAGCTCGAGCATAGATCCAGCTTGGAGAAGTAAGTTGCTCCTTGTAGTTCTTCCAACAGCTCCTGTATGAGGGGGATCGGCTACTTGTCGGGGATCGTGAGCTTGTTCAGCTCCCGATAGTCCACACAAAATCTCCAGCTGCCATCCTTGTTTCGTTCTAGGAGCACCGGCCTGGAGAATGGGCTTGCACTCGGTTGGATGATGCCCTCCGTAAGCATCTTGGCGACCATGAACTCCATAGCGGTCTTCTGATCATGTCCGTAACGATACGGACTGATGGAGACTACGGATACCCATTGCTGTAGAACTATGGAGTGAACTGAGGCCTGGTTCGGGGGAAGTCGTGGGGTGTGGAAAATAGAGGTCCATGTCTGTCCAAGAGTTGCTGGATGTCTGCGTGCGGAACGGACGACGCCAGAGGGGTCGCCGCCACCATGTGCCACGGGAGGACGCGGAAGTCTGGGTCGGCTGTCCGCAAATGGAGCGTCGGTCAGCAGGAGAGCGGGCCAAGGAGGGGTCCCCTTGCAGCCGGTGGGTGGCGCCAGATGTCTCAAAGACCATGGTGAGGCAATCCCAGTTGTGTTGGCTGTCACCTAACGTGCGCAGTCAGGCTACATCGAGAATGGCGTCAAGGCCCCCAAGTCCAAAGATGTAGAAATTTGTCGTTCCGGAGTAAGAACTGATCGTGAGGGGCAACCCCACGCAACGTCCTGCCGTTTGAGCGCGGTGGACGTCGTCGAGGAACACATGAAAGCCTGGAATTGGCATCACCGGAAGCTGCAACGCCGTCACGAGGGCTTGGGTGATGAAGTTGTGGCTCGCTCCGCTGTCGATCATCAGGACCACAGAGTGGTCGCGGAGGAAAGCCGCCGACTTCATGGTACAGGGTCCAGTCATGCTCCGCACTGAGTAGCAAGAGACCTCTAGTCGGTGGAGTAGAGCTGGTAAGGTATCATCGAAGTCGTCCTCGTCTAACATCAAGGCCTCAAAGTCGGCCACACCGTGTATTCATCCTCGCCCCCGAGGAGCATTTTGAAATCTCTGTTCGGACAGTCATGAGTAGGGGAGTAAGACTCTTTGCAGCGAAAACAAAGACCCTTGCTGCAGATGTCCAAATACTTCTGGTGGGAGATCTTGTGCACCGACATCTTGGCTCGAGGAGGTGTAGATGGAGGCCATTGAGGAGGCCGGCCCGGGGCAGTAGAGGGTTCTGCTGGAAGGCGAAGAGGAACTGTCGGAGTCTTGACCGAGCCCGGACGGAGGGCGGACAAGGTGTTGGCGGATCAGTGGGATGAACTATAGAGGAAGGTTGCAAAATCCTCTTCGATGTAACGAGCTTGATCCATAGCTCGAATTAGCGTAGTCGGGTCATGCACTCGTAGACGTGCCCGAATATGCGGCCGCAGGCCGACAAAGAAAGTGTCCAAGTAGTGGTCAGTCGACAAACCTGGGACATGTGTGGCCACTTCAATGAAATCATCAATGTAGGAATCAATTGAGTCCGTCTGACGAACGTTGCTCAAACCGGTTTCTAGAATGGCGCGTGTCGTAACAACGAAGTAGTTTGTCTTTGAGGGCCACCCATGATATAGTAGGAGTGGATTGGCGCAACCAACAAACCCAGTGGAGGACCGAGCTCTCCATGTAGATGATTGCGAGGTGCTCCTTTTGGACCTCGGTGGTCCCCTGGAGGTCAAAGTATTACTCTGTGCGAGCAACCAACTCATGGGATTAGTGCCATCGAACACGGGAAGGTCGAGTCGGCAGAGGTGGGGCGCCGATTGGTCACCTGGAGGCGGAAGAAACCCCATCGGGCCAATGGCGCTGCCGGTGGAGGTGGTAGAGGGGGCTGAATGGGCCGGTGGCGGAGGTGGAGTGGCCGGCTGATTGGAAAGTTGCAAGTGGATCTCCCGGACGGCAATTTGGAGGTCGGAGAGAGTGGTATTGACTTGATCTATGCGGTCGGAAAGGCCCTCAACCGAGGGAAGAGTATCTTTGTCACGGGCCATGCAGCACGTCATGGGCATACGCAGACGCCGCTTGGAGAAGACGGGCGCGCGGAAGAAACGACACAATAAGAGCCGAGGAGAGTGGAACGAAGCGACGAGGCGATCTGGATCGTTAAGGAGACGGACGCAGCCGATGAGGAGAGCGGGATTGGTAGGGCGCGGCGAACGCAAAGGCAACGGGCGAGCAGAGGTGAGGGGCGTGTGGACGAGCGAGGAGGAATAGGGCGCGGCGCGAGAGAGGCAGGAGGACCCTCTGGCGCCGTCCGTTCCACACGCAGACTTCCAACGGCTCTTGGACAGACATGGACCCCTGTTTTCCACACCCCACAGGCTTCCCCTGAACCGGACCTCGGATCACCCAATTGTTCTACAGACAGGGGTATCCGCGGTCTCCGTCCAAGGGAACCTGGTGGAGGAGATCAAGTCCCAGTTTCCCAGTTTCGAATCCTTAGGTCGTTGGCCATTCCGGCGATCTCAACGTATCCTCAGGGGTATCCGCGGATCTCAGCGGATCCTTAGGTCGTTGGTTCGAATCCGGCAAGCCGGACCAAATTGTTACAAGCTTACGATTAGGGCAAGGAGGATACACTGGGTCGTATCGCCTCCAATTTCATTAACTCAAAGATAATACAAACATATGTCCAAGCAAGACACGTCCCCATATATATAGGAGGGTCCAATACAAAGGGCGAAAACAGCCCCTCTCAAAAGGAAAATGTACATAATACGAAATAACGGAAATAATAAAATCGTAAAGTCGTCCATCCCATCCTCTCAAAAGGAAAATGTCCCGTGCACGTCTCATGTACACCCTTGCATAGCTCTTGCCGATGATGGGGTCTTCCGCACTCTTATCACGGACACATTGCATTCACTCCTCTATTATAAATAGTGGATCTCTCTTATGAATGAAACCCACATGTTTCCCTCAACAAGCTTATTACAGGTTTAGTGAAGACTCTTAAAGCTGTTAATGATAGCACTTGGCATGATGCTTTCTTAGGTCTTTGGATGGCTTCTCTTCGACTTGTCCAAAGAGTAAGATGTTCTTGCTCAGCGATCGTGGCACTGATTATTACTTCCTAGGAGACCGAGGCTAATGTTCTATTTTTGTGTGTTAATAGGAAAGAGATCCTCACGAGGGCCCTGTACCTCGGCTTGATTCGCGTTTGTGCATTTTGCTTTCGATCGCAACACTAGCAATTGCTGATATTATTGAGGAAGAAGAACCTGATCTAGTTGACGAAGTTGAACAGACTAATCAATGGAAAGAAAAAGAAGTAGGCGGAAAATGTCGCCAAGATTTAGTCACCTGTTTACAAAAACTTGGTGACTATGATAGCTTGTTAGTTCCTCCACCATCAGTTATTTCTGCAGCCAATCAGGCTGCTGCAAAAGCTATGATGTTTCTGTCAGGACTTCCTGTTGGAAGTGCATATTTTGATTGGACCAACATAAATGACAATTCAATTAGCTTCTGTAAGTTTATTATTATTATTTATTTTTATAATTAGCTTCTGTATGTTATTTCACAGAAATTTGATTAGTTAACTGTAGTAGTTAATATTAATGGCTTAAGCTTGCATTCTTATCCTGATCCTAATTACAGCTGGAAATCTGTGGCACTTGATTGTCGAGTCTTGTATTTCACGGAAATTAATCGACACATCAGCTTACTTTTGGCCTGGTTATGTAAGTGGAAAAATGAAACCAATACCTCATACTTCACCAGGTCAGGTTCCTGGGTGGTCCACGTTAATGAAGGGGGCTCCTTTAACACCTTTGCTGGTAAATACTTTGTCCAAAAGTCCCGCTTCAAGGTGTGTATGCCATAAGTAATCAGAAGTTATGCTTTCTATTTTCAGAAATCATGTTTTTTCTTTTCTTTTTAATAATATCATATTTTAATATCAAGATACTATTTTAATAAACTAGAAGCTTTTTTAATTAAAATGCTGTGAAAATTATAATCTTCATCATCCAATATTTTATTTTTTGAACTACAATCTCTTTTTATTTAGTCTCTAAATGAAAGAAATTCCTGGTTGAAGCTACTAAATCAGCTATTATAATTTCTGGAAGTTTAACAGAACTTGAAAAGATCTTTGAAATTGCATTCAATGGATCAGATGATGAGAAGGTATCCGCAGCCTACATTATTTGTTCAGCGTCTCTTATTTGTGGATGGTGCATCCAGGTAGTTGATGAAACCTTTGTCATTTTTGCCCTTTTTGGGTTAACTAGTGTTTCTCTCATATGATTATGATTGCCTTTTTCTCATTTCCAATGTCTTAGGAACACACAGTTCGCTTTGTTGTAAAGCTCCTCTCACCACCCGTCCCGATTGATTATTCTGGAAATGATAGTCATCTGATTAGTCATGGTCATATGATGAATGTTGTCCTTACAGGAATATCATCTGTGGACTGTGTTCAAGTTTTCTCTTATCATGGTCTGGTAGGTAATGCCTTTCTTTACTTGTAACCTTATATATCTAAGGGAACATATTTAAAAGAGTTCACGATCCTCCTATTAGACCATCAACAGCATTTGAGCCATGTGATCTTTACATGAGAGAAATGGGAAAAATGAGAACGTCGAAAAGGAAAAAATTTCCTAGACCTCGTGAGCCAACTTATATAGCTAGGGGAGAAAGGGGGAATGGGTGGAGAGGTTGCTCTTTTCAAGAAGAGATAAATACTTTGAAGAAGAGATAAAATACTTCTAAATTAATTGTCAAACTCAGGAACACACAAATTAAAATACTTTTAAGAATTAGATAAGATCATCAAAGTACACTTCCATAAATGCATGTTCCTCACCCGGCTCTGCTAACGAAATGACATGGAATTATTTAAATAATTTTAATTCATATGATGTTTTGTATATTTTATAAATGTATATTATTATTTATTAGGAGAAGATTTCTCTGTACTATAATATTACTCATATCTAAACTTTAAAGAGGGGGCCGTGTGACCCCTTTGGCAGCTGCTTTGCTGCTTTCTGCCTCAGGAAAAGGGAAAGGTGGGGTCGGAGTGGGGGGAAAGAGACTAGTTTTTTTTTTCTTTTATAAGAATTAGATAAAATTTAAAAAATTTAGACTTTTCTTTTCTTTTGTAGGCTTTTTATTCATCACTTTTATCTCTAAAATGATGTTGCAAAGTATCTTTTTCTTCATTTTCAAATTACTCGCTCGGGCGGAGTCCGTGCACCGCTACATTGGGTGCGCACGGGCGGAGCCCCGGTGTATCCAATGCATTAACGGATTGGCGGAGCCCATTCGGCATAGCCCTCTGCATGACTTCTGGTATACAGATATAAGTATATATATACCTATATTTATACACACACACACACACACATATATATAGATAGATAGATATATATATAGATACTCACATAAATAAATAAATAAATAAATATATATGTATATATATGTATGTATATCTATATATATGTCATTTCTAAAAATGATAAGTGAATATGAGTTTCTTTTTTATGCATTTCCTTGAAGGTTCCAGAGCTTGCAGGTGCATTGATGGCTATATGCGAGGTTTTCGGGGCTTGTGTTCCTAACATTACATGGACAACATTTGGTGAAGAAATCACTGCTCTTTCTGTCTTCTCAAATGCATTTATTCTTCTACTGAGACTATGGAAGTTCAACCATCCTCCTCTAGAATATTGCATTATGGGTGATGGAGCTCCTGTTGGATCACAGCTAACTCCAGAATACCTTCTGTTGTTGCGCAATGCGCGTCTATTTTCGTGTTGCAATCCAACGAGAAAACATGATAGCAACAATGGATTGTCAACAATGAGCATAACATCGGCGCAGCCTATTTTTGTCGATTCTTTCCCCAAGTTGAAAGTTTGGTACAGACAACATCAAGCATGTTTAGCATCAACTCTTTCTGGTCTAGTTCATGGAACTCCAGTTCATCAAAATGTTGATGGCCTTTTAAACATGATGTTTAGGAAGATTAGTAGAGGGCATGGCCAGTCAGCTGGCCCTGGAATATCTGGAAGTAGCTTAAGCAATTCTTCTGGGCCTGGAAGTGAGGATTATTATGCTAGGCCAATGTTACCTGCATGGGACATTATGGAAGCTGTTCCTTTTGTTGTTGATGCTGCTCTAAGCGCATGTTCACATGATAAACTGTTCCCACGAGAACTGGCAACAGGTAAATTTGATTTTATTTCACAGTTGATCTGGACCACTTATTATTTTGCAAACATTTCCAGAGTTGTGATTTTTTTTTTCAATTCCATTGTCTGAATGTGATTTCATTATGGATTTTTTATAGTGTTATTCAGAAGAAATCACTGAATTCATCATACTTTCTGGTGAATTTTCTGTTGATGTTGATAGCTTAAAAGTACATTGCGCTCCTCACTGTATGCTGTTGTGCTGACTATGTTTTTTTTTTAGTTTTTATTATTATTCATGTTAGCAAGTGCTGCCGGCTGTCTCTTTGTGATCTCTTCTTGGTACCTTGCCAAGGAGAGTTCAATAGAAAAATAAAGTGGCCAATAATTGGTTAAAATATAGTTAATTTTGTTGCTTTTTTTTGGCTTGTGATATTTAATAGAATGTTTACGAAGAATTTACATCATATGGAACAGGAAGATACAAAAATGTGGAATAAGACCCAATCATTCACATACTCATGCACATCCATATTATATGGTTGTATCTAATTTGATACATCCACAAATACACACTGATCTGGAATTGGCTGGCAACAATTCCTTGATGTCAGACATCCACCTTAATTTTTTTCCCTCATAACCTACACAGTGATCTAATGTTTCCCTCAACAAGCTTATTTACTAGAATCTCTCTGAAAGATTTACATCAATTGCTCTATTAAGTAAAAATTGTTACTTATCATGACTTAGTAACTGCAATATTTATGATGTAGGGTAGACCGTGAGATTGAACTTTAAGCAAATGCAACCCTAAGGTGCGGTACCGGAGAAATAAATCTTATCTAACCCTAGAAAGAAGTGTGTATGCAAAGGAAGTCTGACAATTAATTGCAGGTAATAATAAAAGCATAAATCTGATGTAATTATCACAAACAACTTGCAAATAATTTTAAAGCAAGCAAGTTAGGTTTTCTTTTGTTTGGTGGGCTAAAATCTAATATACACAAGCGATAAAAGTTTTGCAAGCCTAGATTAATCATGAATGAATAAACCACGAGAGCATGCAATCCATAATCATATAAATATCCAAATCATACAATAATAAAGAAAATAATGAAGCCGAACAATAAATACTCACAAATAAGAGGACCGTAGGCGAGAGCTCGGAGATCCGATGGTTGAAGATACAGTGGTGGCTGTCCCATCAGTGGGGATGTTGGTATGGGGATTGTATACGAGGGGTTTGGGCTGTTAGGGGTGGTGGTGTCTGTTTGAGGAAGGACATGTTGGGATGCTGTTTTGGAGGTAAGGTAGGGCTGTCCAGGGGTGGAAGGGGTTGTATACAACCTGGACAGTGATTTGGAGGGTGGTGGGGTCTGTGGATGCTGGAAGGGGTTATGGAGGGGGAACCCTGGAAAGGGAGCTGTGGGTCCGGAGGCTGCCGTTGGGGGGTGCTAGAGGGGGCCTTTGGGTGGTGAAACAACATGGATGAGGGCTGGAGGCTGCTGTAGTTGCAGCCACAAGGTGCAGGAGGGCTTGACAGGGAGGGATGTGGCTGGGGAATGATCGGATGGCTGCTTGGAAGGAGGTTTAGGGTGCCCGGTTGCCGATAGGGGATGCGGCTGGGGTTGTGGGATGGAAAGGAGGGGCGGACAACACAAACAAACTAAGAAACAAAGATAACCAAGTATCAGCACCGGGTTTCGTGGAGTCAGACCACTAGATATCTATGTAGCACAGATACTTAAAATGGCATACCGTCGACTCGAACGCGTATCGGGGATGGTAAACATTCAGAAATGGGTTTCCGAGACCTCCCCAGATTAAAATTTAATTAAAAAAATAAAAAAGGCTGAGACGCATATCCCGCTTGTGGGTTACATGTTTCATGTCAATTAAATAGCGGAAAGACACTAATATCTCAACACCTTCTCCTCGAAACCCAATCCCGACGCCTCCTGCTCCTTGACACCTCTCAAAATCTAATCTCGACGCCTCCCGCTCCTCGAGGTCTCGTCCTCTTCGACGCCAACAACTCCTGTCTGCTCCTAGCCGCATCCTCGATGCCTCCTCCTCTTCGACACTGACTACTTCTACTTGCTCCTAAACACATCCTCGACGCCTTCTGCTCCTCGACTCCTCTTCAACATCGACGACTTCTGCTTGCTCCTAGCCGTATCGTCGATGTCACCTGCTCCTCGATGTCTCCTCTTCGACGCCGACGACTCCTGCTGTGTGAAGCTGATCTCTGTTGGTATATTTCTTTTTGATTGTGAAATCAAATTTGTATCTTCTCTCAATTCTTTGATTCAAATTAATGTGAGCTTATTAATACCCTTCTGGTATGTTTTATTTGTTAGCTTATTAATATCTGTAAACTTATTAATATAAGGAAAGCAATTTTTATTGTATATTTTTAACATTCTGTATTTTTAATGAAAAACCTCAATGGAAATAGGTGACAAGAGGGAACAAATTAGCCAAAGTAGGTGAGAGTATTAGTTGGACATATACACTTAGTATGTTAATTGTCTTTGTTGGAATATAGGAATTATTTCTTAGGAATTATTTCTTTGCTTTATTATTTAGCCTTGTATTTCTCTCCTATATATAGGAGAGAACCCCTTCACGCTTATGATTATTATTGAGCTTTTCTCCAACATGGTATCAGAGTCTGGCGTGACCTAATCTCCCGTCTGCGAGCGCGTCTCTTCTCCCGTCGGCATCCTCCAGTCGGCGAGCGCGTCTGCTTCTTCCGTCAGCGAGTCCAGCGTGTCTAGCGTCGGCGAGTGCGTCTGCTTCTCCCCGTCAGCGAGTCTAGCTCCGCACGTCACTCTTCTTCCAGTCGGCTAGCTTCGCCTCCCGTCGGTCTTCCTTGAAAGACTGCATTTGCATTAGAAAAGAAAGGAAAAGCTACAGCTATTACAAGATGTCATCCACATCGGATGTAAACAACTCCGCAAATTCTGCAGGAGCGTCGACCATGCTAGTCCAAAAGGAGGAAGAGACAACAAAACAAACACAAAAATCTGCCACGCGGTTAGCCTCGCGCGGCACAAACTGGAACCGAATCTGTGCAAAGGCACTAAGGAAGGAGAAATCACCGTCCCCCTCAGCTGTCGCCTGCCATTGACCCTTGGACATGCTTTTGGAGCAGAACTCAATCAGGTTGCAGCAGGCCCCTTCAAAGATGGCACCACGCCCATCAAACATGGTCGGAAGCAGGAATCGTTGTAGTGCAAGAAGGGCCGCGAGCTCAACCCCTCCGGGATCCCGTCGGTCTTCCAGCGTCTCCTGCTTTGCGCCTCCCGTGTCTCTCCCGTCTTCATCTAGCATCTCCAGCGCCTTCTTCCAGTCGGCCAGACCTAGTCGGCTAGCTTCAGCACCGGTCCCGTCGCCTTCCTCTCTCGCCCGTCGGTTCAGCCCTCTTCGCATGGTTGTTTGAGCCTCTCTCGGCGCCGGATCTATGCAGGCTTGAGTCCGTGATTGCTCTTCCGGCGCCCGTTCTTCCTTCTAATGGGAATGTATCCGTCTCTTATTGCGTATTGTGTTCCACCGACGCATCTCCTCTTTCTATGAGTGAAATTTCTCGTCTCTAGGCACCCGGATTTGTGTTGTTTTCCTCGCTTGCTATGCCAGGAAGTAGTAAGTCTCCAGATGTCTCCTCCGGTGGGAGTGCCCCTCATGATCCTCTGCCTTCTACTGGATCTCTTCGTGCCAACCATGATCACGGGACTCCTCAAATTACTACTATTAAGTTGGATGACACTAATTATCTTCCATGGGCTCGCTCCGTTACTCTGGCCCTCAAGAGTCGCCGTCTATTTGGCTACATCAATGGCACTACTAGGGCTCCCACTGCTACCTCTCCGGATTGGCCCCAATGGGAATCCGAGAACTCCTTGGTGATGTCTTGGCTGACCAACTCTATGCAGGAGTCTATTGCCCGCAACTATCTATTTCTGGATTCGGCAGCCGACATTTGGAAATGAGCCGAGATTACCTACTCCTGTCGCGGGAATGCCGCTCAGATCTTCCAATTGCGGCGACGGATTTTCCTCTTGCGCCAAGGGGATCGGCCTCCCGCTGCTTATTACCTGGAGTTTACCCAGCTTTACCAGGAGTATGACCACTTTGACGCACTTACTCTTGTCTCCCCTGAGGATGAAGTGCTGGTCCGTGCCCGGGAGGAACGCAATCGGATCTTCGAGTTTCTACATGGTCTCCACCGTGACCTCGATCCCATCAGTGTTCAGATTCTTGGTTGTTCTCCTCTGCCTTCCTTACCTGAGGTATTTAGTTTGGTTCAACAAGAATATGATCGCCGACAAATTCGTCTACCAGATACTGTTGCTGAAGGCTCTGCTCTTGCTGCTCGGTTCAATCCCGGTGGTCGCTCTATCCGGGACACAAGGTCTAAACCTATGGACAAGGACAATTTGACGTGCGATTATTGCGGAAAAGCACGTCATACTCAGGACACTTGTTTCAAGCTTCATGGCTTTCCTCCTCCTTGCGGTGGACCTACCCCTCGTGGTGGCCGTGGATTTGGGCGCACTCTGGGTCGGTCTGCTCCGTCTCGCTCGGCTCATCTCTCTGATGTTGTTGATGATCCTGCTTCTTATGAAGGATCTGTTGCCCCTGAGGTTACTTCAGCTCTTTCCGCTGAGGAGATTCAAGCCTTCCATCGTTTCATGCTTGGCCACTCATCTAAGTCTGCTAGCTCTTCATATGCCCACCAGGGGACTCCAGGTGCTCACTCTGCCTCCGCTTGCTCTCCCACCCAGTGGATCATTGTTTCTGGCGCCACAGACCATATGATCGGCTCTGCTACAGGTTTTGTATCTTATACCCCTTTGTCTGGTAGGGACAAAGTGAGCATTGTTGATGACTCCTTGTCTGCCATTGCCGGGAAAGGGTCCATCCCTTGCTCCTCCCTTACCCTTTCTTCGGTGCTTCATGTTTCTAAGTTTACCCGCAACCTACTTTCTATTAGTCACATTACTAATTCCATGAATTGCTCTGTAACCTTTTTCCCCTCCTCCTGTGTCTTTCAGGACCTGAAGAGGGGGGCGGTGATTGGCTCTGGTAGACTGCGGGATGGCTTCTACCTGTTCGACCCCTCCAGCTCTGCTTCACCTTCGGAGGCTCTTTCTGCTGTTCAGATCTCTGTGGACTCCTGGCACTGCCGCCTGGGCCATCCTTCTCCATCTACTATGCATCTTTTATTTCTGAATATGTCAAATGTATCTTTGAATACTTTTAAATGTGATGTGTGTGGTCTTGGTAAACATCACCGTGCTTCTCTTAATCATGTGTCCACTCCTAGTTCTTCTACTTTTGTTGTGGTTCATACTGATGTTTGGGGTCCTTGCCCTATTGCCTCTATTTCGGGTTTCCACTGGTTTGTTACTTTTATCGATTGCTTTTCTCGTTGTACGTGGGTCTACTTAATGAAAAACAAGAATGATGTCTTTCCCTTTTTCAACGTTTTCATAAGGTGGTGGCCACTCAATTTAATGTTGTCATTAAAGTTTTGCGCAGTGATAATGGACGTGAATACGTTGACTCTTCCTTTGAGCGTTATCTTAGTGATCAGGGCATTATTCATCAGACATCTTGTGTCTACACCCCGGCTCAGAATGGGGTCGCCGAGCGTAAGAATCGCCATCTCCTGGAGGTTGCTCGATGCCTCCTCCTGAAGATGTACCTCCCGAAACATTTTTGGGGGGATGTTCTTACTGCGACATATCTTATTAATCGCTTGCCGACTCGTGTCCTTGGTTACAAATCCCCTCTTGCGGCTCTTTCTGTCTCTCCCACACATCTCCTTCCTCGTATTTTTGGGTGTGTGTGTTTTGTCCATGTTCGCCCCACGTCCAAACTTGACCCGTGTGCCCTCAAGTGTATCTTTATTGGGTATTCGCCTACCCAGAAAGGATATAAATGCTTCCATCCAGCTTCCCGAAAGATATTCATTACTATGGACGTCACGTTTTGGGAGTCTGAGTCCTTCTACGAGCTCTCACTTCAGGGGGAGACTTACCCAAATGAAGTGAGCTCTCTTCCCCTACCTATTCCTCCTTCATATCTTCCTCCTCATGTACCTATGCCTGCTATGTCTACATCCTTGTCTACTCCTGCTCTTACTCCTGTGATTGTTCCTCATTTACAGGTGTATACTCGGCGCAAAAGGGGTCAAGGTACATCGGCATCTCTCAGGCTACCCACTCCAACATCTGATCCTTCTTTAGGGACTCAAGGTAACTGTATCTCTACCCAACATCCAATGTCCCACTTTGTGTCCTCTAACTCATTATGTCCTTCACATAAACTCTTTATTGCCTCTCTCTCCTCCATTTCTATTCCCTCAACTTGGCAGGATGCTATCGCTAACCGAAAATGGCAAGATGTTGTGCTTGAGGAGATGTTGTCCCTGGAGAAGAATTGCACATGGGACTTGGTCTCGTTGCCACCTGACAAGACTGTGGTAGGGTGTAAGTGGGTGTTCTCCATCAAACAGAACTCTCAAGGTGTTGTTGAGCGATACAAGGCCCGCATGGTGGCTATGGGCTATACTCAGACCATGGGGATTGACTATCAAGAAACCTTTGCTCCAGTGGCGAAGATGAATTCCATAAGAGTCTTGCTCTCGTGTGCTGCCTGCAAATGGTGGACTTTGACTCAGTTAGATGTGAAAAATGACTTTCTGCATGGGGACTTGGAAGAAGAGGTCTACATGTCGTTACCGCCTGGCCTTACCCTAGCCGGATCTGGGGGAAAGGTACGTAGGTTGAAGAAAGCCTTAAATGGCTTAAAACAGTCTCCTCGGGCATGGGTTGGGAGATTTCACAGAGCTATGGTTGCTTTTGGATACTCCCAGAGCAATGTCGATCATACTTGTTGGAATTATGAGTTATTATTATATTAGTCTATTGGAGTCTTTAGGAGTTTAGTCCCACATTGTGAGTTCGGTTTAAGAGTCTTGTTGTAATCCTATAAATAACCCCCTTTGAGGATGAATATATGTACTTCTATTTTCTCATTTCTCCTCTTCTAACATGGTATCAGAGCTTCTCGATCTGAAACCCTAAAAAAAATCAATTCCCGTGGGCCGGTCCATCTCTCGCTCGGCTCCCGTCGCGTCTCGTGCTTCCGCTCCCGCTCCCGTCGAACGGAATCGACGTCGGATTCCATCGACGGGAGCGGATCTTGGCCCGTCTCCATCGTTTTCCATCGACGATGATCCCGTCATTCTCGTTGACACTGCTTCCCGTCAGCGCGTCTGCCTTCTCGTATCGCAGATCCCGTCGACTGTGCCTGTTGCTGCTCCAGTCCGCCTCCTTGCGCTGCGGGTCGTCATCGCATCTTCCTGTGCTGCTGTCGATGCCGTCTGTCCACTGCTGCCGACGCATGCTGACCACGACGCCATCGACGAATCTTCTGCCGTCGACTGCCGATCTCTTTGAAGCTCTTCCATGTCCGACGATGGCTATTCCCCCTCCGTTGTTCTCTTGTCGACGCAGATCTGCCGCTACTTCCAGATCTGCCGCTGCGGCTTCCAGTCCTGCTGCCATCGACGACTGCCCTGCTGCTTACGGCGACTGCAGATCGGGAGAGCTTCCGGCTGCTGTTATTGATCCCGCCGTCTGTCCCGCTGCTGCTCCGGCTGTCGTCTGTGGTTCGTGCCGTCTCCTGCAGCTTCTCCTAGTGTATCTCGTCGCTTCCAGCCACTGCTTCACGGATTTCTATTTGTCTCCGCAGCTGTCACCCCTACTGGGGTGTTGATATCTCGCTGATGCTGCATTTCTGGGGTAGTTTAAGTATGTCTTTATGTGTTTGTTCGTATTTACTTTGTTTGGTCTAGTTTCTGCCTATATGCACGTGTTCTCCACGTGAGGGGGAGTGTTGGGACAAATGCGACTCGGATGATCTTTCCCGATTTTTCGCTTTCGTTCCACACGGCCTCTAGGCTTGTTGTATGTGTGTTTGTGTCTCCCCAGTTTGTCTTTCGAATTGGTCATGTGTTGGGATATGATTGTGTTGGTTGTTATAATCTCAGCGGGTTGTGTCGTGTGGGGTTGTGTCGTGTGGGACTGTGTCGTGTGGGACCGCCCTTCTTGCGGATTATCCCCGACAGATTATCCCCGGCGGATTATCCCCGATCACTCGTTTGATGATTTGCTCCACATCTTTTGTTCTCTTCGCATGTTTTGTGTGTAGGTGATGTCGGTTGACCGGTTTCCAGTGAGTCTGCGTCGTGTGTGGGTCAATGTCGTGTGTGGCTATGTCCCCGACTTGATTCCCCGGTTTGGAATTTCCCCCGGTGGCTCATCTGATGTTTTTGTCCCGCATCATCTACCGCCATTGCCGTTATTTGTGGTGTCCAAGCTGAAGGGTCTCCCCTTCAGCTTGAGGGGGAGTGTTGGAATTATGAGTTATTATTATATTAGTCTATTGGAGTCTTTAGGAGTTTAGTCCCACATTGTGAGTTCGATTTAAGAGTCTTGTTGTAATCCTATAAATAGCCCCCTTTGAGGATGAATATATGTACTTCTATTTTCTCATTTCTCCTCTTCTAACAATACTTTATTTGTAAGACAAAATGGGAGACCCACTGCTCTTATTGTTTATGTGGATGATATCATTATCACGGGCGATGATACTGAAGAAATTCAAACTCTGAAACAAAGACTGGCAAAGGAGTTTGAAGTAAAAGACCTGAGCAATCTCAAATACTTCATGGGAAATGAGGTCGCTTGATCAAATCATGGCATATTCATATCTCAGAGAAAGTACATTCTTGACTTGCTCCAATCATGTGGGATGAGTGGGTGTAGACTTGCTGATACCCCAATTGAAGTTAACCACAGATTGAGTAGAGATGATGGGGAAGTGGTAGATGATATCACTGGGTTTCAACGATTGATAGGTCGTCTTATCTATCTATCCCATACTCGTCCGGAGATTTCATATGTAGTTGGTGTTATTAGTCAGTTCATGCACTCACCACGAACCCGTCACTTAGAAACAGCTCATCGAATCCTTCGGTATCTCAAGTCCTCTCCTGGAAAGGGTATCTTATTCTCCCCGGGCAAAGAGCTGGTCGTTGAAGTCTATACTGATGTTGATTGGGCCGGTTCAGTTGACGACGGGAGGTCCACCTCTGGTTACTGTTCTTTAGTTGGTGGTAATTTGGTAACGTGGAGGAGTAAAAAACAACATGTGGTTGCCAGGTCTAGTGCTGAGGCAGAATTCAGAGTCATGGCTCATGGGATTTGCGAGGGACTGTGGATTAAATCTCTCCTAAAAGATCTTGGCATGGAAAACAAGGATCCCGTGAGACTTTACTGTGATAGCAAAGCCTACATTAACATTGCTCACAATCCTGTCCAACATGATCGCACAAAGCATGTGGAGGTTGATCGTCACTTCATTAAAGAGAATATAGAAAGAGGAGTTGTGAGCACACCTTTTGCCCATTCAGATCAAAAGTTAGCGGATGCTCTCACCAAGGGGTTGAGTCAGAACGTGTTTGGAAAAATTATGGGCAAGTTGGGCATGCAAGATATCACACGCCCAATTTGAGGGGGAGTGTTGGAATATAGGAATTATTTCTTAGGAATTATTTCTTTACTTTATTATTTAGCCTTGTATTTCTCTCCTATATATAGGATAGAACCCCTTTACTCTTATGATTATTATTGAGCTTTTCTCCAACAGTCTTATTTTCATATTAATTGATACTTATATTTAAATAATTATTTTTTTCAAAAAACATATCCCACATCTTTTTTTAAACCATGTTTGTCGTATCTATTTCGTATTGTATCCCGTCCCCGTCCATGTACTACATAGCGAGAGATCGCCAGATTCCGGGAAGAAGATTCTAAAATCTGCAATGAAATGAAACTGGCCCTCTATTATGGGCCTAGCCCGTAATGCCGGTTGAGTCGTCAGAGATTGGCCGGAGGCAGGGATGATGGTGACAAAAGATATAGTGGAGCCAGAACCAGGGCTGCCTAGGAGGGGTGTGCTCGGGAGGAGAGATCTATTCCAATCTCATCAAGGGGACAAAGAAATAGAATTAACTCTTAGCATACCATTCTATTAGCCCAATGGGCATTTAAATAAGAGATACAAGAGGCATATGCGTAATTAAGTTCCTGACACTTAATAATAAAACATAATAAAAACACAATAAGATTCGATAATAATGGGGTGAGAAGCCCTTAACATCTCTCTCGCCGTGCAAAAATGAGCTTGACCTCAAGCTCAAGGGAGATCGAAGGAGGTGTCAACTTCACCTGATTTCATCATCATCAGAGTCCTCCAAATGCAGATAAAAAATCCTCTTGCATCGATGTCCGCAGTATACTGCTCATCGTAGTTATAACATAACTCTTGTGCGCGCCGGTCCGACATGTCTGCATAAGATAATCTGGGGATTTGGGGGTGTTGGGTACCCTCAGTTCGTCCGCCCTGTGTCCTTGTGCATGTGGTTATGGTGGCCTCTTGATCCAGCTGAAGATGACGTTCACATAATCTGGCTAAACTCATAGTAGTCACCAACTCCCGAGGAGCCTCGAATTTGATGTCCAATCACAATCGATCTTGAAGCCCGATTGTAAAGATGGCGAGATACATATTAAAGGGTTTCGTGACGTGAGCAAGAAGAATCTGAAATTGCTCAAGATATCCATCAATCGACCCGGTCTGACGTAAGGTCATGAGAGACGCCAAGGGCTGCTACGAATCAGGGGTCTAAAGCGCAGGGCAGGCCCGCTTAAAGTTGCGCCAAATCATCCCAGGATTGTCGTCCTGTAAATGGGCAAACCATAGTGGAGTGATATCAAGCATGTAAAAGGAGGTCAGAGTGATCCATTCTATCAGCGATGTCTGCTGATGGCTAAAAAATTGCTTGCATTTGGTGAACCACCCTAAGAGATCGTCATTCCCATAATAAGTTGGGAATGCCAACTTGGTGTAACGAGGCACGATGTTGACTTCAAGTGGTATCATGGCCGTGGGATCAAATTGAAGAAGCACGACGGAGGCGCCTGACTGTTGCAAGCTTGCTCATGTGCGTGAATGGTGGAGACTAGTTGAGCGACTGAGAGATTATCGAGACACTTGGAGAGGGAAGCAATGGTCTGATGACGTGTGTCAGCGGCAGTTTGATGTGCTATGAGAGCTTGCATTGTCACGACCCGTTTGAAAGTAAAAGTCAGAGCGTGCTTCGAGCGAATCGTGATTCCACAGACATGGGGGAAAGAAACATCATGTCTGTAAGGCGGGAGTTGAATTAATATTATTAGATTTAAAATTAATAATTTGAAGAAAATACATTATCTTTATGCGGAAGCTTTTAGAATATGATAGTGAAAAGAAAAATACTCATGCATTTTACTTAAAAAGTCATGTTACAAAAATGCTGGCACAAATTTCATGCAGTAAAAATCCCAAGGAAATGAACATGCAACAACATCAAATTCCAGTACATAACTTTTAACTTAGCTGTTGTCCATGAATCAAGAGAAAATAGCGGATCATAACTATTAGATAATAAGCGATATCCGATAGTAAAGGAAATACAACATAGAACCTGACAGAACACGGAATAAGATAAACTTCCAAGGATAGGAACTTGTCGCAGATCGGGCTCAAGTAGCAGGCGGCGCAGTCACGAACGCTAATGCAAAATACAAAACAAACAAGGAAAAAGCCTTAGACCATTAATAAAAGTAAGAAAAACACTACACTCAGTCGTGTCGGAGGAAGCATGCAAACTAGCGCCGTCGTCCGTTAAAATTTGATGTGGGTGATCAAGTGTTCCTGAAGGTTTCCCCTACTCCCACGGTGAAACGGTTTGGTCCCCATCATAAGCTTAGCCCGATGTTCGTGGGACCGCATACTATCTCAGAGCGTGTCGGAGGATCTGCATATCGTCTTGAGCTACTTGCTTCTTTTGTCGGTGTGCCCAATGTCTTCCATGTTAGTCAACTTCGAAAGTACATACGCGACCCTAACCACGTCATTGAAGAAATTCCTGTGATTCCCGAAGCCAATCTTTTGTATTCGGTTGAACCCGCTAAGATCGTGGAGTATCAAGTACGCAAGCTTCAAAGGAGAACCATTCCTATGGTCAGAGTGCTTTGGATGCATGAGAAGCCTGAGGAGTACACTTGGGAACTTGAATCTGACATGTGTAGCAAGTATCTGCAACTATTCTCTTGATTTTGGTTAGTCTCCGAACTAGTTCTCCTTTCTATTTCATTATATTCATAGTTAGTTTCAATGTCTTGATTTGCAAAATCCTGTTTGAATGAATGACATCTGAATCTTCGCCATAAGAGACCTCATTCAGAGAATCCTCAAACGCTTCGGGATGAAACTTCCTAAGTGGGGGAATGAGTGTATACTACTCATGATTATGAATGACATCATGATCAAAAGTTGGTTGTTCTGACCCGACGAGTCGTCCATGTTGCGTGAGGAGCGAGAAATGGAGCGAGTTATGGGTCGACTGGATTCAGGCTGAGCGAGCGGAACGGACTCGCTTGAACCGGGTGTGCCACGTGAACCACAACACTTCCCCTATATTGATCCCAAAGAAAATTCTCGATAGCCCTTTGAATTAATTAATCAAATAGATGAATTTTAAGTGGCGTGCATTGCCGCCGACTCAAAAAAAATCAGGCATGCTGATGGAAACAAGCACGCAGCAGGTGGGCCTCGTCAAGAAGGAGGTGTGGAGGACGCAAGCCTCGGAAAGGAGCAGGGACGTGTTGGCGGCTCGAGGAAGGAAATATTGAGGGCTGATGCGTGGGGCTCGAGACGGAAGAATTATCGATCGAAGCAGAGACGGAGGGGAGTGTTGATGTGTGAAGATTGACGCAGAACGCGACAAGATGCTCGATCGAAGCAGAGATGGAAGGGAGGAAGACGACGGCTCATATATACTAGATGGGATGTTGTTGATCCAAATGGCGACGACCTGCTGCTGACGGAGTTGGAGGTGCAGACATCGTGCGGTCGACAAGGCTAGAGAGCGAGGATGAAGACACTATTGTGGACGTGGGCGTGTAGCCGCGAGAGTTATTCGACTCATCGTACTGTGGCCGCGAGAAGGGCTTCGGGTGTGGCGAAACCCGTGCGTGTAAGGAAGAAGGCACGACAACTTCTACTTTTGTAGACAACGAGGGATTCCGAGTCTTCGGAAGGGGTTTCACAACCCTAGTTGAAACTGCACGAGGCGACGAAGGCTAGTGTCGTCGACCTGCTTCGACGCTATGTATAGAGCGAAGAAAAGGTTTTGAAGGCGGTTGTCGAGGAAGGCGTTGCTAAAGATGGCAGCGACGACCAAAAATGCTTCAGCAATGGTCGTGGTGGAAGTGGGGAGGAGGAATGATGGGCTCTAATACCAGGTTGTTATGGGTCTAGCCCGTAATGCATGTAGAGTCGCCAGAGGATGGCCGAAGGCGGGGATGACGACAACGAAGGATACAATGAGCCGAAACCGCGACTGTCTAAGCGGGGTATCTCGGGAGGAGAAAACTACAACAATATCATTAAGCGGACAAGGAAATGGAATTAACTTTTGGCATGCCATTCCACTGGCCCAAGTTGCCTTTAAATAAAAGATACAAGGGCCATAGACGTAATTAAGTCCCGAACACTTAATAATAAACCTTAATGAAAAACACATAATAAGACTCGATAATAATGGGGCGTGAAGCCCATAATACCCTCCTCCCTCTTATTTATACTAATCCTACTTATGACACACATCGTGTAACATTTAAAGAGTAATCCTAGCACACATCTAGGATTACTAAGTTGTAAAACATAATTATCCAGTTCTAGTTCTATATTATTTAACAATGTAATCATAAACAACGATACGTAGTGATTCCACACCCCATGAACAGATAAAGAGCCATGTATTAGAACATCATTTATTATTCATGAACTTTGAAAAACATATTAATACATCACTTGTTCAGAAAACTTTACAATTATACCACTTGGCATTTAAGCCACAAAAATTCTAATAATGTACTTCCGCTCCGGGTCTTGGTAGATTTCTTCATCATGAACCTCAGAGGCACCTTCTAAGCCCTGAAAAAAAAGATAGAAATAAATGGTGAGTATAACATACTCAATGAGAAATTCTTCTTATTCTAACTAATATAATATTTTAGGATTACATTTTCATGTTCAACTTGAATTTCTTCTTAGTTTTAAATTAGGCTTTTCTTTTTCATTTCTATTGGATTAAGATATAAATCTTAACATTTCTTGAACATTTTCTTTGGAAATTTTACTTAAAGATTTCCCTAAAGATTTTGTTCTTAAAGCATTTCTTAGATCGTTTTTCTTAAAATATTTCTTAAAGCATTTCTCATAAATTGGTTCTTGATGAAATCCCTTAGGAGAAAAATCCAAGATTAACCCTTGCAGTTAACTGAGAGCTCTGTTATCTTAACATGATCTCTGAACTATGGTAAGGTAACCCTTACCCCTTGTTGGGAATTACTATGGTGAGGATAATCTCACCCTTTAGGGAAAATTAATTATGGTGGTCTCACCGCCCGAGGGTTTAACCCCTATTGAGCATTCAGATCATGCTATGAAGTATGGTGGGACTCCACCAAACTATGACATAGTATAACCATGCCCTCGTGGATTTACTCCTAAGTGCATTCACTGATAAGCTTAATTTTTTCCAAATCATATTCGACTGTTATTCATGTCCTTGAAAGTTATCAACTTTCATTTAGTCTTAAATATTTTTAATTGAGATTTTACTAACATTTAGCCTTCTTTAAGTGGGTAATTGTTGGTCCCTTACTCGTGTACAAAAATGGGCTATTTTAAGAAATTTGGAGGCCCTTTAATAACCTAAATAATTTCATTTCAACATTTAAGCTGCCGGTGGGCCTTAGATGCATGTGTTCCTCATAAAATTTAAGTTTTTCATATGTCATTAACTACAAACAACACTATATGTTGCTGATTGACTTTTGTAACTTATGTATTTCAATTTAATATTGAGTTTAATAGCTTTTTGAGGCTTAGAAGACTTCCGAACAGCAATAGGGCTGCTGGGTGGTCTCTTAATCTATGCATTTAGTTTGAAAAAACTCTCCAATAGCAATGGAGTTTGCTGATTCCTAACTTAAATTCGTGTAGTTAACTTTGTTTTGAACTAAGTAGGCTTCTAAGACTTGAGAAGCTTCCATACAAAAATAATGTTTGTTGATTGGTGTTTTATTTCAGCCATTTAACCCTATGTTGAGGTTATTAAACTCTCAATACTTAAGAACTTTTAACTCTAATTATCTAGCATTAGAAAATTGAGTTAAATAAACTTAAGGCACATATAGCTTGCATGGAAATTATTCATGGAAAGTTTAGCATGAAAGTTCCTTGTTGAAATGTGTAAATGATCATATACTAACATAACATTAAACTAAACATGTAACCATTCAAGATAAATTTATAATTTCTAAGAATCTTGATCTTTGATTCTATAGATGATTTGCGAAATAAAATATTAACATAACCTATAATATTTTCAAATTTCTTTCAACTACAATAAATCAATAACGCATGGTCATAACCTTAAGCATGATAAAGTAACATAATTTACAATAAGAGTGTCTTAACTTTTCTTGATTCAACATCATTCTTTGGTGAAGTAATTTCATTACTAGAATAATATTCATGGTGGAATAAATGCACCTATCTTTTACAAACTTTGGCATAGGGAATTAAAACCCTAAGTTGAACAAACCTAAATTTCTCCTAAAATAGATATTTTAACAACCGGAGAATACATAATTAATCAATTTAGAAGCAAGAAGCCATCAATTTTAGGTTTCATATAAATTCCTAAACACTTAGAAATTGTGGCAAGAAGAAATCTCACCTCATCAACCAATGAAGCTTTTCCTTTCCTTGCATATTTCCTAGAATCCATGTAGAAACTTTTGGAAGTGAGAAGAAAGTAAGGGGATCTCGGTTTAGGATTAGGGTAAAAGAAACACTCACTGTTTTGGGGTGAAGAAACCTCTGAAAAGAGAGGTGGAGACTTTAAATTGAAGTGAAGGAGGCTGGAGATGGTTGGCCGCCGCTTATGGAGATGCTCCCATGTGACGTCGGGCGGAAATGGAGTCGCAGAAAGGTTTCCACGCAAGTATCAGGTGGAGGAGAGGTGCCGGCCCCGGGCTTTCTCGCATGGAGCATTCGGTGGCTTGAACCGATAGAAATGAAGGCGCTATTAGGGCCCGTTCGTTTCGACGGAATTGGAATTCGATATTGGAATTGAATATTGATGAATATTATGGTATTAAATATTGATGACTAATTCCAATTCCAACGTTCGCCTAATAAACAATATTTTGAATATTGTGGAATTAATCTACTTTTGTTCGTTTGTTAAATAAAATTAAATTTAAGAATTGAAAAATATTACGAAGAAACTAATATTTATCACATATATCATAAACAAATGTATGTCATGGTGACGATTTTTTCGCCTAACCGCGCTTTTTTCGCCCGGGCGCGTTTTTTTTTGCCCGGGCTCATTTTTTTGCTCGGGCGCGATTTTTTTCCCCGGGTGCGATTTTTCCAACCGCCCGGCCGAAAAAAGCTCGCATAGGCAATAAAAGTGCGTCCCGGCAAAAAACCGCTCCCCGGTGAAAAAATTGCGCCCGAAAAATAGCCCCCGAGCAAAAAAATCTCGTAGGGCGAAAAAAACTCGCCCGGGCAAAAAAATCGCTTCCGGCCAAAAAATTCTTGCCCAGGCGAAAAAATTGCGCCCGGGCAAAAAAATCGCTCCCTGACGAAAAATCGTGTTTGTGCGAAAAAATCGCGTCGGGGCGAAAAACTCTCCCCGGGGAGAAAAATTCGCGCCCGGTTGAAAAATTCGCGTTCGGGCGCAAAATTCGCGCCAGGGCAAAAAAATCGCGTCCGGGCAAAAAAACGCTCTCGGGGGGGGGGGGGGGGGGGGGAGGGGGCGAAAAAATCGCACTCAGGCGAAAAATTCGCTCCCGGGCAAAAAAATTGCGTCCGGGCAAAAAAACGTTCTCGGGGGAAAAAATCGTGCGCCCGGGCGAAAAAATGCCTGCGGTCGGGAAAAAATCTCCCCCAAGCGAAAAACGTGCGCCCGGGCGAAAAAATGCGCCCGGGCGAAAAATTCGCGGCCGGGCGAAAAATTCGCGCCCGTGCGAAAAAACGCTCTCGGGGAAAAAATTGCTCCCAGGCGAAAAAATCTCCTGGGCGAAAAAATCGCGCCCGGGCGAAAAAATCTCCTGGGCGAAAAAATCGCGTCCGGGAGAAAAAATCGTGCCCGGGTGAAAAAATCGCGCTTGGGTGAAAAAATCGCGCCCGGGCGAAAATATCGCATGGGCGAAAAAAATCGCGCCCGGGCGAAAAAATCTCCCGGGCGAAAAATCGCCCGGGTGAAAAAATCTTCCAGGAGAAAAAATTGCCCGGGCGAAAAAATCGCGCCCGGGCGAAAAAATCGCGCCCGGGCGAAAAAACCGCGCCCGGGCGAAAAAATCGCGCCCGGGCGAAAAATTCGCGGTCGGGCGAAAAAACGCATCCGGGCGAAAAATTCGCGCCCGGGCGAAAAAACACTCTCGGGTAAAAAACCGCGTCTGGGCGAAAAAATTGCGCCCGGGCGAAAAAATCTCCCTCGGGCAAAAAACGCGCGCCCGGGCGAAAAATGCGCGCCGCGCCCGGGCGGAAAACGCACGCCATGGCGAAAAATGCGAGCTAGGCACGGAAAATTTCCGCCCGGGCAAAATTTGGGCGTCCGGGCGAAAAACCCGCGTTCGGGCAAAAAACTCGCGTCCGTGAGAAAAACTCGCGCTCGAGCGAAAATCGAGCGTGCCACACTCGTCCAATTCCGATATGTCTAGCTAGATTTTGTGTTTATGCTAAAATCAATTCCATGATATTCAATTCAATTTTCAATTATTAAACTACCTAACAAGCGAACGGCATAATTGGAATTCGACGTCGAATTTCAATTCCAAGTCTTCAATTCCATCCAAACGAACGGGGCCTTAGGGTCAACGAGATTTAAATGGACCGGCTACTCTAATTGGAATAAAGAGTAGTTAAATAAAACTTCATTTAAACCTAATTTTATAAGATAGGTTAAAGTGCTAGGATTTAATTTCTATTAAGGGAGACCCATTTATTTACTAGAATATAAGATTTCTTAAACTTCTAAAAAAATGACCTAAAATAAAAAATTTGTATCACGATTTAAAATGAAATTTTCACTAATTATTTCACCATAAACTTACTTGATGTACGAATTTTCGGATGTCACACATCGTGACCAACTATGATTGGCCGTACACGATAAATGTCCGATTTCATCAAATAAAACGGCCAATTAATACATAGAAGTATCCACGCGGTGCTCTACACTCAACTGTTGACTCAGATCATCCAGATGACGATCCTATCAATACCTCCATGCTAAATTAGACATACGCAGCCCCCATTGTTCGACGGCCCGCTGAAGTGTGATCCCCATCAATTTATATTTGTCTTTTGCATGTTTTTTAGCCTGATCGCAGATGGGTCCGTGTGCTCATGCGGATAGATGTATATGTTATTAGAGTATTAGACTTTGGTTGATGTGTCAAATTAGGCTACCCTTGAGAAGGATCCTTAATACTATGGTGGTAGATGATGGACTACACTAGATTTAGCTAATTAATTGTTCTTATTGGTAGCATCATCTTAAAAATTGTTATTACACATCGTTGATCAAATTGTACAGTCTAAAAGAGGCTAGCACCTTCCCAGATATTTAATTGATTTTTCGGTGGCTTGATTTTTTAAATATTTTAAAGTTTCTGATCATAAATTTCCCTTTCATAATAGTCACATAATATTACTAGCATAAAGTAATACTGAATGTATTTGAGGTGTATGCAAACCTAATGGTTGCTTGTCTACTCACCTTTAGGCCTCAAAGAACTGGCTGATGTCTTACCTGCATCTCTAGCAACTATAGTTAGCTACTTTTCTGCTGAAGTAACTCGTGGAGTCTGGAAACCCGCTTTCATGAATGGTACTGATTGGCCTAGTCCGGCTGCAAATCTATCGACTGTTGAAGAACACATCAAGAAAATTGTCGCTGCCACTGGTGTTGATGTTCCGAGCCTCGCTGCTGGTATATTCATGATCCCCGTTTGACTACTATTTCATTTCTTGATCAAATATGTTTGAGTACATGAAGTTGAATTTCATATGACCACATGGACTTACTAAAGAAAAAGTTGTGTCCTAGGAGCATGATAGCAACTCATACTTTTACCCATTGTTGTTGTCATCATAGTTTATTCTTTTGATTTATAGTTATTGGTGAAGAGGATTAGCAAGAATGTAGGAGCTACTATCTTGGATATAGTTCATATGTGGGGCATGCTAATACAAACTTAAACGCGTGTAAACTTGGAAATATGATATTAATTGCTTAAAATTTTGTGAGCTTTAGGTTGCCTAATGCACAAGGTCATGTATTTATTTCAATCAGTGTGAGTTGAAAACATCAGTATGCTGCCATCTTTATGTGAAATTACTGAAATACCTTAAGGATCCATTCATTTGCAAGGAATTCAGAGGTGGAAATTGGAATTGACTCAATTTCTGGAATAGAATTGAAATTAATTCCAATTTCGCGCGTCGGCTGAAGACAAGAATTTAGAAACAAGAATTAGAAATAACAATTCCGATGTTCGGCTACATGTAAAATTTAGTGACAAGAATTGAAAGTTAAAATTTAAATATGTGACAAAAAATGAGACATACATGCTGAGGTTAGAGTCTTTGATACTTCCCACAACCCTCTAAAGATCATAAGACTCTCATACAAGCATTTAATAGTAACCTTCTTCGTCTTACAATTGATCATAGCTTCGTGTATCGATAGTCAGTCCATACCTAATATTATATCACATTCTGTAATTGACAACATTGCCAAGTCCACTTCCAATACTTTATCATCGAGATAGAGTTGAACTCGAGCTTGCAATTGTGTTGTCATCACATTGTTATTTGGCATCGTTACATTTAATGTATCATATGCTTGATATGATTTTATGTGTAAAGAATTGAGAATGTGTCAAAATAAAGGAATGACTTACACCAGTATCAAACAAAACCTGTGTCAGAAGAAAAATCATACCTGTGACAACTGTGTCATCAACTTTCGCTTCCTGTTGCCCCAAGTTGAATACTCGAGGCTGAATGCAACTTTCTTCGCGAACATTTTTAGAACAGTAGATTCACTATCCTTAGCTGTCCTCGGTTGATACAATTTCTGAGGCTGCATTGTCGGGGTTCCCTGGAAACTACCTTCTTTCATCTATCTTACCCTGGGACATTCACTCTACCGATGCTCAGGTTGGCGACAGAGATAACATATACCAGTGTCGAGCAAACATTGTCTCTTATGAATTTTTCCACATTTTCACACTTCCCAAATGGTGGCTGAGTTATACTGCTACTCAGTGTAGGAGGAGGAAGCTGAGACGTCTTTTTTTCCATTGTGACTCAGCTGTCCTTCCTGAGGTCTCTTTGCTCAGTCCCTCGGTCGATCGTTTCTTCATGAGTTCCTTTCTCTTCAATCAATCTAGCTTTCTCCACTAATGTACAATAATCTGTAATATAAAATGACACCAAATGTTTGAATGTTATCGCATAAGTCTTGTTGAAAGCAAAAAACATCGTTCTACTTCAGTCGTTGCCAACGTTCCTGCATAATATGCCAAATTCAAAAAAATGGCTTCATACTACATCACGTCCGGTTACCATGCACTAACCATAAGAATTTCTCTTGCAATAGTCTATTTTCCGACATGGAGACAAACCAATTCATAAACTCCTACACTGACTTATCCCAAGAAACTCCATTTGCTCTTCTCACCGTGAATTTCCCACTTATTATGTTATCCCACCATCGCTTAGCTTCTCCCTCCAACAAAAAGGTGGCCAAATCAACTTTCCTCTCTTCAGGACATCGCATGACTTGAAAGATCATCTTAATCCATTTTATTCAGTCTTCTGTCTCAACGAGGTTTCGCCACCCCGAAAGGTGGGTGGCTTCAATTCTAGAAATTGCTTCAAATTTACATCTACTTGTCTTTGCTGCGACTGCATTGAGGAGCCAACTAGAGGCATTGTTGGGGGAGTGTCTCTAACCAATCAGATAGCCTCCACAATTGCATGAGTATTATCAGTTACTTGCAGTTGCGGTTTCTGTCCATTATCACTTCCCTCTGACATAGCCAGCTTTGCTATTTCTGGTTCTTCTCGTGCTTCTCGTGCTCTCCAACTATAATAAACTTGAATGGGTTCATGTGGAACGGTACATGATTAACTTCTAATGTGAGAATGCCTAATCAAGATATTCTCAAGTCATTATGATGTACATTTATTCGGTACTCATTGCAGCCAAAAACTCGAAAACCTCGTAGACTGCCACAATTTATTGTACACATCGAAACCGTAGTTCGACGCTCCCACTCAACTGCGATAGCAAGATCGCCCAACCTAAGTTTTCGCCCTCAGTCTCCCGCTCTCGGATTTCAGAAAGTAGGAAAAGAGGGTCCTGTCTTTTCCTAATCCGACCTACGCGAGTCTCGTGAAAACCCCCCACCCATCGGATTAACTCTCCTTCAGATCTACGATCTCGATCGAGTTCTCTCCCGGAACCCGTCAGATTTCTATTTTCCAATCGCTCAACGATCGACTCTGGCTCGGTCATCGATCGTTGATCGGGTCTACTGGTCGACGATCGCTGATCAGTTCTCTCTCAATCGACGATCGACGATCGGTCGTCGTTCATACTCTCGGTCGCCGATTGCAGGTCGTCGATCGTAGATCAGTTCCGTCGGTCGACGATCGCCGATCATCGATCGGACTCAACCATCAACAATCGCCGATCGGACTTCAACGGTCAACAATCACCTTCCTAATGCGAAGGGATCCTCCCTGCATCACCGTCTGTTGTGCTTCATACGTGAGTCTGACCATTCTTTTGTTCGTCATTTGCATGAATCTAGTGGGTCTTTTGTTTGTGATTTGCGTGAATCTTGTGTGTCTGGTGTTCACCATTTCTTTGTCTGGTGTTCACCATTTGCATGAGTCTGATGTGTCATTTGTTCATCATCTGCAAGAGTTACATGAGTCGATTCGATGCAAAATTGCATTTAATAATGAAATGTATAAAACATATTCAGACATTTACAAGCGGCCACATATTTTTTGTGAAGGCAAGTAGGTGATAGTCTGAATCCGTGTGGAGAGGCTCCCTAAAAGACTTACTAAAAAGTTGAAGGTCAAGCGAATGAGTCTTTACACGTGATAAGGATCAGTGGATCCATACCTTGAGCCTACCCCTGAGCCTCACCTTCTCCAACCTCACATCATCACGCTACTCTTGAGCCTCACCACAGTGGAAGGCACCTATGGTTTCACCGGCACCACGGGATGAGCAAAAAACAAGGTTCAAAGTGCAAGGTATAAGAGTATTCAATAGATAAGAGAAGGGAAACAGAGCTATGCGAGAGGTCTTGGTAAGAGACATACTTAGCAACAGGTCGAGCAGTCATGCATTTGTGGATGCCCTTATAGGAGGAAATAGGAAGTTGCAGGGAAGGGCAAGTAAAAGAAACTAAATTAATACTAGAATGGTGGGTAGGAAGTAGTATACTTGATCATATGATGGAAGATTCTGACAAGGAGAGTGAGAGAGTTGGTTTGCCCATGCCGACTATATGAAAGCCAAAGCGCGAGACTTCCTCAGGTACCGGAGAGCGGAAAGTAGTTTCAATAGGCTCCTGGGCAATCTCAATTTGTCCCAAGAGGAGTACTTGGGAGGGTCGTGCATGGTAGGTAAGGGCAGAGATTCAATGGGTTCCCACATCTTAGTAAAAATAGGTGAAAGAGTAAAGGATATAGGAGAAGAAAACATAACAAATTCATGGAAGGTCACATCCCCACTAATGAAAAGAAGATGACTACCAGGATGATAACATTTGTAGCTTTTAGACTGAATGAAGTTTCCGACGAAGATACACCGAAGAGAATTTTCATCTTACTTAAGTCGTGAGGTTGAACTATCATGAACAACTGATGCACACCCAAACATATGTAAAGGTAAAATGAAGTGCGCAATAGTAGGATGCAGAATGGACAGAGGGCAAGAGCCCCCCAAGAACATGAATTGGAAACATGTTGATGATATAATAACCTATAAGAACAACAAGGGGCTAGGACGACTAGGAACATCATGGTAAGTTAGCAGAGCATGAGTGGTTACAATGAGATATTGATTTTTTCGCTCGATAACATCATTTTATTGGGGTCTATATGGACATGATAGATGTCTAGCAATTCCTTGATCTTGCAAATAATCTTCAAACTAAAAAGAAAGATACTCTTTGTTATTGTTAGTGCAAAGAATTTTAACATAAGCTAGAAATTGAGTTTAATCATATCATGAAAAAATTTATACATGGTGAGGACCTCATCACTAGACTTAAGGAGAAAAATCCATGTCATTCAAAAGAAATCATCAATAAATGTAACATAATATCAATATCCATCCACAAAAATAATCATAGAAGATCCTCAAATATCAAAATGCATGAGTTCAACTACATGAGTACTACGATAACTGCTCGAAGGATATAAGAGCTTCTAACATGTTTAGTGCGAGAACAAACATCACATTAAGATTGAAAAAAAAAAGAACGAAGAACGTCAAAGTTCACGTCCTAAACTGGCATGCCATAATATAAAATCATTCTTGGTAACATGACACAAGGCAGGTAAAGCAGTAAAAGAGGAGTAAATTTCAGGCGAGGTTCGTGGATGAGGATCAGTAACATTTGATCCTTCAAAGTAGTACAACCCTCCACTCTCATGTCCCATGCTCAAAACCTTCTTCACACATAAGTCCTCCAAAAGACAATTTGTATTCAAAAATTAGTTAACGACATTGTTTGATTTTTTTTTGCTTTTCTAAGGGCATGTTAGCGAAAATTGAAGAAGATTATGTATGAACTTTTTTTGCTCTTCTAAACATATATGATTGTTTGATCGTATTATTTTATTTTAAAGAATATAATAGTTAAAAATAGTTACTAATACGTAAGTTTATATGAAAAATATTATGATGCGTGAGTGGAATCGAGAACCGAACCGAGTTTTTCGGTTCGGACCTGTTTCTATACCTTGAGTACATGGGTCGGTTCCGATTCCAAAAAGTCGGAACCGAACCTATATGGATCGGTTCTTGGTTCTAGGTGGAACCAATTCGAACCGACCCGAGTTGCACCCCTACGCACAAGGGTATGCGTAATAGAAGGTGAGCAGTGAGGGAACGACACACCTGTCATATGATCAGTTACACCAAAGTATATTATCCAACCAGTAGCAGAGGAAGTGGAATTTGCAGTGCTAGCAATGAGAGCAGTAGTATATGATATACATGTTGGTGTAGTTGAAGTAGCATCATAGGTGGAGGTTGATGGGCAATATGACCATGAAGATGGCCAAATTGTTATGATGTTGATGAGGATCAAGGGTCGAGGGAGGGCTGACACTTAACGAAACCCACATGAGTCTACATATGCAAGAAGTGAGCACTAGCTGCCGAAAGGCAGCTATTTTGGCATCTAGCAGCTGCCGGCGTGGGGCCTGGCAGGCTTTTTTTGCATGCCTAGTGGCCCGTAGGCATTTAAACCGTAAATCAATTGATTTATGGTCCGATATCAAAATATTATACATGAAAATAGAGTAGCAGGCAACTAAACTAGAATACACATTCAATACATGAATAGAACTCAAATCATTCAAAGAATGGATGAGAATGTATAATCTCAAATAAAGTTGATAAAAATAGAGAATATAAATATAACAATTGAATGGAATTTTTTATGTGTATTTTTTTTAAGAAATGATTATTGTTGAGTTTGTGTTGCATGAACACAGGAGGAAGCTCCCAAGCGACGCTTCCATTACCTCTGGCAGCTTTTGCGAGCCTCACCATAACATACAAGCTGGACAAAGCATCTGAACGGTTCCTGAACCTCGCCGGCCCTGCTCTGGAGAACCTCGCCGCCAGCTGCCCGTGGCCGAGCATGCCGATCGTCGCGGCCTTGTGGACTCAAAAAGTGAAGCGCTGGAGCGACTTCCTCGTCTTCTCCGCTTCTCGTACGGTCTTCCACCACAACAATGATTCAGTCGCGCAGCTCCTCCGCAGCTGTTTCGCCGCAACACTCGGCCTCTCCGGCGCACAAATCTCGACCAACGGTGGCGTCGGGAGCCTTCTTGGTCACGGTTTCGGCTCCCATTTCTCCGGCGGTCTCTCGCCTGTAGCCCCGGGGATTCTCTACCTTCGAGTCTACCGCTGCATTAAAGACATCATTCTGCTGACCGAAGAGATCCTATCCAGCATGATGCAAGCAGTCAAACAGATTGCGGATGGGGTTTCTTCGAAAGAGAAGGTTGAGAAGCTGAAGAAGACGAAGCATGGGTTGAGATATGGGCAGGTGTCGCTGGCCGCCGCCATGGCGCAGGCGAAAGTGGCTGCTGCGCTGGGCGCTACATTCGTGTGGTTGTCCGGCGGATCGGGTCTGATCCAGGCTCTGATTCAAGAAATGCTGCCGTCGTGGTTCCTCTCTTCACACAAATTGGATGAGGGAAACTCTACCGGATCTTTAATTTACATTCTCGGCGGTTACGCTCTGGCGTATTTCACTCTGCTGTGCGGGATGTTCGCGTGGGGAATCGACTCCGCGCCGGTTTCGAAGCGCAGGGCGAGGATAATAGAATCTCACATGGAGTTTCTGGCGAGCGCCATGGACGGGAAGATCTCGCTGGGCAGCGATCTGGCCATGTGGCGGGCGTACGTCGCCGGGTTTTTGGGGTTGGTGGTGCAGTGCGCGCCGAGCTGGGTGAAGGAAGTAAATGTGGGGGTGGTGAAGAGGCTGAGCCGGGGGCTGAGGCAGTGGAAGGAGGACGATCTTGCTCTCGCTCTTCTTAGTAAGCGCGGCGTGGAGGCGATGGGAGCTGCTGCGGAGGTGATTATCGCCGGCGAGTGAATGTTGGCGGTGGATCCGCTGACGAAGTTAACTTCTCCGCCGGTTGTACAGGCATGAAAACATGAACACAAAATTCAAAGTTGAACTGGGATATGGAGAAATGATTAGGCTCGTGAATGGCATCCGATATGGTAAACATGAACACAAAATTGTCTTATCTTATGATCACAAAAAATGATCGTATTTACATCAAAAAATGATCATATTTCGATATAAAATGATTGTAAGTTGCAACGTTTTGAAAATCGGATCAGACATCAACCGGTGGAAGGAAAAATTCAAAGTTGAACCGCTACAACTAGTTCAACCGGGGTCAAACTTTATCTTTATTATATAAGTGAATATAACATTCTCCATGCTCTTACCGTGCTTTCATTTTCATCCGTTGGATCTTTCACATGTTTTATAGTGGGAGAGAGAAAGAGGGGGGGAGAAAGAGAGAAAAATAATCTTTTTAAGCGTACATGTATTTTTTTTACCAAATAAATATTGTAATATTTATGTATATTTTTTTACGGTCATTTTGAGTACTCATATGTATATGTTGCGGGCGCAGCCCGCAGACGCGTCGAGCACGGGTGAAGCCCGTGCTGAGGCGGGCGAAGCCCGCCTGGATGCGGCCGAAGGCCGCCCAACTGGGTATTGTCGCGCTTGGCCGTAGGGGCAGAGCCCCGTGTCGGGCACTCGTATTATATAAAGCAATATAGCAATCTTTACACTCATATCATACTTTCAAAATTGGCCTTCGGATCAAATCTTGATTAAATTTCAATCGTCAAAACTTTCACGAAATGCCCAATCGTGCGTTCTACATCCCCGCTCATCGATTCTTCTGCAACAATAGTTAGGGCGTCTCCATCTCCTCTCCTCATTTATTCCCGCCCGACGATATAGCACCGAATGTGATTTCCACTCTAGGTCAGGAAAACTCTGGCTCTCGACTCTCCCAGGAACGGCCCGCCTCCGCCTTCGCGTTGCCAGCATCCGCAAACTGACGCCACCGCCTCAAACCGTGGGTGACGCCACCGCAACAATCGTCAACACGGAGCAATGCCATCTGCCAGCAATAGAGGTGAGAATCACTTATTAGGGAAGGTTTGATGGTCCGATTAGGCGATTTTACTCTACTAAAACCTACCTTCTGAAGATTTTTCACAACTTAAGATTAAAAACCCTAGATTTCGGAGAGGGGGAGTTGATCTCTCTCCAAAACCCTACCTTCTATTGAATTCAGTTTTTCAAAAAATATATATATTCAATCCTAATCATTCAAAGTATAGGGAATTGAATGGCTGAATCTGCATTATGGATTGGAAAGGCATCCCATATTTCATATTTTATTTGAAAAATATAGTAGTTCTATTGTTTTTTTGTTCCCATTTTCTTAACTTTATAAAGATATTTCTTAGTTGCAAGTTGCAACATGTTCAATGTAAAATTGTGTCAAATTCATCATTTAATCCATTTTGCAATTTTCAAAACTAACCATGTTGTTGAGTCGTTCAATATTGTGATCCTTCAAGGCGGCTTTAAGAAAAAAGTACACATTAATTTCTCCGAGGCGGGTTTAGCCGATCTCCAAGGCGAGTTCAATATTGTGATCCTTCATGTTCTATTAGTTTGGTACAGTTTTGGCCGACCAAATTAATGATTTCATCCATTTGTTCTTTGGAATCACCAACTCCAACTCGTGAGATACAAGTGAAGTCTCATTCTTCTGCAACTTAGCATGATATCTCATCCACATAGAGATCACTGACGATAGTGGTCAATCTTCGTGCATCAACAATTGAAATAAGTGGTTATTATTAGGAAATCAAATAATGATAATCATCTTAGTCGTTGAAGGGGCAAAATGCAAATGTAGGTGAAAAATATTTAAATTTCGAGTAATGAATTACTGACACATTGTAACATGATGGGATACTAATCTCATGTCTAACATTGACATCCATTTGTCAATTGGAGCTAGAACTGAAGTACAATCCAAAGTTAACAATAGCTTTGTTCATCTCACATTCTCAAATATGTTGTTCTATAAATATTCATTATTTTTTTTCTTCTGAAATGATTTCCCGCACTTACAACTAATTATCACTCATATCTAAAACTTTTCTTATCATCGGTAACCACAATGCTTCTCTCCTACTATATTTACAACATCAACTACATTTGTAGAAATATATGTTGACATTTCCTTAAAGATGCATTCAAGGAACTTATTGGTATTATGGTTTCTTCTTGGAATCAACTTCTTAGTTTTCTGGTTTGGTTTATGTTCCTCCAATATAACATGCTCAAATAAAGAAAGATCTTTTTTATAGATTTGTAATCGTTCTTAAACTTCTTATTACTTCCAGGTGGTCTTCTTTTTAGAAAACCTCGATTTAATCCCAGAAGTTCGAGACAGCGCTGCTCATCGTGCTGCATTCTACCAAATGCGTGTCGCCCGGACTTACGACAGAAGGGTGAAGCCCAGACCAATCAACATAGGAGATCTCGTCTTACGCAACATCGAGGCCGCCGGTAAAGGCCCCCAAGGAGATAAGCTCTCACCGGCCTGGGAGGGCACGTACGTAGTCACCACAGTCGTGAAACCCGGAACATACAGGCTCAGGACGGCGGAAGGGAAGACTTTGCCGCGCACCTGGAACGCTCAAAACCTGCGCCGCTTTTACCAGTGATCCAGGGACCTCTACCATGTACTAAGCCACGAGCTCAAGCTCGTGCAAACTTATCTTCGATTTATGTACAAGCCGCGAGCTCAGACTCGTGCACCTATCTTATATTACATGTTATGTAAAAGCCGCGAGCCCAGACTCGTACACCTATCTCATCTTACATAAAGCTATGCACCAAATGATTTCATACTATAAAACCATATTTTGACACTTACACTCACTAAAGAAAAATTTTTATAACGAGGCCCTGCCTCGGGGGCTTTGCACCGCCGTCGATTGAAGGCTCGCCCTTCTCCTCCGCCGTCGAGTCCCAGCGTCGTAGGGGCCTGCCCCCCTTACGTTCGCCCCCGGTTTGAATACACCAGCTATTCACCGGCCACTTCGGGGCCCTGCCCCGGGGGCTTTGCACCGCCGTCGATTGAAGGTTCGCCCTTCTCCTCCGCCGTCGAGTCCCGGTGACGTCGGGGCCTGCCCCCCCCCCCCCCTGCGTTCACCCTCAGTTTGAATACAAAAGCTATTCACCGGCCAAGCCGCGAGCCAGACTCGTGCGAGAAAGCCGCAAGCACAGACTTGCGCAAGCTAATTTTCTATTATGTAAAAGCCGCGGGCTCAGAACCGCGCAAGCTAATCTGTCATTTTGCAGAAACCCCTCGGCACATACGGATATCAGGAACGGGCAGCAAACCCACAACGATCTCAGAAAACCGACACCCTCCGACCTCAGCTCCTATCAGAAAAGCGCCGCACAGAGGACAATGGGAAAAGCCGCCGCGGAAAAAATCAAAACCTTCGAACTCCTCGCTCTGGAACTCGGACTCCGAAGGTTTGGGGGGCTTATGTTGTATACCCGCAAAGGCCTTAGGGTGCGATTAGTAAAAACTCCGCTAATAAGAGATGGGGACGACAATCAGCGCGCAATCGCCCAAGGGACCGAGCCTGACATTTCCGCCACCGACAAAACCAAGGCACTCGCAGGACAAACCGTGAACGCGTGCGTTAACCATACGCGCGCTAGCGCACAGGCAACACCCCATCACAGGAGGACGGATTCACCGCGCCCCCTATGAGCGCGACGCGCCAAGCCACGCCCCTCCCCCCGGGGGGGGGGGGGGGGGTGCGGCCAAGCCGCACCCCACTTGGGGGGTGCGGCCAAACCGCACCCCGCTTGGGGGGTGCGGCCAGGCCGCACCCCCCTAGGGGTGCGGCCCAGCCGCACCCCCCTAGGGGTGCGGCCAAGCCGCACCCCACTTGGGGGGTGCGGCCAAACCGCACCCCGCTTGGGGGGTGCGGCCAGGCCGCGCCCCCCAAGGGGTGCGGCTTGGCCGCACCCCTCTAGGGGCGCGGCCAAGCCGCACCCCCCTAGGGGTGCGGCCAAGCCGCACCCCCCTAGGGGTGCGGCCAAGCCGCACCCCACCTTGGGGGGCGCGGCCCGGCCGCACCCCCCTAGGGGTGCGGCCAAGCCGCACCCCACTTGGGGGGTGCGGCCAAACCGCACCCCGCTTGGGGGGTGCGGCCAAGCCGCACCCTCCAAGGGGTGCGGCCCAGCCGCACCCCCCTAGGGGTGCGGCCAAGCCGCACCCCCCCCTTGGGGGGCGCGGCCCGGCCGCACCCCTCAAGGGGCGCGGTCCGGCCAAACCGCGCCCCTCCCCCCTTTTTTTGGAGAGTGCGGCTTGCCGCTCCCCGCCACGCCATGCCTGCGCCCTCTCACTGGGCGCGTCGCAGCCCGCTTCCTCCTTGGGGCACAACTGCCCGCCTCTCCGTTCGCTCAGAATGCTCTCGTATTCATTACACGCTTAGAACGCTCCCTCGCTCGTTGCGCGCTCAGAACGCTTCTGAGCGCGCACAGCTCACTTTCCGGGTCTCCGACTTCTCACTTTTTGTCTTTCCGGCTTCTCACTTTCTGGGTCTCCGGCTTCTCACTTTTTGTCTTTCAGGCTTCTCACTTTTCAGGAACGGTCAGTCGCCTTTTTCACCTCCAACGGAACTGCCCGAACTGCCCAAGCTGCCCAAGCTGCCCGAGGGGCAAGGTGGTCATTTACGAAAAATGGCAATCCGAGGGCCCCGAACCGGAGAATATGATTCGTCCACCGAGCATTTATGGAAACGGCAAGCGGCGAGATTACCGGACTACCCCCGGCCAAAGCTATAAAAAGGGCCCTGGGGCTTTATTTGAAGGGACCTGGACTTCTGGACCTGGGAGAGCTCCTTGCAGACTTTTGCGGAATTCTCCTTCGGAGCTTGAAGATTTCCTTTCCGGACTTGAAGATTTCCTTCATCCCAAAAGGCGACGCAGCAGCTCACTTTTGTTCCCCGGAGCAGCTCACTTTTGTTCCCCGGAGCAGCTCACTTTTGTTCTCCAGAGCAGCTCACTTTTGTTCTCCGGAGCAGCTCACTTTTGTTCTCCCACCTTTCTCAGAAGGAGAAAAGGACTTAGTTTTTTCCAAGAGGCGGCCTGTCGCCTTCGGATCTCTCTACCTCTCTACAACTGTAACGAGTGGCGGCCTGTCGCACTCGAGTTCTAAGTCTCACTTTGTAACCCCCCTGAAGATAGTGGATTTTGGTCGGCACAGCTTCGACCACGTGGTTTTTTACCCTTTCCGGGTTTTCCACGCTAAAAAGTCCCAGTGCAATCAACGAATCCCTAATTGACTGTTTGCGCGCTTAGTTCGCTCACGAGCTAAGGTGGTCCAAGTGAACCGGTCTACCAAGAGACCTAAGCGTTCCGCAACAATATAGCTATGGTTACTCTCTCTCAAACAAACTGAAATCGCATGAACAATGAAGAAATCGTCTTTCTTCCTCAACTCGGTCTCTATCCGCGCATTTATTTTACGAATCACGATCCGTGCACACATTGGAGTGCTGAGAAGGTCGTCAGAGGTGTTCCTTCGTTGTCAGCCCCTGCTCACGAGAACAAATATATCGAATGGTCAAGTCTAAAATTGATCTGCGGATAACAATTTGTAAACTAGAAAAGATTGGTCTGCGGATAGCCATTTATGATCTGCGGATAGCAATTGCCTTATTTCTATCTTACAAGAGCAGCAAATACTGGTACACTTTTAGCACCACTCATATGTGATTTATTATGAAGTATATCGTCGTCTTACACTGGCGATGAGCTTCTGCGCTTCTCAACTTCCGCTTCCACCGGTTCCTCAGTTTCAGGCCGATGAACCCAAACCTTCACAAACCCCGCACTTCAACTGTCACGCCGTACGCCCGGCGTCCAAGACTGAGAAGAAGAGCTCATGGGACGAGAGAAGGCTGGTGGGCTCCGTCGACTACAACAAGGGCGAATACCGCGTCTCCGTCGAGGTGGACGGCGTCGGTCGGGAACAGATACCGGCGAGGCACCGTCTCCGCGTAGACGGTAGCAGATGGCAGAAGGATTGGAAGGTCTCGGAGGTGGTGGAGCGAGTCCTCAGGCTCAACCACTGGGACGACATTGTCGGTGTCCTCAATTGCTGGGCTGGCCGCTTCGCGAGGAAGAATTTTCCGCTTCTCATTAGGGTTTGTTCTTGTCATCCTATGGTTCATTCTTTGACGAATTTGATCTTGTTTTTGGTCTCTGCGGAATTCAATTGATATTTGCTGCAAATTTTTCGGTTCTGTGCTTTTCCTGATGGAAACAGAAGAATTTGCAGCCATCCATTGATAATAATTATTAGGCAACTTTTGCTTAATGTCTCATGCCTACTGAATATCTAAGAAGAGAATGATTTTATCTCAATTGTACTTTGTATTAAAAATAGGGTTATGTGCACAAAATCCTTTTCCAAACTTGCCATGATTTTTTGTTTTTTAATACAAAAGTTCTTAAAATACCATAATACGTTACATGAATGATTTTAAAACATGCCATGCATGTAGGGAGTAAGTGAAAGTTCCAGCATTAGAATGTTTTTGTTTCTTAGAAGAGATGGCAAAAGCTGTTATTTTCATTTAGAATTAACAATAAGCAGAAGTAAAATAACTGCTAAACTCCCCCCTTTCATGTTTACCATTGTGCATGTTTTAGCACATTATGTCCCATGTGTGTATTGAGTATAGATAAACATGCCATTGTTAGTATAACGACTAAGCTCCCTAACAATGGCATGTTTCAGCACATTATGTCTGATGTGTGTACTGAGTAGCACACATTGGGTAAAGTTGCATTTGAAACCATGGATTTGTACTTCAATTGTTGTCGTTGAGGTCTTAGTGATACGTATGGGATGACGATACAGAGAGGGAGATGGAAAATTCCACTCAATTTACTCTGGTGAACATGTATTTTTTCTCACATACAATCCCCAGGCCTTATATAGCTTGGGCATAAGTTATAAAAAAGCAAATAAATCCTCGTAGGGAATGAAATTACAAAATAAAAAAATCCCAAAAATAAAATGTAAGACAATATTATTTAATTAGATTTCGTGGCTAATTCATTCGTTTCCAGTTTCGATCGAGTCGATCCATGAATTAGTTGCATAGATGGTTGCATTAGAGTGTTAGTATTTGAGAGACGAAATGAAATTTCCTATTTTTTTTGATATTCTTGCAAGTGAGAGGGTTTAGATGTTCACCGAGGTGTGATTATTTGTCATGTACTTGATAGTTAGAGTAATTGTTTGCCAATACAACGAGTTCATTGCAAGTTTTTCTAGTTTAGGTATCAAGCCTCCATTTTAACTAGCTTTAGTTTGTTGTTGTGATTCATGTAGCTGGACACATTTCCTTTTCACCGTCTTTGACATGGGACATACTTATTTTCATTTCTCATAGGTTTAATTATGCTTTCTTCATGGACCTGCATTTCTCTTAAATGATCAACAAATTCACATGTTTTAACACAATACGGGCTCCAGATTGAGATTTTGTGTGCGGGCATGAGAGGGAGAAGTCTTAGAAAGGATTGAAGTTCCCCTTCTTCGAACCGAATGGCCCTATGGTGAATGTCGTAGAAGTCTCGCCGGTGGAGGGAAAGAAGGTGTAAGCGGGATGCCAAGCCCTAGCGTTGACAAGCGAGGGAGATAGAGAGATTAATTGCTTGATGTTCCTCGTTTAAGTAGGCCAAGACAAGTTTACATAATATCCAAAATTTCTCTCACAGGGCTTATCAAGTGTGAGTAAAACGTGATAGTCCCAAAATATAGAAAATATGACCCACAAATATAAATGGCCTTATTTAATCCTTGCGCAGCTTCGCTTGGATCCAATACTGTAATACCCCTACATAGTTTAACAACAATTCAAAAGCCCAGCCGACACCCGTGATAAGAATAAACTAAGCAACAATAATAAAATTGGTACATAGAAGGAAAATAATAAAATTGGTACATCGGAAATAAAGGACTGAAGTTAGGGTTAAAGGAATACCTCAAAATTTGATTTCACAGGGCCAACTAAAATTATAAAGTTCAATAAGTCTGGATTACTGAGAATTTTAACAATGACCGATTCATTTTAGTCCGCCAAAAAGTGATACATCAAATTGAAAGGAAAAACATAAACTAAATTTGAAGGAACTCTCGGAGGCTTATCCTATGCGAATCTCCTGACCTGCGTTCCCTGTAAAAAATGTCCGAAGACAGGGTCAGCCCATTAGGTGAGTAAAAAAACTCTTCCTCTCGGTGACACTAAATGACACAAGGAAAATAGTGATGCAGGACGCCCAGGGCCGCCCCACCCTGGTTCGACAAGAAGGAACACGAACCGGTACACCTTGCCGGGCTGCAGCCCAAGCACCCCAACCCTTCTCCGCGCCTATTCTCAGCGTGGTGGGATGTTGAGGTTGGGTCTCGAACCCAGCCCCCTTGATGAGAACCTTTCCTAACAGGCTTAGTTATTAAAGGCGCAAGGCGCACCAAGGCGCAAAGGGGTCTTGGAGCCTAGGCGCAGGCGCGCGCCTGACGAAAGCAAGGCGCAACCACATCTATTTTAAATAATCAACTTCAAATATCATTTCATTTTCTCAATCAGATTCTTCATCTATTCTACTAATTAGTCGTTCATTACTATCATTTATATCTCTTAAAAAATAGAATCAATGTGATCACATGCATCATATCCAAGTCCCAAAGCACAATTATCTTTCATAAACACTAAATCAATCAAAAATTATTGAGTTCTTATATTATTTCTTTCTTTATTTTTGAAAAAAAAAATTTACAACAAAAATCTCACTCAAGCGTGCCTTTTATGTTCCGAAGGCGCAAATAATATGCACGAAGGCGCAAACCTCTGAGCCTGGTGAGCCTTGAGCCTTAGGCGCGCCTTTAACAATATAGCTAACAGGCCTCATCACCAACTGAATTGCACTTTTGTTGATGCAGGACGCCCATGACCGCCCCACCCTGGTTCGACCAGAAGGAACACGAACTGGTACACCCTGCCGGGCTGCAGCCCAAGCACCCGAACCCTTCTCCACGCCTATTCTCAGCGCGGTGGGATGTTGAGGTTGGGTCTCGAACCCAGCCCCATTGATGAGAACCTTTCCTAACAGGCTTAGTTATTAAAGGCGCAAGGCGCACCAAGGCGCGAAGGGGTCTTGGAGCCTAGGCACAAGGCTCAAGGCGCAGGCGCGCGCCTGACGAAAGCAAGACGCAACCACATCCATTTTAAATAATCAACATCAAATATCATTTCATCTTCTCAATCAGATTCTTCATCTATTCTACTAATTAGTTATTCATTACTATCATTTATATCTCTTAAAAAATACAATCAGATTCTTCATCTATTCTCAGCGCGGTGGGATATTGAGGTTGGGTCTCGAACCCAGCCCCCTTGATGAGAACCTTTCCTAACATGCCTCATCACCAACTGTGCAGCTCAGTTGGTGATGAGGCCTGTTAGGAAAGGTTCTCATCAAGGGGGATGAGTTCGAGACCCAACCTCAACATCCCCCACCACGCTGAGAATAGGCGCGGAGAAGGGTTAGGGTGCTTGGGCTGCAGCCCGGCAGGGTGTACCGGTTCGTGTTCCTTCTGGTCGAACCAGGGTGGGGCTGCCCTGGGCGTCCTGCATCAAATAACATGCATGCTTTAAAATAATATTTTATACTAAGACAAAGTTTACTATGGTTCTATACATGTTTTTCTATGAAAGTATTTTTCGAACATAAATCATCTTTTCCATGTTTTGATCGTATACTAAATTTTCTCTAAATTTGAAATCATTAAAGTGTAGGATTCAAAGTTCCGACTTTGTATCTAAAGTTGAGGTAACTAATGTTCACTTTCTTCTTATTCTTAGTTTCATAAGTTGTTAAACACATTTTAGAGATTTGAGTCCCCAATGACGAACATAAATGCTCTAATGTGTCTCGGTCATGGACACAGACTCACATCTAATAATCTTCCATGGTCTGTCTTATGTTCACCTTCTTTTTATTCTTAGTTGTGTAATTAAGCACATTTGAGTCCTTAATGACGAGCATAAGTGCTATAGTGTGTCTCGGTCATGGACCTAGACTCACATCTAATAATCTTCCATGGGGTGTCGACTCCCTCATTTGAGGCTCATACGGTCTACTACGCTTAGTTATTAAAGGCGCAAGACGCACCAAGGTGCAAGGAGTCTTGGAACCTAGACGCAAGGCTTAAGGCGCAAGCGCTCGCCTGACGAAGGCAAGACACAACCACATTCATTTTAAATAATCAACATCACAATTAGTTCATCTTCTTGATTAAATTCTTCATCTATTCTACTCATTAATCATATATTATTATCATTAGATCTCTTAAAAAAATAGAATCAATGTGATCACTTGCATCATATCTAAGTCTCAATGCTCGATTATGTTTCAGAAACACTAAATCATGAAAAAATTATTGAGATCTCACATCATTTCATTCTTTATTTAGAAAAAAAATTGTAACAAAAACCGCACTCAGACGCGCCTTTTTTGCTCCAAAGTTGCAAAAAGTCGCACGAAGGCGCAAACCTCTGAGCCTGGTGAGGCTTGAGCCTTAGGCGCGCCTTTAACAACATAGCTACTACGTCCTTTGAGTTTGATGGTGTGCGTCCATCAATCACGAGAGAAAACACTCGATCGTGCCCTCTATTAATCTTACATAGTGGTTGGCATGGTCAACATCAAGAAGCATCCACATAAGACCACTATTCTTAAGTTAAATGTTCCATTATCTTTTAATTTTCATATTAGTGGTCGACATAAATAATCTTAAGGGAACATCAACATAAGACCACTATCTTAAATTAAGTATTTCTTCACTTTTACATATTATGTCTTGTCTTAGTGTTACTGATTTTAACACGATGAATCAACTATATTATGATTTTCACTTTCCATGATTTCTATATAAATAATGCCTAATTTCATGGTTATGTAGAATTCATACATGTTCGGAAATTGCGTAAAGAATTTCTTACATCTTAACTACAATGTTCGTATTATTGTGACAAAAAGTGATTAAATAAGATCTCTTGACGCCGATACGTCATTCCCTAGCGCAAATCCATAAGTTCTCTTCCCCCGTTAGGATCAAGCTTGTTCTCAAGCTTGAGGGTCGGGAAGGCGACACAATGGGTCGAGTACTCCCAGGTGGTGTCAGATGCATCTTTGCCTTCCCAATGCACTAAGAACTATGAAATCTTGTCGCTGTGTCTGATGCTCAATATCGATGTTTTCCCCGTGCGGTAACTATCACACAATCTATGGAGGCAGGGCCATTAACGACTTGGTTGGTGCCAGCCTCACAAAGGGCTTAAACTACTATACATAGAAGACTTCTTGGAACTTAGGCTTTGTTTGGCTCCATGTTTTAGCAGTGGTGGACTGCTGTTTTTCGAAAAGCCGCATCAAACAAAGTTGATAGAGGGGTGGTGGCAAAATAGATTATGATAATAACCTATTTTTTGCCTATTTTCCCACCGTGCCTCCCCACCCACGATTGAAAATCGATTTTCATCATTTCCGCTTCTGCGACATTTCGCTCCCGCGCCCTTGCTACGCTCCCGATAGGGTTCGGTCTTCTCCTCCCACACCGATGAAGAAGAGGATCTTCTCCTCCCTCCCCAACGAAGCAGATGGCCTTCTCATCCCTCGCCGACGAAGCATGCCAATTCCTCTCTCGCCGGCGAAGCACGCCAACTCCTATCTCGCCGACGAAATGGGCCACCTTTTCCTCCATCGTTGACGCAAATCGTGTGTTCCTCCCTCATCGGCGCTAGTATACATTTCCTCCCAATCTTTCCGTTTTCAGAGCTGGTTTTAGGGGTTTTCAGATTTGGTTTTAGGGGTTTTCAGATCTGGTTCTTAGAACTGGTTTTAGGGGTTTTCAGCACCAGTTTATGTGATATCATGGAGAACAGACCGCTGGTATACTTGTTATTCAAATTTTGTTTTACCCAATTTCTATCATGGAGATCTGGTTTTTCATGGAGAATATATGTTTTTTTTTTCAGATCTGGCAAAAGAGGAAGAAGCTTTGATTTCCAATTGATTTCCAATTGATTTCAGACTTATTGCTGTTCAATCTGAAATCTAGAATAATAGGTTTCAGACTTTCAGAAAGCTTATCATAGTTTTTGGTTTTAGAGGTATTTCTGTTATAGTTTCAGAAATCTGGAATCATAGGTTTATCATGTTTGATTTCAGAGTTATTGATTTCATTTTCATATTATGATAATGAAAATCTGGTGGTGATCTCTATTTTTTGTTGTAGCTAGAGATCTCTGTTTTTTGTAGATCTTTGTTTTTTTTGTTCTATATAACTAATGTTTTTCGTTCTTGTTATGTATGTGCATAGAATAATGGGTAAACCTAATGAAGGAGGAATTTCAGCCAATTGGGAATCATCTCATGTCCAACTTTACTGTGACTTGTGTATTCGGGAGATTGAGTTAGACAATAGACCAACAACCCACTTCAGCAAAGATGGGTGGAACAATTTGGTGATGAAATTCAAAGAGCATACCGGGCTATTATATGATCATGCTCAGCTGAAAAACAATGAGACCAATTAAATCGAGAGTGGAAATTATGTAGGGAACTGAAAAAAGGAGAGTCAGGCTTGGGTTGGAACCCGATTAAAAAAACAATTGACGCTTCTGATGAGTGGTGTCAAGAGCGAATAAAGGTTATATTCCATCTTACGTAACATGATTTTGTTCTTTTGGTTACTATAACAACTAATATTGTCTTTAATGTAAGATGATTCCTATGGCCAAAAAATTTCGATATGCTGGAATTGCCCCTGACTTAGAGGAGAAACTTGATAGGATGTTCAGTCAGGTTGTTGCTTTAGGAGATAATGTTTGGATTCCTGCAACTGGGTCAATGCCACCAATATTTTCGGATGAAGAGGCTGTGTTCGGTGATGAAGATAATATTGTTGATAATATTAACTCAACCCCGCCAAATTGCGATGACATTGCCTCTGGTGGGACAAACGGTATCGTACCAAAAAAATTGGGTAAACAAAAAAAGAAAGAAAAAGACAAAGTAGGAAGTATTATCACGCATGGATGATATAGTGGAATTCTCACGTTCTGTTGGTAGTAGAATCTCGGCACCAACCATTCCTCCTAGTGTTTTCCTACTGGATGAGGCAATTGAAGAGATTGATAAACATGAGGACATTTGTGGTGATCCAGACTTGTACGATTTTGCTACCGTCTTTCTTTTGACAACTGTGAATAGGGCAATGTTCTTAAAACTACCAGCACATAAAAAGGTCACTTGGCTGAAGAATCGGCACGATCAAAGCATTGTGAGTATTGACTAGAATTGAACTCTGTTATGTTAAATTGTTTGTTTTTGTACTATGTTTTTACGTACTTTCATTATGAACTTCTTGCACTATGTATTTGTGGACTATGTTTTGATGCAGTTTCTTTTCCAACTTCATTTTTAATGTTGTGATGTTGATGTTAATATACTTGTTTATTTGTCATGTATTCTTTTGTGCAAGGCCAATGCTCTGGATGTTGAATGAAGGAAGCATGGTTATGTGCACATAAATCAAAATGGATTCTTGGGTCTTCCCTCTCTGATGTCTTTGGCTTTGATTTGAGGGCATGATTCCGCAGCAACCGTGACGGTATAGGGGGCCACTATTTTAGTGGTAATCTGTGAGCAGCCACTTTGTGCATTTATTGTCAAAGGTTCGGTCTTTCTCCTCTGAGAGAAGCCACTTTGTGCATAGGGCCAAATATTAGGTCTGTTTCCAATCTTCCCCCGCCCATACCCCCAATGATTGGGGACTATATGGGTTCTGTTGTTGTTGTTGTTGTATTTGTCATGTATTCAGTTTTTGATCATGACTGAGGCAACATAGCCACAATTAACAGATGATGAGGAATATGAATTGATGTTGACTCATCAATTGAATAGACAACATCAATATGTGCGTTATTCCAATATACTTGCTTCATCAATTTGTCTGGTTCACAGATATGTTTCATTATACTGTGACAAGACACCGTGTATGACATCAAAACAAACAGGCGATAAATGATTATGTGAACTAATTTCTGGTCACCATGTGCGATTTCATAATATGTTTCGTATGTCCAAAGAGATATTTTTTGACTTGCTTAATTTATTGGAGCGATCTTATGGCTTAAAAGGCTTTCAATGAACAACTACAAGGGAGGTGTTAGCGGTTACTTTTTATATTTTGACACACAATGAGCCAATGCGACTAACAAGTGAGCTCTTTCAGCATTCTACTGAAACAATTAGTCGACTCTTCAAGAACAAGTGCCATATATTGGGCGTCATGAGACACCGACTCAGAATGTAATGGCTATATGTGATTTCAATATGTGTTTCACATATGTGGTGCCTGGATGGGAGGGCTCCGCTCATGATAGTCGCATATTTCATCGCTCATACATGGACGCAATGTGTAACTTTCCATATCCTCCTCAATGTGTGAATTCATTATTTCTCTAATTTGCAAACTGTTACGTAATACATATGAACGTAATATAATTTATTTGCTTATTGTAGGAAAATATTATCTAGTGGATGCGGGCTATCCCAAAAAGGGTTACTGAAGCTATATCCTGAAACTAGATATCATTTGCCGGACTTTGCAAGGGGTGAAAGGCCGATTGAGATGACGTGAAATGTTCAATAAAGCTCGCTCTTCGCTTCAAAGCGTTATTGAAAGAACATTTGGGTGTGGAAAAAAGGATGGAGTATTCTTCGAGGGATGCCGCAATACAAATTCTCCAAACAATGTGTGATTGTGGTCGCTACAATGGCTCTACACAACTACATTTGAAGACATATTACACTCGTTGATCTAGAGTTCGGTCAATGTGGTGAAGATGACACCTTGGTCTACCCAGAGGCTTACGAGCATAGAACACGAAAAAACCTTGTTAATGCAGATCCAAACATAGATCCTGTTAACACTGAAGGGTCTGGGTCAACTGCTATTACAACGTTAAGAGATTTCATAGCCGATCAAATCCAAAACTCATAAAAGATTGCGTGTATTCAACTATGCTATTTGACTTTAATTTTGTATGACAAACACTGTAATATTACCTTTTATAACATGATTGTTTATTAGCTTTATGATAAAAAATTTTGTTCATAGATCCCACTACTGTTTCTTCCAAACAGTTGAAACAGTTTTCTATTTCTAAACAACACTGAGAAATCTGCTCTTCCAAACAGTTTGGTGATTTTCCCACCATTCTGCATAAAAATAAAATTTCTCACCACTGCTTCTCCCTTCGCTGCAGCCGAGCCAAGTAGGGCCTTAGCCTCGACTGGTAACTGTAGTTGATATGCCACTTCCTTAATCTTCTGCGTCACCTGAAATGGGTCATAATACCTTGGGGTCAATTTGTGATATGATGCCTTCGAAGCCGAAATTTGATAGTATGAGTGGCCTTTCAGCCACACCCATTCGTTGGGCGCAAAGAAAAGCTCACGAGTTCGCAATTGTAACCTCTATTAGGGTAGTGCCGCGATAGTACATCAGGTGTGGATGATCCCTCTTGTGTATAATCCTGAACGGGGTCGTCCGCAAGGATGTGTAATAAGAGATATTGTAGTACTCCACTTAGGGAAGCCAGCACATCCAGTGCTTGAGAAGACCCCCCCGTGATACATCGTAAGTACATCTCGACGGTGCGATTAGCCACTTCGGTATGCCCGTTCGATTGCGGATTATAGGTGGGAATGCCAATCTGGTGCCGTGGAGTGTAAAAATCTCACTCTAGAACTGACTCGTGAAGACCTTATCGTGGTCGGATATGATGCTCTTGGGGAGACAATGCAGTCGAAACACCTGCTCAAAGAATACACTCGGTGATTCTCACTATAAGAGGGTGTGTCCGTGGGATGAAATACGCCCCTTGGAGAAATGGTCGACAACAACCATGAGGATTGACTTCCCCTTTGATGTAGGCAACCCTTGCACAAAATTCATCAATATGCCGACCCATATTTGGTTTGGCACGAACAATGGTTGTAACAAACCTGCTGGTAAGAGGTGATCAGTTTTATTGCGCTAGCAAATAAAGCAATCTGCAATGAACTCATGGACTCCCCTCCTGAGCCCATTCCAATGGAATTCTCCTCATGTGTGTTGAAGGTTCTTGTGGATCCCTTCGTGACCCATGCCATGCATGCTCTCCAGTATGATCTTAGTGAGTGGGGAGGTCAGAGTCAAGTACAACCTTCCCTTGTACAATATGAGAGTACCCCTAGTGACCCAACTGGGGGCATCCCCCCTCGCCTGAAGCGGCGACAAAACTATTCCTTTATCTCTTGTCAAAGGGCAGTGAGCAACTTAGATGTAGGATATGAAATAACAAATAATGTCTCCCCTCGGCGATCCCGTCGAAGCAGGGCATCCGCCGGGCGATTCAAGGCTCCTGACTTGTACTCTACCCAAAAGTCAAAGCATAAAAGATTGCTCATTCATTGTTGTTGTGATGCAATGTTGAGTCGCTGCTCATGGAGGAACTTCAAGCTGAAGTGATATGTCCGTAGCAGGATAGTCTGACCCCAGAGGTAAGGTCTCAAATGCTATACTGTCTTGGACAAACCAATCATCCCCTAATCGTAAGAGGGATTCTGGTGGTGAATGGTCGTCTTCCTGTAGAAATATGCAATCAGGCGTCCTTCTTGCTGCAGTACGACCATGCTCCCCTGTTTTGAGGCATCATACTTGACCTCAAACTCATGCGTAAAATCAAAAACATGTAGCGCATGTGCTTAGACCAAGGCTTGTTGGGCCCCCTGAAGGCGACTATGGCTGCTTCTCCCCAAACAAACACGTTTTTAAAGTAAGGTTACTAGTGGCTCTGCTGTCGAACTTTATCCTCTGATGAAACATTGGTAATAACTGATAAATACCAAAATCCGTGGAGTTTGGGCGGCGCTTGCAGTGATGATCATGTGATCACACCTGAATCTTCTTTGGGTCTACTGAAACAAATGATGCTTGCAAATGAGCTGAAAAATGATTCGTAGTTGTGCGAGGTTCTCCTCCCAAGTCTTGTTGTATACCAAAATGTCATCGAAAAACACAAGTACATATTTTTACAAGATGTCGGGGTATACCTCATTCATCAACGCTTGGAAACTGGAGGGGACATTGGTTTGCCGAAAGGGCATCACCAGGAACTTGAAGTTCCCGTGGTGAGTTTGGAAAGTAGTCTTCTCCACATTGAAGGGGACATGCCCACCTGATGGTACCCCAAATAGAGGTCCATCTTGGAGAGGAAATAGGCTTCATGCAGCTCGTTTAGGAGCTCCTCCATCACAGGTACAAAAAACTTGTCATCGATCGTCTTGGCATTCAGCTCACGGTAATCTATGTAGAAACACCATGTCTTGCACTTCGTGTGCATCAAGAGGACCGGGGATGAGAAAGGAGACATGTTGTGTCAAATGATTCCATGCTGGAGCATAGCGTTGCACTGACGCTCAATCTCATCCTTCTGGATGAAGGGGTACCGATAAGGCTCAACGGCTACAAGCACGGTGACTTGTAGGAGGCATATGCGGTGGTTTTGGCGGCGGGGTGGTGACAGTGTCTTGTCGAACTCTTGTAACAAGTGACCCATCTCTCCCCGGTCGGTTCGGTCCGTCCTTGGCTGTGTCTCGGGCGTGCAGCCATGCCACTCCGCAGTCTCAGAGCACAACTGCACCTGCATAGTCAGGCGATTGAAATCCCATGTTAATCGGCCTAATGTGTGTAGCCTCTTGATGCCCAATATCACAAGGAAATCCCAAGGAAATCGACAAAAATGGTCCCTCCACCACTATGAGCACTGCTCGACAGACCCCTGAGTTGACCATCTTGCTTCTGTTGGCAACCACACATTGATGTTGTTGCGGCGTGTCACGGTAAGCTGGAGACCATGCACAACATGATCCCTGATAAAATCGTGCGTGCTCCTTGAGTCCATATGGGCCACAATAAGATGACACATAATCGTATAAGCATTTAAATGGTCTGGCTGTGACGAGGGCCCGAGATGTCCTGAAGTGAAATCTCCCGGTGCCCTAGGTCGTCCTTTTTCTAACCCTCGTCGGAGGGGTCATCCACCTCAAGCCAAAAGAGACACTTGCACTTGTGTCATGCTGTGTAGGGCTTATCGCAGTTAAAACAAAACTGTTGGCATGACGATCTGCCTTCTCTGCCCTCAAGAGACGCTTGAAGAACTGGGCACATTCACCTTCCTTGCCCTTGACGGGGCACTGCTACGCTGGTGGGTGGGACATTGTAATCTTTGGAGAGGTTTTATTCGCCTCTACGACTGATGTAGTGTTGGTCCATATGTTCGAGTCTGCGACCTATGAACAATCAAAGGATTAATGTTATTGTCAACGTAATATAAACCTATAGGGCCACACATTGAGAACGTGCTGAAAATGGATGAATGATCGGGTTGAGTTTAATATAAACTGAACTTTAATTTAACCAAATAGGCAAAGACCAATAATGTATTAATGAATAATAATTAATTTAGAATTAATTACCGCCAGGATTATTAATTCAGTTTTTGAACCGAAGATGCGCTATTTAGTTTTGGAACTGAGTGACCGAATTCCGCATGTTCATTACTCTTCATCTAGTATTTTTGAAATACTCTCTCCAAATATAAAATCATTGCAGTTTTTGAAACTATTTGTTACTCTTTACATGTGCGTGCTTCTCTGTGGGAGAGACTGAGAGAGTAGTGATGAGAATACATAGACAATATCTACAAAAACAAAATTAGTGCTTTGTGTCGTGGATACCAAGGTTGTAAATATTGGATGTTGGCAACATGTCAGATTGAGTTTTTAAATGTCGAATATTGGAAGTTGGAGACATGTCAGAGATATTTTAAAATATTGAATTTTTATATCCTAAATAAAAATATATTTTTATGTGTACTAATTATAATTATATGTTCTAAAATTAAAAACTAGTATAACAAGTTTATGAACTCAGAGTCATGCATATCCCAAAATAAATTCATAGAGTGTATCCAAAATAAAATATTAGTAATACACTACGCCTACTATTAACAAGTACAAATAAATACATTGTCAAATGTATTTAGTATCATACAATAATTTTATTTAGATAACACTAAATTTTATACCAAATAAAAAAGTTTTAAAACTTAAATATTTTTGATTTATTATATGTATTGTCATGCTTAATAAATATATGATAAAAATATAAAAAAATCCACTAATAAATGTGCTTTGTAACATTTTTTGTAATAGGAAATAAGAAAGATATAGAGAGATACAATTAAAAAAATTGATTATAAGAATAACACATATTAAAGAAACCAAAACAATAAGTCATATCGACTTAAACATATATAATACATATAAATGAAACATATACTACTCACATAATAAAAAATAAAAAATTGGATGATATGTTCAAAAGTCGTGTTGGTCAATATATCAGAAAAAATCGGATATGTTGGCCTATATGACATAATCTATTTTTTTAGAAAAAAATATCATTTTGCTCTAAAAAATGACATGTCGGCAGACATGTCGGACATGTCAAGGGACATTTAAAACAATGGTGGATATTGATAGAGACACAAATAGTTTTCTATGTTCAGTCTTTGACAAACTTCTCCGAAACAAAGTCAGATTTCACTATTTCGTTGCCTTTAAAATCCAACACTATCATCAGTCGCTTCTCCTAAACTTGTGTGAGAGTCATGCATTAGTGAGATTCGTGAGGGTCTTGATTTCAATTTCTAAGCGAAGATGCCCTTGAAGGCCCATTGTGAAAATAGACATCTGGTGCTCTAGAATGATGGAGGGTGCAATTGCGATTAAAACCTAGAACTTCTTCAAAGTATTCTTCGACGGAGCCTGTCAGTTTGAGGGAGACTAGTTGTTGATGGGGTTGGCACGGAGAGGCATCCCAAAACGCATATCGCAATTGAGCTTGAAGTCGTCCAAACTAAAATGGGATTTCTCCCACTGTAATTATGCAAACCATAACTATGCGGATCCCATGAGGCGGAACACGAACTGATCCACTCTTCCCAAGGGGTGCGCTGATTTTGCAAAGAATTCCTAGCAGCATTTAAGCCACACCAGTGGGTCATTGCGTCCGTCGAAGAGTAGGAAGTCCATCTTCATGTATTGTGACACGTTGCTACCTTCAAAGTGGTAGCATTGAAACTCGGAGCAGGGACGACCAAGAGGGCTGTCGTGGGAGGAACTTGTCGTGACGCACGACAACATAAGCATGTCGTCTAATAGGGAGGCGATGGCCGCAAACATGGCAGTGTTTGTAGCTTGTTGTGTTGTGGCCTGCACAACCTAATCGACCTTCATTTTCTGAATCATGTCCAAGTGAGGACTTTTTTTCCATTGAAGCTGCTTGTGACCGTTGATGATCCAATTAAGGAACGCCTTCATTGTGATTGAATCATATATGACGAGAGATTTTTGTAGCAACATATATAATTGAAGACAAACACAAAACATATACTGAATACAGAAGCAATCTCAGAGTTTTTTTTTCTCTCTCTCCCGTCTTTCTCCTTCCTCAAAAAGTTCTGAGAGAACAATAACAATCAACAAGATCATCTTCTCTAGATCTGAAGTCTGTCTTTCTCTGAATGATTCCAAGTTCTTCATCAGATATTCCTCCTCAACACATTCAAATCTATCTCTATTGAATCTGATCTCTCAAGAGGAATCTACTGTAATTTCTATCTGCTACAACAAGTATCCACACAGTGCTTACAAAGAACCAAGTCCTCAAAGATTTGCTGAAGAGAACAACATTGTGGAAATCCAAGATCAACCACTCCAACAGAATGAGTTTTTAGAATCCCTCTACAAATGATTCAGATAGAGTCTTTAGAGTTCCTCTCACAAGAATTCAGTGGTTGTTGGGCCTCCTTATCAAAAGGCTCTTGGTCCTTAGAATTCCTTTATCAAAGGATTCAGTTGTTTGAAACCCATTATCAAAAGTTCAGTGGTTCTTAGAATCTCATTAAGAAAAGAATCAGTTGTATTGGTTCTAAGAGTCTCCTTATTAAAAGACTCAACACTGATTAGTAGATATCCCGCCAAGGGGCTGAAGAGTGGAGAACCCAAGTATTTAGGGGAACCACTATAAAATTCTGTCTTCTAGTTGCATAATTTTCTTCACATAGTTTTCTTATTTTTATACTTGCACTGTTTTAAAATCTATGGCATGTACTGTGATTAGTTGTGTAAAATTTTAATAATTCTATTCACCCTCCCTTTAGAGTAATTCTTGACTGTGGTTTATCCACCTTTCACGATGCTCAAATATAAATGGCCCTTTTAATCCTTGCGCACCTTCGTTTGTCGCTAATACGTTGCCCCCCTGTGCAGCTCCATAATATTATTTATACGTGTGTCATTTTGGTGAATTTTAACATTTTTTTTAATCTTGTTGGTTTTTTCTGCAGGAGATAAGCAATACAGGTTCTCTTGAACACGCTGTTCAAATTTTTAAATGGATGAAAACTCAAAAGAACTATTGTTCCCAGACATGCATATACAACATGATGATAAGGTTGTATGCCAGGCATAACCAGACTGATCAAGCACGCGGTCTTTTTTTTGAGATGCAAGAATGGAGGTATACATAATAGGTGCATGATATATCATTTTACAAATTTTTTATGCATAAAACATTTTGAACACCTTATACTGGAAGATGTGTGCCAAACATTGCTGTCCAAGAAAATGTAAAGGGGAGAATAAATGTCTGGAAACCTTTATCCCTTATCATGCCAACCTTTCCTTTATATGCTAAGTTTATCAATGCATTCATGTATTGTAAATTTATCAGGCTTTCTTTAAGAGCTAAGATAATTGAATGATCATATCATCATGCTTAATGTTATCAAAGTAAACAAATATGTTTTCGGTTCAGAGCTTTTTCCAATGCTGCTAGCATATCTTAGTGTTCAGGGTGTCAGCATCTAGCTAAGCAACATTATCAAAATTGTAGTTCATGGAAGAGCTGGCATAAACCATTTTAAAAAGTGACCATTTGATACAATATCAATCATAAGATCTTCTTAACGTGGATTCTTAGTATTTTGACATTTATTATGTAATAAAGATGCATTATTTCCTTCATTTATAGCTTTGACTTGTTTGATAAGTAGAGTGATCGAATATTACACCAACAAGATAAGTGACAAATGCTTCCTGTTGTAATGTGGATGCAATGGGGGTGTTGGAGTGATGTAGTTTATATATTTGAAACACACGAGGTGGTGAAGGTGCAGAGATACTCGCAACTTAATCTACCCAAGAGCTGGATTCAGTCTAACAACTAGTCAATGAAACTAGTCTCTAGATTGGATAATCAATCTTGAGGTTTCAAACTGAATGCTAAAGGTGAATGCTAAAGGTGAATGCTAAAGGTGAATGGAAGGGTGTGAGTAGCAAGAGAGCCTTGTAATCTATTAATAGTAGATACTAATTATGGAAGAGTTGGAATGACCAAATCTTGCATATGAGCCAAAATTTTAGCTAAGCAATGGAGATAATTAGGCGCAATTTGATGGGGTTCATTGGAAGTGTGCGAACAAGAAAAATAAGACCGGAAAAATGGAGGATAACAATTTTTATTTCCAAAAAACTTGATTATTACAAAGGTATAACCTCCTTTATATAGAATGGAGGAGAGAGAAGAGATTACAAATAAACAATGTGAGACTAAATACTATACAGGACAAAATACAGAACTGGGCGGTCAGACATAGGGAGACCGTCGAGACCGCTGAGACCGCTCGATCTGAGATAATAGACCTCGCTCCTGAACCCTCCAGAGAACAAGCGGTCTGTAAAGGACAGACCGCAGGAAGCAGCGCTAGACTGCCTGTCTTCATCTTCAACCCGCCAAGCCTTAGAGAGCGTGCGGTCTGAAACGAACAGACCGCCAGAGAGAAAAGGAACCCATACCGCCCGGTCACCAACCAGACCGCCCGGTCACCAACCAGACCGCCCGGTCACCAACCAGACCGCCCGGTCTCAATACTCCAACAAGACCGCCCGGTCTCCAGACAGACCTCTCGGTCACAACACTTCAACACTCCCCCTCAAGCTGGAGCATATATGTCAATCATGCCCAGCTTGTCGCGAATGTTTGAAAAAGAAGTAGACACGAGCTTGGTAAAAATATCTGTTAGTTCATTGTCCGAAGTGACGAATGGAGTACAAATTTGTTTCTTCAATACTTCTTCTCTGATAAAATGACAATCGACTTCAATGTGTTTTGTCCTCTCGTGGAATACCAGATTCTTAGATATGTATATGACAGCTTTGTTGTCACAGAACATCGGCAGAGGATGGTTATAGACTTCTCCTAAGTCCAGCATGAGAGCTCTTAACCATTTAAGTTCACAAGTTGTCGACGCCATACTTCGATACTCAGCTTCAGCACTAGACCTTGAGACAACATATTGTTTCTTGCTCTTCCAGCTTACAAGATTTCCCCCAACAAAGGTGCAAAATCCAGAAGTAGATTTGAGATCATCTTTATCGTCTGCATAACTAGAATCTGAGTAGGCCTCAATCTTTAGATGATTGTTGTTCTGAAAAAGTAATCTCTTTCCTGGAGCCCCTTTAACATACTCTAATATCATTAGAGCAGATTGTAGATGACATTCTCTAGGAGCTTGCATGAACTGGCTAACCTTTCCTACAACATATGAGATGTCTGGTCTGGTTACTATAAGATAGATATGTTTGCCTACTAGACGTCTGTACCGTGTAACATCTGTCAGAGGTGGTGAATCATCTTGTCATGTTTTGTCTTCACCAACGGCCATGGGATATCGAGCCGGTTTAGCCCCAGTCAAACCAGTTTCTTGCAGAAGGTCAAGAGCATACTTGCGTTGTGAGAGAACCACTGAGTTGTGTTTTCGTAAAATCTATATTCCCAGAAAATACTTTGGAGAGCCCATGTCTTTGGTAACAAAGTGTTGACCAAGATGTTTCTTGGTTAACGCAATTCCAGTTTGATCGTCACCTGTGAGAAGAATGTCATCAACATAAACGGCAAGAACAACCAGACGCTGGGAGGTTTTGCGAATGAATAGAGAATGATCTGCAGAACTTCTTGTAAAGCCAATGATTTCGACAATGCTACTGAACTTTTCAAACCACGCCCGAGGACTTTGTTTAAGACCATAGATAGCTTTCCGCAACTTGCATACACGTGTCTCCCCCTGAGCAACATACCCAGGAGGTTGCTCCATATACACATCTTCTTGAAGATCGCCATAGAGGAAAGGGTTTTTGACGTCGAGTTGAGACATTGACCAACCCCTGTTGATGGCTACCGAGAAGAGGACCCGGATAGTGCTGATGCGAGCGACAGGAGAGAATGTGTCAAAAAAATCTACACCATAGGTCTGAGTGAAGCCTTTGGCGACAAGGCGAGCCTTGTAGCGATCCACACTACCATCAGGATGGAACTTCACAACAAAGACCCAGCGGAAGCCAACGACATCCGTTCCTAGAGGAACCGGAACAAGGGTCCAAGTACCTCTCTCAGTGAGGGCTGCCATTTCTTCATCCATAGCAGCCTTCCATTGAGGAATGGTAAGAGCTTCTTGGTAAGAGCGTGGAGTTGCAGTGGCAGAGAGAGCCAAGGCAAAATTCCTGCAAGAGGGCGTAAGACGAGCATAAGAAACCACATAATTTATCGAATGTTACGTACATGTCCGAACTCCTTTGCGAAGGGCAATAGGAACATCCAAATCGGCTTGTTCATCAACATCTGGTGCATCCATTGCAGAGAGTGCTGGCCCGAGAGCTGAGAGAGGCTGCCTCAGAGGGGAAGGAGGAGATTCGAGGGGAAGAGACGGGGTCGGGGGTGGTGGCGGTGGTAACAGGTTATTGTCAGTGGGGATAGCTGGTATGGGGAGAATATGAGGAAGATCAGACAGAGCAATAGATGAGTCTTTGGAGAAATAGGATACGTCTTCAAAGAACGTAACATCAGCAGAAACCACTTGTTTGCGAAGAATGGGGTCAAAACAACAATAACCCTTTTGAGAAGTAGAGTAGCCCAGAAAGACACACTAGGACCAGACCGCGCCAAAGAAGAGGTCGCGCCAAAGAAGAGACCGCGCGAACAGAGATGAGGTCGCGCCGAAGAAGACCGCGCGAACAGAGAAGAGAATCGCGAGCGATCACAACGAAAGACCGTTACGCTCTGATACCATGTGCGAACAAGAAAAATAAGACCGAAAAAATGGAGAATAACAATTTTTATTTCCAAAAAACTTGATTATTACAAAGGTATAAGCTCCTTTATATAGAATGGAGGAGAGAGAAGAGATTACAAATAAACAATGTGGGACTAAATACTATACAGGACAAAATACAGAACTGGGCGGTCAGACATAGGGAGACCGCCGAGACCGCTGAGACCGCTCGATCTGAGATAACAGACCTCGCTCCTGAACCCTTCAGAGAACAAGCGGTCTGTAAAGGACAGACCGCAGGAAGCTGGGCTAGACCGCCTGTCTTCATCTTCAACACGCCAAGCCTTAGAGAGAGCGCGGTCTGAAACGAACAGACCACCAGAGAGAAAAGGAACCCAGACCGCCCGGTCACCAACCAGACCGCCCGGTCTCAATACTCCAACAAGACCGCCCGGTCTCCAGACAGACCGCCCGGTCACAACACTTCAACAGGAAGAATTCGTCCAGAAGTTAAATTAAGTTAATTGGTATATTGATAAACAGAAGGAGCAAGCCTTGTTTTTTTTTGAAGTTTGAAACCAGTAGATAAGTGTCATCGATGCATGGGAACTCAAAGGAGACGAGGGCGGTTGAGACGTGTTAGAGATATTGCATTTATGTGTTAATGTCGTTGTCCTGTCTATGTATTAGAGTCTCTAGGTTTTTGAGTATTTGGCTCTATGTATTAGAGTCTTTAGGTTTCTGAGTATTTGACTCTATGCATTTAATCCCCCATAGGTTGTTCATATTTCTTGTGTCCTTGTAATCCTTTAAAGATCCCTTAAATGGAAAAATGTATTTGCACTTTCTATTTTCTTCTCCATACTTCAGCATGGTATAAGAGTAGGAATTTTTTCCTCCCTGATATTTTTCTCTCGACCTCGTGTGCGTGCTTCGCCTTCTGCGAGTGTCGTGAAAGGAGCGTTAAACCCGTTAACTGCTCCAGATCTTGTCGATCTCGGCCAGGCAGAGCTCGGAGCCCGAAGGACGCCACTTCCTTCAGGAAAGTCGTGCAAATCTAGTCGAACGCTGAAGGAGCTTCTGTGATTTATCGTCGAGCCTGTCGCAGTGCTAGTCGTTGTTCCCGTCCGTTGATCCTACTACAGTTCTCGTCGCAGATCCCGTATGCAGTTCTCGTCGCCGATCACGGCCGCAGATCCTGTCGCAGATCTCGTCGCAGATCCTGTATGTAGTTCCAGTCACAGTTCCCGCATGCAGTTCCAGTCACAGATCCTGTCGCTCGCTTCTCTAGATCACGTCGTTCTCTGCTCTCCTGTGCGGCTTCCTACGCCTGCGCCTACTCGACGTCGATCTCCATGGCGATCTTCATGCGTGTACTGAACGCCGATCTCCCTGCACTTCATTCTCTACCGCCGCCTCTCCAACGACCTTTGCTACTCCATCCTGTGCAATCGATCGCTGGGCTTCTCCATATCAATGTCGACCTCGTCGACTTGCTGCAAATGACGTGGATTCTATCGACGACGACAGTCCATCCCTAAATGTTTATGTGTCTTTGATGTAGCTCGTTGCATCTCCCATATTTCCTCATTTTGATAGGTACACATGCTCCGATATGGACTTTCTATGTGGATATCTCGTTGTGTGTTTAAATGTACGCATTTGACCCCACATCTTCCGTTACCGTGTTTCTTCCACATGTTTTTCGAGTGTAGATGATGTTATTGTCATACCACCATGTGTTTGTGGTATTGATTGATGTAATTGTGTGTGTATTGCTCATGTGTTTTGTGCGCTTGTGTCGTCGCACCCCGAGCCACCACCGATATTCATCATTTCTCATCTCTACCTTCATTACCTTTATATGACATTTTTAAGTTGTGGGTTTTACCCTCCAGCTTGGGGGGGGGGGGGGAGTGTTAGAGGCATCACATTTATGAGTTAATACTATTGTCCTGTCTATGTATTAGAGTCTTTGGGTTTATGAATATTTGGCTCTATGTGTTTAGTCCCTCATAGGCTATTCTTGTTTCTTGTGACCTTGTAATCCCTTAAATACCCTTAAAACGAAGAATATACTCGTGTTCAATCGCTTCAAGGATGTCTCCGAGTCTATCAACAATTTACTCGTGGACACACCCATAACGTGTTCAGAAAAGAACATTTGATAGAAATTTCTCCTGCCACCGCAATAATAGCCCATCGACAGCCAATCCAAAGTCCAATCGTACTATTCCGACAATGGACATGGCCACCTTCGTCATGGCCAGTGGACATAAATGTCCCTTGATATTTGTCAATCCGGTGCTAGCAAAAGATAGAGAAGTAGAATTGACGCAATTGACGTTGTTGTGTGATTGTGCCCTAATGAAAATGTAACGATGAATGCAAGTGTAGTGTCGTGGATAGGTCTAAATGATGCAATGCTTATATAATTATCCGAAATAATTACAATAAAATCTGAATTTATTAGTAGTCCATAAATATTCACATAAGAAATTAAACATTAGAAACACAAGCAAGATCTAGTTAAAATTAAAAAGAGTCCTATAAGTAAATTTGGCGAATACACTTTTCAAGTAGAATCAAAATTGAACAAACTTCTATGAATTTTCGAACTCAAACAGCATGTTTCTTCACCGTTTAAACAACAAATTATCTTCAGATTAGAACTGAAGTAATCACAGTCCACGGGAGTAGTAAAGGAGGCTGATTTGGGTGGTTGGACAACAGATTAACTGAATTTCTGTACAGTTCTAATGTTTCCTGAATGGTTTTCTATTAAGTGTCTGCTGCTGAGATTTGACAAGCTCATGAACTGATTTTGGATTAGGGCAGGGACTTTGGTTGGCAATTATGGGGGTGACGTGAAGTTTGCGGGGATGAGTATTTGAGGTTGCTGTAATGGAAATAGTGAAGGCATACTTTCAATTTGGGGCTGAATTGCATTTAAAGGACGCTGGTAGTATGTCTAGGCAGTGATAGGGTGCTGGGATGGAGCTCTGGTTGCTGGAATGAAGGATGCGATGTAGGGGAGGCTACGTGGGTGAGAGACTAAGGGTCTGTTTGACGCGGCGGCTGCGGTTAGAAACACAACGGTTGGTGGTGGCGGTCATGAACGCAGTGGTTGGAAACTGCGGTCACGAACGTAGTTGTGTTGTTTGGTGAAACTGTTTTTTGGTGCTGTCACGAACGTGAACACAGTTTTATTTGTTTGGTTGTATGAAATTGTGGTGGCGGTTGGAGTTCAATTTCCCAACATAAAAATAAAACTTTTGAACATCACTCTCCTCAAATACATTCCTCCGTTCCTTTATATCTTAAATCAACTCCACAAATATGAAGATCCAATTGCAATAGAAACAGACGATTGACAAATTAATACACTCCCGCATGATATGTAGAAACTGAAATCATTCCTCCAATTGCAATAGAAACTGAAAGCCCTCCTCTCTCGACACAGTTGTTCGTCCCTCTCAAATAAAAAGCAAAAATGGACCCAAAAAAGCAAGCTTGAAGGAGGAAGAACTCTAGATCGGCACTCGACAGGGCTCAAGAACTGGGAAATCGTCTCGCTGCAGTTCGTCGACCTTCAAAAAGGAGTGGCATCGTCGACCTTCAAAAAGAGCGGCATCGTCGATTTGCAGGAGAAGAGCGTCCAAGAGTGCCATCTTCTTCGACATCGTTGATCTGCAGGAGGAGCGTCATCGTCAACCTTCAAAAGGAGCGGCATCGTTGATCTTCATGGTGAGCGCCATCGCCGATCTTCAAGGTGAGCGCCATCGTCGATCTTCAAGGTGAGCGCCATCGTCGATCTTCAAGGTGAGCGACATCGTCGATCTGCAGGAGCGACATCGTGGGAAGTTTTCCGGAATCAGGGAATCGAGCGAGGGGGAGAAAAAGATAACCACGATTTTAGATCCGCGAAAGCGGGACTACTCCCGTGTTCACGTTTAAGCCAAAAAACGCTAAAAACAACGTTTCACGTTTTTGGCCGCTGCCCCCAAACAATTACAAAATGACGGTGTCATTTTTAAATAAATGCCACCACCGTAAAAACGCCCCCCCCCCCAAACAGACCCTAAATGCAATACTAGTGTGAAGTGTGAGGAAGATAGTTCTATTACCCTTGAACACTATAAGTAACACACATGCAATGACCGACGACGAAATTAAATCGTAGCAATAAATGATTAAATTACACTTAGATATTTTAAGCAAAAGCAATTTTTTTAAGCAAGTAGGCTTTGTCTTTCCTTTGCGTGGAGGGCCAATGCGAGAGCGCCTGACGAATTGGTCTTGCAAATCACAAAAATAATCCAAACAAGCAACCATAGAACTAAAGATCCAAGCAAGAATGAAATCACATAGCCATGTATTAATAATATGAAAACACAGTTCCAAACAATAGAACAATACTCACGAAGCAGGGGAGCTGTCATAGGGTGGAGATCCGATGTTCCCGGTTGTAGATATCGTTGTCCGGTAGTATGGATGGGAGCTGGAAGGTGGAATGACTGATGGAATCAGAGGCAGTGAGTGCGTGTGTGTGTGTGGGGGGGGGGGGCAGGATACAAAACTGGGTTAGTGATTGATTGATGTGGCCTGGGTGGGACTTGAAGGTTCGGTGGAGGGAGTTGAGCGTGGGATGTCAGAAGAGGGTGAAGGGATTTTAGTGGCGGTCGGGCTGACAGACACTAGGAAGAACATGGGTGGTGGCGAGGTTTTGCGGGCGGTTAGAGTGCGGGTGGTAGGGGCGACGTAATGGGTTGCAGGTGGCTTATGGTGCAGGTCTTCAGTAACCATGGGGAAGACGGGATCGACATTGAATTTTGGGGGTTTCGATGGGGAGTTTTGGGTGGGGATAGATTGCGGTTAATGGAAAATACAAAGGGATATATGGATTACCTAAGTGTCGTCACCTAGGGCCTCACAGAATCGTCATCGTGAGTAGATCGCCGGATTTCGGGGAAAACCTGTTCTCCAAAATCTGCAATAGGAACCGACAACCCTCCCTTTACACATTTATAGCAAAACTACTCTCGGGCACCACCTAATCAACAACTATGATTGGTTGTTAATGTAGTGACCCCTATTACATGAAATAATAACCAAACATAACAACATAATACATGAAAACGCAGGCAAACGACATTCCGGACGCATCCGTTGAGTCGGATCGTCGATCCGGTCAAGCCGAGTATAAAAATCATACAAATCGGTATTAAAAATCCGTGCATAAAGTCGAAGTCCTAGAAAACTGAAAGAAAGCTGGAAAAACTGAAAGCTCTAAACATGCCGAGTATAATATCAGAAAACCTTCGCAAACATGCATACTTTTCATGCACGAAGGAAATGCTTTTCTTTAAATCTGTATTTTCATAATTAAAAGTAGGCATTTGAAATAAAGCTAAGGCTTCGTTTGGCGCGGCTTATTAGCTCCGGTGAGTTTGGACAAAAACGTCATTGCCATACCAAACATTTTATGCTCAAAACTAGTTTCTTTTTTTGGTAACGGTAGTAACATTTGTCATCCCAAACATACATTCTATGACAATGACGTTTTTGTCCAAACTCACCGGAGCAAATAAGCCAAGCCAAACGAAGCCTAAATTAAAGAAATAAGAACTCACCGTCACTTTTTCTTTTCCCTTATCTTTCCGCGGGTCGATATTCATCCCGTCTCTGGAAGCCATCTCAAGCGCAGTAGATATTCAAGAACGGCTCTGTAAGAGACATTATATTATTTTCCGAGGACATAAATCTTACGTGAGTTACGGCAAAAGAGAAAAAGAGAATATCCCACCCAGGAGGAGAATCGGAAAACTAAAAGTTGTGACTCAAATCATTGAAAGAGCTAGGAGGGGAGATGAAGTTTAGAATGAAGAAGGGAAAGGATGAATAATAGAGGTAGGGTTCCTCATTTAAATCCACTGAATAACCTTTCAAATAGCCCCCCATGACACATTTTAAAAGCCTTTTGATTTAGGAAAACCGCACTTTCAACACCCCAAATTCCAGCCACCAAAAAGGTTCTAGAAACCACACAATCACCCTTAAAAACACACGCAACTCCCAAACACTATTGTAAAAACAACCTATGCACAACACATTGCCGCAACTTTTCTTGCTCCCAAACAACCACTTACCACATGTTTTAAGCTCCATAACAACAACCAACACTACTAATTAAATCCACCTGTTAACAACACTTGGCCAACACTATGATCAAGAAGCACTTGACCTCACATTTTCAAATGGAAGTATTGCCTCGATCTTCTCAACGATGTCTCAACATTCAATGCATCTCTAATAACTCGGTATCTACAATGACCATCACCAACAACGTCATAGGCATCAACAATGTGTGGACCAAAAAAGTATAAAATGGTGACGAACTTTTTCAAGAAATTTTGTATTCTTGTGAATATGCAACTTTGCTCTTTGCTTTTTTTTTCATAACTTTGTTTTTTGCTTCTTTTTTTCAGCAACTTTGTCCTCCAATAATGCGTACTCAAAATGAGACGGGAGACGTTTTGTATACAAAACATCTTCCTTCAATTATTTGTAACTTCCCTTTGACCACCCTTTCAACTTCAAAGGTATGGATGACTCCATTGTCTGACTCGATGTTTATATAACTTCTCTTAACTCGCGTTTGATTTCCTTCATTTATTGTTCACTTGAATCATAGAATTTTTGGGCTACCCCTTCAAGCTCAATGTCTATATTGTTTTCAATGTCTACATCAAATTTCTCATTTAAGACTAATTGTTTTTAATGTCCATAAATTAGCCATGAGGGAATCCATTATAATTAGTAATGTATGGAAATAATTCCTGTGTGTATGACAACCCCAAATTATACCTCTTTAAGTGCGAATATTTGTTAACTAACTTAAAGTGCCCCCTTTTTCACAATCTTCCTCTTTAATGAACTGCAAGGCTTGTGTAGAAATCTTTCCCACAAACTCTAAATACAATGCACCTGTATAATCATTGCTAATTTTGATGCAACTCTCGCCGAATGATCTTCTAATTTTTGTATGTTGATGTTTTATCATTTGATCAGAAGTCTTCCATATAGTCGTCAAATTACCAATTGATACCTCTAAGAATTTTTTCAATTGGCTATGACCTCTCTCCACACGATTTGTGCATGAATTACCCAAGTGTAAGTACTTATCAAGCTATGATGACATAAAATGATCTTTGTATGGTTCAATCCAAGTTGCAGTAACATATCCTAGTACATCAGAGTATAAGATAGAAAAATCAATCACTAACTTATAAAAAGCAATATTGAAATCACTTTTCGATACCGCTTCAATCAAACTTTGGCATTCATACATATACTTCTCAAAATCCCTATCGTTATTGAATAATTTCTTACAATGAGCTATAATATTTCTATTAATGTGCACACGACATAAAAATTCATCGTCTGTGAAAAAACTCTTGCAATAACATTCGTCAAAGCAATTTGTCTATCTGTCACCATGACTGTTGGCACACATTCCGGTTCAAGAACTGACTTAAAACATTGCAAAACCCATTCATAACTAGATTGTGTTTCATCTGACATAAAAGTGAAACATGAATAAAATGACTTAGTTGCAGAGGTCATTCCAACAATGCATAGTAGCGACATTCGATATCTGATGGTCTTATATGTGCAATCTAGTTGAAAAATAGTTGGAAACATGTTTGTCAATTTGATTGAAATCGGATGTGCAAAAAATACACTATGTAGTTTTTTTGTATTTTCCTTGACTTTTTTGAAACTAACATAGCCTGCGTTGTCTATGCACTTGTATAAAAACTGTATAGGAGTACAATCCTCTAAATCTTTCTTGTGTAGCTTAGCTTTTGCATTATAAATAGTTTGAATAACTGTGGTATTTGCAATGTTTTTACCTTTCATCGCCGATAAGAATTTCCGTGGTTTCACACCCATACTATACATCTATTCGACTAGTTTTTACCCGTCCACATCTAAACTTCCGGCATACACATGCACTTAATCTTCCTGTCTCAATAGAAGTATTGTCTTGATCTTCTCAATGATGTCGGCTACTCATGATGCAAGCCCACTGACGCACCAATGGATGCCAACCACAAGCTCAGTGCTCATGCCTCTGACTTTGATCTGCTTCTCCTTAATTCGGAGTACCATCGTTGCCTTGTTGACAAGCTTATTTATTTGACTGTCACACAGACAGATATGTCCTTTGTTGTTGGGGTGACCGGTCACTTTATGCATGCTCCTCAGATATCCCACCTCCGGGCTGTCGAGCGAATCCTTCAGTTATTGAAGAATGTTCCTGCAGAAGGGCTTGTGTATAAGCCCTCCTCTTCTTTATCACTCATTGCCTACTCTAATGCAGACTATGCAGGTTCCCTCGATCATCGTTTATCTTTACTGCACATATTTTGGAGGACACCTGGTCACATGGCAAAGCAAGAAGCAATCGGTGGTGGCACGCTCTTATCTGTAGGCTGAGTATCGCATAATGGCGTCTGCTATTTTTGCACTCACGTGGTTCTCTACTGCGATAATCAAGCTGCCAACCATATCGCCGAGAATCCCATGTTTCATGAATGTACCAAGCATATCGAGGTCGATTGTCATTTCGTCCGGGAAAAAGTTCAACTTCGCAAACTGGACTTGAGACATGTATCCGTTGTTGAGCAAGTTTCTGACATTTTCACTAAGGCCTTACCTCGCCCACTATACCGACAATTCGCTTTCAAGCTTGGCGCCTATGATCTATAAGCTCCAACTTGCGGGGAGTGTAGAAGTATCATGTAAAAAGGCCCATGAAAAGATCAAAATTTTCTCATGTATATATTAGTCCCACGTCTTGGTTTGGAGTTGAGTTTTCACTCTTCCTTCCTATAAACTTGTGTACAAATACTTGTATTTTAGAGTTTTTATGTGAAGTAATAAAATATCAGAATTTCACATTTTCTGTTTCTACTGATATGATACGTTTTTGTGACAAAATTTGTTTTCATTTAATATATGATATGCGAGATATAATGATGAAAAAAATAAAGATGTGAAGGTCACACATGTCTTCGTATTAATTTATTCTTATATTTAAATAATTAAATTTTTTAAAATCTCATATTCTCGTTTTTTTTAAAATCGCTTTTCTCATATCCATATCCTATCCCGTATTGCTCATATCCATATCCTATCCCGTATTTCTCATATCCATATCCTATCCCGTATCCTTTTGTTGGAAAAGAAAAAGAGAAATGTTTAATCCATTTATTCATCCGCTTAGGAGCAATATATAGGAGTTACAACACGACACATAACACCGATAGACGGTGTGTGACTAAACCCAACTACTATTAAAGACCGACACAATAGTAAATGACTCATAAACTCCAACACTCCCTCTCAAGCTGAAGGGGGACCCTTCAGCTTGGACACATCAAATAACGACAAAAGAGGTAGGCGATGCGGGACAAAACATCAGACGAGCTACCGGAGGAAATTCCAAACCGGGGAATCAAACCGGGGACATACCCACACACGACGCTGATCCACACACGACTCAGGACCCACACACGACGTGGACTTGCTGGAAACCGGTCAACCAACATCACCTACACACAACATGCGAAAGAGAACGAAAGATGTGGAGCACATCATCAAACAAGCAACCGGGGATACTCCGTCGGGGATAATCTGCACAAAGGGCGGTCCCACACGACACGGTCCCGCACGACACGGTCCCACGCGACACAACCCGCTGAGATTAAAACACCAACATCAATCACATCCCCAACACACGACCAATCGAAAGAAAACATGGGGAGACACATGACATAAGCCTGGATGTCGTGTGGAACGAAGCCGAAAAGTCGGGAAAGATCATCCGAGTCGCCTTCATCCCAACACTCCCCCTCACGTGGGACACATGTGCATGAAGGCATAACATGACCATATTAAGCAAATAATAGCAACAGACAATTAAAAACACATAAAAATGACAAAAAAAACTATCACGAAGCTTCATCATCGACGAGAGATCAACACCCAAAAGTGGTAGCAGCGGCCGGAAGCGATAAAAACCAGAGGGGCAACGACAGGAGTCGGCCGGAATCATCAGAAAATCGTGCGCAGCGGCTGATAGGAGAAGAAACCGCAGCAAGGCTCGACATCATCACTGGATCGACAGGAAGATCAGAAAACAGTGAGAGGATCTGGAGAAGAAGCACCTTCGTCGTCGAAAGATGGAAGTCTCGATGTCTTTGCGCCATCAGTGGCTAGATCGTCAAGTGGAAGAGCCGATGGAAGCGGAAGAACGTCTGGATCGACGACGAAGCAACAACTGGGAGCGTCGAGAAAGGCTTCGATTGAAGATGCCGACCGGATCAATGCACGAGATCTGCGATAGAGATTGAAGACACCAACAGATAACGGGAATCCGTTGGGATCGAGAGAGAAAACCTGTATGCGCCGATCAACAGAAGGAATCGAGAAGTCCCTTCACGAGAGCGAGAGAGACGGGAGCAACGACATGCGAGATCTTCAAGGACGAAGTCTCGACGACATCTTGCTGACGATGAGATCGTGAGAAGCGGAAACAGAAATCAGCGACGGGAGAAATAGATGGGAGAGGAGAAATTAGGAAGAATCGAGAGGAAGCCACCGTGAAATGTACATTGCCCAAATTTAGGGCAACCAAATTTCAGGGAGGACTCAATTCCTGCTCTGATACCATGTTGGAAAAGAAAAAGAGAAATGTTTGATCCATTTATTCATCCACTTAGGGGCAATATATAGGAGTTACAACACGACACATAACACCGATAATCGGTGCGGGACTAAACCCAACTACTATTAAAGACCAACACAATAATAAATGACTCATAAACTCCAACACCTTTCCCCGTCCCGTGGAACATAGCTAGCCACCACAGAGAGAGTTATGTACATAAACCTAAAACCTAGGCTTCTCCATTAAGCTTACTATTCTCATCCTCTCACTTTCTCTCTGTAGAAAAGAGCCCTCTCACTTTCTCTCTGTAGAAAAGAGCCAAAGCTTGTATATTCCTTTCTGTGTATGAAATACAATGTATGAATACATATATATAGGAGGGAGAAAGAGAGGAAATCCTTATACATGATGTGAGACTAAAGAGAAGAGAGAGAGAAACAAGAAAAGGGGCTCCAATATGGGCCTTTACATGGGCTTTTCTAACACTCCCCTGCAAGCTGGAGCGTACAAGTCGTAGGCACCCAGCTTGGACAGGAATTGATAGAATAAGGTACTTGATAGCTACGAAGCACCGACACTCTGAAATGGCCAGAGTGTCGGTGTCCGACACTCCGACACGCGTCCGACACGCGTCCGACACGCCGACACGCTCGGACACGCGCGTCGGAGTAGTCGGACACGTAATTTATCGGGACTCGCGTGTCCCGCTAAATTGGACACGCGAGTCCCGTGAAATAGGTTAATCGCGGCTATTCATTTTTATCCCGTGAGAAGCTCTCGACTGCGGCTATTCATTTTCATCCCGTGAAATAGGTTCTCGACTGCAGCTGCATCTTCGTCTTCATCGACTGCGGCTGCATCTTCATCTTCACTCGACTGCGGCTGCATCTTCTTCTTCATCGACTGCGCCTATTCATCTCGACTGCGACTATTCATCTCATTTGCGGCTGCATCTTCATCTTCAAATGGAGTACATATTCTTTTGTGAACTCAATGAAGAGAAATAGAATGACACCAAAACGTGCAGAAGATCTGGTTTTCATACACAGCAATCTACGTCTACTTTCAAGAAAAAATCCACAATATACACAAGGAGAAACAAAGATGTGGGATATTGGCGGGGATGCTTTTGATACATTCGAAGATGTTGGTATGCTGGAAATTGCAAATCTCTCACTGAATGAGCCGGACATGGAATCAATTATCTTTTTAGATGATATATAATATGTAAGTATGAAAATGACAATTTTATATGTTTTTTGTTCATTTCTTGTCTATTTATTAGTATTTTACAATTTCTATAATTAAAAAATATGAATTTAACAAACGTGTCCGAACGTGTCGAATATTAGTAGTTTAGGAGAATGGACGAGTCGCGTGTCGTGTCGTGTCGTGTCGTGTCGCGTGTCGGTGTCGGTGCAACATAGCTTGATAGGGCCTTGGTGAGAATATCAACAACTTGGTCAGTACCCGGAACGTGCTTTAATTCTATCTTCTTCATTTGAACTTTCTCCCGGATGAAGTGACAGTCCACTTCAATGTGTTTTGTTCTTTCGTGGAAGACCGGGTTCTTAGCTTTGTGTATAGCAGCTTGACTATCACATAGTAGGATAGCTGGTGAGGAAAGTTTTACTCCTAGATCAACAAGGAGACTTTCAAGCCATGTGAGTTCAGAAATAACTGATGCCATCGAACGGTATTCTACCTCAGCTGAAGATCGAGCAACCACAACTTGTTTCTTACTACGCCAAGTAACAAGGTGACCTCCAAAGTAGGTACAAAATCCACTAGTAGACCGTTGATCATCCAGGGACCCAGCATAATCTGCATCAGAATACACAATCAATGTTGGAGTAGAGGACGAGGTTTTGTATACCAGCCCTTGACCAGGCGCTGTTTTCAGATATCTTAGGATGCGCTCGACAACCTGTAGATGAGATGTGCGAGGAGAATGCATAAACCGTCTGACCACCCCAACAACAAAGGATATGTCTGGTCTCGTGACTGTTAAGTAAATAAGTTTTCCAATGAGTCGTCGATAGTATTCTGGATTTGGAAGAGGAAGATCTTCATCAGCAGCATGTGCACACAACTTGTGATTGACATCCATTGGGGTGTTAATCGGCTTGCATCCAGAATAACCAACATCTTTAAGAAGGTCGATGTTCAACCCGTAATTCGTCGAGATCAGAAAGGCCTAAGGAGACGCCTATTCGCCCACCTCGCGAGGCGAGCAGGGGCGAGAAAGGTGCGAGATGGGCGAGCAAGGCGCGAGCTGGGCGAGCAAGGCGCGAGCTGGGCGAGAACGCGCGAGCTGGGCGGGCAAGGCGCGAGCTGGGCGGGCAAGGCGCGAGCTGGGCGGGAAAGGTGCGAGCTGGGCGAGAAAGGCGCGAGCTGGGCGAGAAAGGCGCGAGCTGGGCGAGCAAGGCGTGAGCTGGGCGAGCAAGGCGCGAGCTGTGCGAGAAAGGCGCGAGCTGGGCGAGCAAGGCGCGAGCTGGGCGAGCAAGGCGCGAGCTGGGCGAGCAAGGCGCGAGCTGGGCGAGCAAGGCGCGAGCTGAGGGCGAGTTGGGCGAGCAGAGGCGAGTTGGGCGAGCAGAGGCGAGTATGGGCGAGTATGACCAGGTAACTATCCCCCCCCCCCTCAGGATTTGTCTATAAATAGACCCCCAGGGGTACAAGAAAGATGACACTTTTGGACGAGGTTGACCCCCTCAGGCGAGATACTCGCCAGGTCCCTGCCTTCCTTGTACCAAGCTCGGCCATTTTTGGTTTTGGAGGGGAAGACTCCCTTGAGCTTCCGGGTACGTGGTGGGACCTCCCTGCCGCAGCACATGGGGTCCTGTTTGTTGCTCTTCTAGCTTCTTCGTCGTTGCCAGTCAAGTCATCTCGTTGGACTGCTGGGCGAGTAGCCTCCGACTGCATTGGTCCGAATTTTGGAGCCTAGGATTTTCCTAGCTTCAACAGTCGAGACAGTACTTTCGTTGAGAGAGGACAAGCCCATCAGGGCGTCTTGCGATCTCCAGGCCAAGGAAGTATCGAATGTTCCCCAGATCTTGTTTGAAAAACGGAACTAAGATGCTATTTTACCGCTTGTATTCCCTTAGAATCATTTCCTGTGATTAGGATGTCATCGACATATACCAACAGAAGAACCGTGCCCGTAGTTCGATGTCGAGTGAACAGAGAGAAGTCTGCTTTCCTGCATCACTGCTGAGCTCTGAGTAAAGCCAACCTCCCAAATTGCCTTATTGAACTTATCAAACCATGCCCCGGGGGATTGTTTGAGACCATAAATGGATTTCTTAAGGTGACATACGCGGGACTCCCCCGTGGTCTCAAACCCGGAAGGTTGTTGCATGTATACTGTTTCTTGTAGGTCACCATTTAGAAACGCATTCTTGATATCCAGCTGATGGAGAGGCCATTGGCGATGCTCAGCCACGCAGAGAATGACACGAACTGTGTTGAGCTTGGCCACCGGAGAGAACGTTTCCTCATAATCGAGACCTTGTTGTTGAGTAAAGCCCCGAGCCACCAGGCGGGCTTTAAGACGGTCAATTGTCCCGTTAGGAGCATGTTTGATGATAAAGACCCATTTGCAACCAACAGTAGTATGGCCTGGAGGGAGAGGAACCAAATCCCATGTCTGGTTAGCCCAGAGAGCTGTCATTTCGTCGTCCATGGCTGCCCGCCAGCCTGGATGTTGAAGAGCCTCCTGCACAGAGTTAGGTATAGAAATAGAGGATAATGAAATAGCGAATGTTTGAAGTTGTGGGGAGAGGCGATGTAAGGATACATAATTCGCCAAGGGATGAGCGGTGGAGGCCGATGCCGGATCAGCAGAGCGCAGAGTGTCAGAGGTCGAAGTCGACTGCATTGGGGCAACGAAGCAAGGAGGGCGGCGAGTGTAAACACGGATAAAAGGTGGTTTTGGGAGAGCGGGAGCAGGTTCAGGAAGGAGTAGTGGTAGAGGGGTGGTAACTGGAATGACAGGTCGTGGGAAGGATGGTGGTGGAAGAGGTGTGGTTGTTTCGGAGAAGAAAAGTTGGTCTTCCTGGAAGGTAACATCTGCAGAAACAGTCACTTTTCGGGTAGTAGGAGAATAACAAACATAACCTTTCTGAGTACGAGAATAGCCAACGAATATGTGTTTGGCTGCTCGGGGATCCAACTTGTCCTTGGACGGGCCAAGTAGGTGAACGTAGCAGGTACAACCAAATATCCGGGGTGTGAGAGAGAATGCCGGAGTGGAAAGGAAAAGGAGGCTAAACGGAGTAGCATTTTGGAGGACGGAGGAAGGGAGCGGTTAATAAGATTACATGTTGTGGACAGAGCGAAGTTCCAATAGGTTTTGGATGCATGCATCTGGATCCTGAGAGATCGAACAACATCGAGGAGATGCCTATTTTTCTGTTCAGCAACGCTGTTTTGTTGTGGAGTATAGGCACATGATGTCTGGTGAATTATCCCAAATTTAGAGCCTAAATTAGCAAATTCGTGACTCATATATTCACGAGCATTATCTGTCCGGAGTGTTTTTATATATTTGGAAAACTGCGTGCGAATCTCAAGGACGAAAGCCTGAAACACACGAGGAAGCTCAGAGCGATCACGAAGTAAATATAACCAAGTAGTGCGAGAATAATCGTCAATAAAGGTGATAAAATATCGATATCCAGAAATACTAGTGATTTTGTACGGGCCCTAAACATCGGAATGTACTAAAACAAGAGGAGCAGAGCTCCGAGTACAATGAGGGGGAAAGGAGGAACGATGTTGTTTGCCTAGAATACATGATTCACACTTAAAAGCAGAAAGAGAGATATCGGGGAGAGCCTTCTGAAGGACTGGAAGAGGGGCATGCCCAAGACGCCGATGCCAATCAACGGAGGAGACTGAGGAGAGGATGGTAGGAGAAACATCAAGGAGGTAGAGCCCGTTTTGCAGTCGTCCCTTACCAATGATATTCTGCGTCCGTAGATCCTGCATCAGAAAAGAGGAAGAGGTGAATGTTACTGAGCAATTTAAATTGGTAGTAAAACAACTAACATAGAGTAAATTAAACGGGGAACCCGGAACATGAAGAGCCGAGCGTGGAGAGAGAGAAGAATTGAGAGGGATATCGGCAGAGCCGGAGACGGGAACAGTGTCGCCATTGGCTACTGTGATGCACTTAGGATGAGGAGCATCCAAATAGTGATGTGGTGGTAGCGAGGTAATATGGTGGGTAGCACCTGAATCCACTATTCAGCACGAACTAGTGGAGAGACAAGCGATACCTTCATTGGAGATGGAGGCGACGGAGGCAAGTGGGTGGCTAAGCATTCCTTGAAGTTGCTGGAACTGGAGGCGAACTGCATCAAGATCAGCACGAGTGGCAGAGGGATTGTCAGCGGCAATATGAACAGTTGGGTGAGGAGGACGACCATGCTTGCGGTAGCAGGTCGCCTCAAGATGACCATCCTTTCCGCAGAACGTACACTTAGGACGTGGTCGGCCTCCGCGACCCCCGCCATGGGAGCCTGTCCGTCCTCCACGAGTAGTGTGCGGGAGAGGTAATAATGGTGCAGACGAGTGCTGGAGAAGGACCGGTGAGGGAGGTCCAATAGTATCCGGAGGTGGTGAGACTTTGAGCAACATGGATCACACATCTGATAATGACGGGGTTGTGGCCGATGAGAGGATCTGTGCCCGAATACTCTGAAGGTAAAGCGGGACACGCGCCATCATCATGGCAATACACACAACCTCCTTTTGAGCCCGCTGAGCTGCTAGATCCGTAGTAGAGGGTTGATGTTGTATCCAAGCTTCTGCGAGAGTCCTGGCTCGAGCAACAAAGGAGGTTAAGTCAGCCGCCCCGCCAGTGTCAAGGTTTTGAAGCTCGGTAATGATGTCATACAAGTGCTGAAGGCTGTCCTTGCCGGAGTGCAAGGAAAGGAGTTCCTCCCACATTGCCTTGGCCGTCTCGTGATACATGGCCATGCGGTAAGGTTCGCCATCCAGTGAGTTGAGAAGCCATGTTTGAACCCGTCCATCGTTACGCAACCAGTCATCAGTAGGAACAGAAGGGGGTCCCTAGTGAGATGAGACAAAAGTCCCTTGGACTGAAGAACACGTCTGACAGAGTGCACCCACTCGACGAAGTTTTTCTTCCCAATCAGGGAGATGGTGGTGATTCTTAGTTCGTCGCGCAGTTCAGGAGTGGGAAGCAAGCTGGCTGCATGAGAGGTAGCTGTCTGTCCATCTGGATGCACGGTCTGATCACTGGAGGAACCCATTTCAGAGAGGTCGGCAAGGCTGAGAGGATCTCGGCCAGGGAAGAGCGAGCTCGCTGCTGAGGGAGATCGCGGGAGAGCAGGCCGCAGGAAGGGGGTCACACGACCTCAAGGGGCTCAGCGGAGAAAGCTCGGTAGTCCAATGGAGGCGAGCCCGGCAGCGATCCGGCGAACAGGGGACCGCCGGGCAGGAGGAGCTCGACAGTGATCCGGCGAACAGGAGACCGGCAGGAGATCGATTGGGAGATCGCAGGAGGAGCTCGAGAGATCGCCGTTGGAGATCGATCTGGAGATCGCAGGAGGAGCTCGGCAGTGATCCGACGAACAGGAGACCGGTAGGAGATCGATCAGGAGGAGCTCGGGAGGCTGCGGGAGGCGCTCGACAGAGATCGATCAGGAGGAGCTTGGGAGATCGCCGTTGGAGATTGCAGGAGAAGCTTGAGAAGGCTGCGGGAGGCTGCGAGGAGATTGCTGCGAGGAGAAGCTTGGGAGACCGCTGCGATCAAAGAGAGATCGGAAGAGGCGGGGCCCACAAGTCAGAGGTGAGAAGGCTATAAGAGGGCCAAAGAGGAGGCCTGGAAGCAGAGCTGGCAGCAGGGGGGGCGGTCACAAAAAAAGGAGACCGCAAAAGATATCGCACGAGCTCGCTAAGAGGGAGGGGGGGGGGGGCGGGCACAAAAAAGGAGACCGTAATTTTTGGACCGAAAGCTCTGATACCATGTAGAAAAGAGCCAAAGCTTGTATATTCCTTTCTGTGTATGAAATACAATGTATGAATACATATATATAGGAGGGAGAAAGAGAGAGGAAATCCTTATACATGATGTGAGACTAAAGAGAAGAGAGAGAGAGAAACAAGAAAAGGGTCTCCAATGTGGGTCTTTACATGGACTTTTCTAACACTCTCAAATCTTGATTTCAAATTATCTATGATCTCAATGTCACACTAAGGTGAACAAAAATTGTTACATCCATGCCTGCCATCCCATGTAGCGTTATAGATAGGTTTGAAACATTCTTATCTATGTCCTTGGTTAACCAATTTTATTGCTAAAAGTTACAAATTTTATCTTCCTTCTTTATTCACATAAATATGGCATTATCTGATCACGTTTATTTTTCATAATAGATGTAAACCTGATGCTGAAACGTACAATGCACTAATTTGTGCACACGGAAGAGCTGGTCAATGGCGTTGGGCTACAAATATAATGGAAGATATGCTTCGTGCTGCCGTATGTATTGTAGTTTTGATATTCAGTCCTTTATATTTATATATAACAATGTAGTATACTTACAATTATAGCTCTTAAAATTTTGATTACTCATATTCAGACAGCTTGAAGCAGAGAAATAATTTGTTTTCTTGTTTAGTGTAGTAAATATGATTTAATCATTTAAAATTTAAGGTTGTATTTGTCCTTTTTTGCGTGTTTATGTTATAATCATCAATATCCTATATCTAGTAACATTTCCATGACAACTAGTATTGATATCATAATAATGTTTCAGGTTGAGATGGTTTATAGTGAAAGTTATAACATAATATATTTTTCCAAAATGTAAATAAATTTGGGTAGAAATTGTTGAAACTTTCTCAGCAAACTTTGTGACCTTAGAAGTAAACTAAAGTAGCAGCAACTTTATAAGTATCCTTTTTAGGGAGATTGGGATTTGGACATCTATCCTTTCATTTGAGAGAGGCAATTCCAATCAACCAAGTCTGACCATAGAAACACCTATATCTAGGTTTGTTTCTGTCATGTAAATCCCTGCCACTTATTGTTCTATTCACAGCCTCGTTCCATTAATCAAGTAATAGTTCTAGGTTAGCTCACAGATAGACTAGAAAAACTGAATTGTATTGAATGCGATGCATGGGCAGAAGAGGCTTTGCGAATTGCAGCTGAAGTTCTATCTTAAGAGTTCGTCTAAATGCCTCTATCATTGTTTTAATCTATTAATTTCTGATATGACTGATGTATTTTGAATAAATTAGAAGTATATTATTAATTAATAACATGAATTCTGACAATGCTAGATACACGTATTCTATCTATATGCTGACAAATTTGTCTATCACTATCTGCTTATCTAAGCAGATGCTGAAATTTTCGGCTACTAGCACACATCCTAGAATATTTGCATTCCTTCACACATACAACTTCCTGCTTCAGACGTCCACAAAAATGCCGGCAGCCCCAGTCCCCTGTTTTCCACCGCCTTGAACCTCCAGATCCTCCCCCACCTCAGGCGACCCCCCCACCCTCTCTCGCCTTCTTCACATCCGACTAACCACCTATTACCTTCCTCATGAACGACACACCACCAAATATCCCTCCCAAACTAATTCCCTTGTCTGAGCCCCCATCCCATAGCCCATAGGTCCTATTTGAGTTCGATTCCTCTACAACCGCCATATCCGAGCCCCACCTCTCCACTACTTCCATATCCAGATAGTCTGGTCCCTGCGTTTGCGGGTTTCGGCGCGACATCCATGATACGGTGGTATCTCTCTCAATTTCTCTTGCTTGTATTATGCTAGTATATTGGAATGCTTAATTTTATTTGATTAATAGGTTCAGAGCTTGCTTGTCCTAATTCTCGTTATTATCTAGTTGTCGTTAATTTGGAAAAATCTATTGTCGTCTTTTATATATGCTTGCGGATGAATCATTTTATGATGTTTATTATGGTCCATTGCTTGGTCCTTGCATAGATCTTACAAACCCTAGGCCGGATGATGCATGATATTGTTCGTTAAAATCCGGTTTGCGCTGCATAATTTAAAATGCTCTCAAATTTATTATTTAAATATCAAAGCCCTAATTTTGGTTTACATCAAACATGATAGTAAGTATTAGGGCATGCTTGAGTTATCTGGTTTAGGAGTGTGCCAACCCAATAAGATCTCCTAGGGTGGGCTTCGACTCCCCATTGTATCATCATTTCCTTTTCCTACATTGAAATTGCTCTCGAATTTCCCTCACCAGCTTATCAATTTCACTGAAACTGTGCATTGCATGCGCAATGCTATTTTGGGAGGCACCAGACACATTGGAATATTAGTTATACTTTGATTGCGATACTTTTGTAACATCCGTAATTTAATTCGAAAATAATTTCATATTTCAGGATCCGATCGCGATTAAGTGGACGTGCAGTTGATTAAGGTACTCATGTACGCTTACCATTTAAATTTTTACATTAATTTCAAGATTAAAAAAAAATTATGTCATATAGTTTCGACGCGAGTTCAAAATAATATGAGGGCGTGATACACTAAAATAGAAGGTGTTAAGGGTAGTGGCAGATTTTGTAATATTGGAAAAATGAATTTAGGTATTCAACCTTGATAGGAAGGAGTCGCGTTTCATGTGAGTAATCGACGCGTATTCACGGTCTCCCATTAGGTTAAAATCAAGTGCGTGGACTATTTTCTCTCCCATCCGAGCTCGACGACCCACCCCTCTCCCGTTTCTCTCTTAGACGTACCCAGCTGCTCCCCCATTAGTCGTTTGAGTCGCCAAGCCTCGTCAATCCCTCCTACCATGCTAGAAGCCTTCGTCGACCACACCCATCGTCGTCTCGACAACCATCCAGTGAGCAGTCGACTACTGCCGCACTGGTGTGGTCGTTCCTTTCAGTTATAGCCGGCGGGTGGAGGTGCAGACCCCCTTCGACTCCTGCGACTACTCCAGATTACAGCAGAAGCCGTCGCCGCTCCCGTTCTTCCTCCAGATCTCGCTGAGAGTGCTTGTGTTGGGCCGTTCTTCCCAACCCTAGTCGTCGAGTGCTCTGGCAGACGGTAAGAAATTTTTGTTTTCCCTTCTTTTATAGTAAGTTTCCCGTTAACCCTATGCAACAACCCGAAGTCCGCCACAATTTAATTCTTTCTTTTGAGATGTTTTTCACAATTAAATAACGCAGCAATTCTAATATATACTACAAGAGAGGTACCAATAGACAACATAAAATAACTTTTCATTTAATAAGCATAATTTACAACATGTCACAAAAATTCTAACTAGTATTCGAATCACATTTTTCTTTTACTTTCTTTCTGCCTCCGCAGGTATATCCTAGCTGGGCCTGGTCCGTTGACGGTCTGATCCTAAAAAGAGAGATCGACAACCAGTTAGTTTTGAAAACTAAGTGATTTTCTTACCTATTCAACCGCACTACATGCAAACACAAAGAGTTAGCATCAATATACAGTTATATATTTCTATATGAATAATTGAATGTGCAGTAAAATATGAAGTAAAGTAAGCAGGTACAGTGAGCTAGTACAACAGAAATAAACTGTTTATGGTATCAAATTCTTATTTTTCATTCTTATTCATTTCTGTATTCAGCTTAGGATCTTCATCACTTTTCGTTCTTTCGAAATGCTGAGGGTTGATCTCAATTTCATCAAACATCTGGGTCCGTCGCATCAATGCTTGCTCCAGGGCGCTCAAATACGCAACAGGTTTCCACGCCTTCTAGATTAAACAATTCTGTATCAAAATCTTTAGGAGCTCGACCCCCCTACGAGGTGTAGGAGTTCTACCCCCCTACGAGGGTGTCCCTTAACATTTCTATGCGTCGACGCACACTCAGTTTCTTATTCTTTTCATCTTCAATTCATATTCATTTCAAAATATAGGAAATAATTGTATAAATTTTCCCTCAGAGTTTCTATCGCTTCCTAATCCATGTTTAACCTTTTAGCGATTTCATATTTTAAGTGATTTCAAATCTTCAAATTATTTCAATTCAATTCATATTCAGTGTCATGCAAAGGAAGTGGCTTAGAGTAAAGCAATTCTACATTTTCATATTTCAAAATAATTCAAATGTATACGTAATCAAAGCGGTAAGGACTCACCACAGCTTTTCCTTTGTCATCGTCCTTCATATGGTTCTCGTCGCGTCTATCACTGGACGTCATCCTCTGCAGTATCAAGTAAGTCATTTACTTTAGGGTTGCGCCGTAAAATAGTTACGAGCGGACTCCTAAGACGGTCACAAGTACGACTTATAGGAGTTTCCTAGGGGAGGACTAGCTTAGATGACTCAAAAAGAAAGCGTCACAATCAAATTTCAGCCACTGCACATATCAGATTTCAGCCACTTTTGTGACCAATAAAACCCAAGGAAAGCAGCCCACAAGGGCTATAAAGGGCAGCCCAACATAAGCCAACAAAAGGACATCTAACCACTATTAATAAGGGCTACAATTGCTTCCAACAGCAGCTGAAACACAGCTAATAACCAAGAAGAACAGCTACCTACAAGGGTTATCAAATGGGGCAATAATAACCAACTATGGCAGCTAATAGAACTATATAGAACCAACACCTTTACTGAAGATAATCGACCAACTTAACAGTCGGCCAACATAATCGATAACAACCAACATAAGTCAATAAGGGGCTGCCAACAGGAAGCATAAATAGCAATTAACAACCGCTGCTAATCCATAGAAGCAACCAAAGTCCAACCAACATTTAGTTAGGTCATAACATGCAAAACCAACCCACTGATTTCAGAAATTAGCAAAGCCCCCTATCAGGAACCCTAGCTGGCCAACAAGGCCTAGAGAAATTAAATCCCCCAACATCCCAAGCAGCAATAGAGAAATAAAGAGGTGGAGAATAGGGGGGAGAGGGAGGAGAGCTCACTATGGAGTTTTTTTCACCCAAATCCAATCTGCCGGCCAACCCAGCAGAAATTCAGGAAAAAGCAGCAGAGCCAGCAATGATCCAGAACAAGGCAGCAATTTCTCAGCTTTTCCCCCAAAAATCGAAGACAGGAGGACCAAGAAAGAGGAGTTGCGTTGCAGACCTAATGTTTTTAGCTCGACAAAGGCTCTAGGCAGCGGAAATGAAGTATCGGCAGAGGGGAACTCTCGATAGTATATGGGCCAAGCCACCGCCTCTTTCATTCCACTGCCTCCCATAAGCAATTGATTAATATAATGTTATATTAATCACCATTAAGCCATAACATCATAACCAGCCAGCTCATTGTAAGCTTATAGCCATCATAAAACATCACCAGCCGTCCCACTAACTCAACCATCACATGATTCCAATTTCAGTCACATAACATAATTCTAATTTCAGTTACATAAATAATCCCATGAGCCACCACAATCTCTTACATACACATGTATTTTGAGACGAAAATTCAATCAAATAAAATAACAAAATGAAACGAACGTCGCAAAACATCGGAAATCTCGAACTTCAATAATAAACGTGCGACGTTGAATCGACACTAAATTTCAACTTTTCATCATAGGGGAGGTCTTTTATTCTTATTCTTATATATTAAAATATAATAGTAATTAATGTACATGATCAGGTTCGGGTCTTACACCCTAGACGTCCACTTTTTCCAGTCGTCTTATGCTCTCCTCGCCTTCGATTTCAGGAATCGAAGACCTTGACCCCCTTTCCGATTCAAAAATCAATCTACTGTCATGTAGATTTCCACTGTTTGCATCGAGGTAACAACCCCCCTTTTTGTTTATGTTGCTTTCCTTCAATTCATTCCTCAGCCTTGTCAATGCTTGGGTTGTCGAAGTGCCATTATGAAGATTAGTGTTTTTAATTAATTGCTTAGGGATCTTGGTTGATTTCGGGTATCAATTTGGATTAATCGTTGGTTCACGACGTTAGATCGGTGATGGATTCTTAGCATTTTCAAATAATCTAGGAGTCATGCCGCCGCGTCAAGTTTACGAATGCCGCTCTACCAATGTAAGAAATTCTATTCATTTTTGGTTAGACATACCACCTTGTTCAAATTATGTATTGACATTGTTATGTAGGAATATGGTGACAACATGAAATTATAAGTGTCGTACTTTATGTATAAATAAGAATAGTAAATCATAGTTTAATCATTATGTCATCATAAAATGAACAATATTAAGATGCAAGAAAAATCTATACAATTTCCTATATGCATTATATATGGTCACGAAGGAACATGATATGTTCGCCAAATTTAAAATGTCATACCTTAAGTATAGAAGGTAATAGAAGTCTATGATAATAGACAACGTATATTAGAATATGTGAAAATTTACTTCTCTTTGGTTAGACATATCACGTAGATAAATGTGTATAGTTTCAGTTATGCAATCTACCTTGGTACGATTTTTTTTGATAAATGTTAATATATGAAAATCGTACCTTTAGAAAGGTGAAATTAGTAAACTGTGAATAAGTCATTTATCACCATATTACGAACAACTTATTTTAAGATATACGAAACACTTTAGGGTTTTCCTCTACACACACATGCAAACAAATAAGAACATAAGTACTAGAGAATCAAATAATTAAATATTTATGTAAAAAGAAAATCATGTTACGACTGATTCATCACATTAACACCAGTAATACCAATACAAGACATAGACAGTAGTAAATGTGATGAAATGTGTAATTTAAGGTGATGTATAATGCGAATGTTCCCTTAAGAATAGTCTCGTAGACCATTAATAAGGTAAAAGATTGATGGAACGCTAATTTAAATTATTGGCTTTAAGCGGGTGTTCTTTTATATGTTTATGCCGGCCACTAATAGAAGATAATTAGGAGGCATGATCGAGATTTTATCTCTTGATAGATAGAGACACACTATCTTACTCATATGGCTTAGCAGACCATATGAGCCTCAAGTTGTTGAGTCGACACCCCATACGAAGATTAGTAGATACAAGTCCGTGACTGTGACCGAGAGACACTAGAACACCTATGTTCGTTAGTAGAGACTCGAATCGTTAGAATGCGTATAAGAATCTACTTATCTAAAAATGAGAAGAAAAGAAGATATGAGTCATCTCATTTCCAAATGTAAGCCGAAATCCAGAATCCCTATAGGTTAATGATTTTCCCTATAAGAATCTACTTATCTAAAATTTGGAAAGAAAATTCATTTTAAGATCACGTAATAGAACATACATTTATGTTCAAATACTTTTATTGAAAAACATGCATAGAACTATAATATATTTTCCTTAGTATAAAGCATAATTTGAAAGTATGCATGCATATATTTTGTTATGTTTAAGTGTCAATGGGGGAAAAGTCTTTCTTGGTCGCCAGTGGGTTGATCCATTTTCGGAATTTTCTTTACAGGAAATACGAGTCAGTCTATTCACTCATACTTTCTAGTGGGCTTTGTGTTTCAAACTGTAATGTATTTTACTAATTTTAATTTCAGCCCTTTACTTCCGCTGTAAACTTTAGTTATTTCTGTTATGATACTAATTTTATTACTGTTGTCTAGTTTGCTTCATATCACGAGTTTCGGCTGGACTTTTGAAATGTTGCGAAACTGGGTAAGAGTGTTACAACTTTAAGGTATTTTGGAGAAAGTCATGTCTAGAAATACCTGAAGTATTAATAGTTGTACTTCAATAGGAGGCTTAGTTTTCATCTGGAGTTTGAACTTCAGTAGATGCTGAAAATACGTGGAAATAATCTTGATATGGTATTTCCATTATATTTCCCCGGTCATTGCTGTTTTTTTAATACTTTCGTTTGATAAAACTTATTTTAAAAGCATAATTGAGGTGTTAAGATTTGTTTGTTTCCCATCTAAATCAATTTTGAAATGATCTCTATTTATTATAAATAATGGAGATCATTGTTCATCGCCCATATTACGTTTCCATTTATGCTCAAACATTGATGTAGCTGTTGGAACATGGTTTTCCGCATCTATTTGGTTTGAGAATAACAAATCTCATATTGTATTTGATCAAGTTTGTCTTGTGTTTATAGTGTGCAGGAACTCACATGCATGACACTATGATGCTACAAGCTGAATGAGAAATTGATCAATGGCAAACATGCAAAGTGACCACTAATGCGTGGCGTTAGCATTAACGCTGGCGTTAGCGTCTGGTCGATATTGATCTTGTAGCTGATGCTGGTCTAGACGACATGGGAGGCTTCTTGACGATATGTGCTACAGCCGGGCGCTATCACTAACGCCAGGCGTTAGTCCTGGAATATGCAAGCACGCCAAATGAATTTCAACGAAAGATCTATGGAGGGAAGATCGATGCACATATGGAAGGACACTACCACGTGACAGTATTGCTAACGTCCGGTGTTAGCATGACCTAAAATGAAAGTTGCCTAAAGTGCAGATCTATTTCCCGTCTTGAGAATACGCGTGCCAAAATTATTTCCTTAATTGGTACTGTCAGGCGTTATCGATAACACCGGGTGGTAGGTCTACAACTCTATAAAAAGGCAGTTTTCGTTCCTCTCTTTCAGCCATCTCGACACCCTAATTCCACCACTCCGAGACACTTGAGAGGGTCCTTATTCCAGACGACTGAAGCACTTCCACACAAATCAAAAGGAGGATTTTGAAGGAAGATTCATCACGCTTATTCAACGCGAAGAATGAACGCATCGACAACGATGATCTCCTGCGTTTCTTCGCCATCTCCTTCAGAAATCTATATGAGGAGTTTTATTTTCAGAATTCTTATTTATATCTTGTATTCTCTTTTGTGTACCTATAAAGAAATTCGCCCGTGTTGACTACTAGTCCGTGTGTGGTTTATGGAGAATTCGCTGTAGTTGTTGGCGACTAGGTCCTTGTGTGACTTAGGGGGAATTCGCCGCGTGTGTTGGCGACTAGGTCTAGGGGATTAGATCTAGGGGGTGCTCGACGCCTTATCTGGTGAGAGATAGGCTAGAGCGGCTTGAGTCCTTATCTGGGGACAGATAAGTTAAAGCCATCCGGTTCTTGGGAGAAGGGTCGGTATAGAAAACAAAAATAGATTTTTATTTATCACCTTGATCATAGCGTCATGGAGATCAAAGTTTTGTAATCCTCTTTATTGAAATAAAAATCATGTCTTTTATTGTTTCATTAAATTGATTTTATTTTATCTAAAGGATTCAAAGTAAAATATTTGTAGCCTAACTTTACCGAAGGATCAATCTCTGCAAGCTAACGCCAGGCCGTAAAAGCTACCGCCTGTGGTAGGTTACAAAGATTGAACTTTTTCTTCTTCATCATTATAAAAATAATTGTCTCTGATAAGTGAAGTTTTTCAAGACAATATTTCAGAAAACATTTTTAGAACTAAATTTCTAAAAGCCCTTATTCACCCCCTCTATAAGGGCGCCAGTAGATCCAACAAGTGGTATTAGAGTAGGTTATTCCAAAATGGCTTAACAACCGAGAGTAATGGCGCTTCATGATCTCGCTTCCACTAGAGGGGATGAAATTTTAGTTAATCAAAAATCTCTAGCACCACTTTTATTTATGGGTGAAAATTATAAAGAGTGAAAAATATCTATGCAAAAATTTCTTAAATTCTTAGATATTGAAGTTTGGAATATTACCATTAAAAAGCCCCAAGCGCACTACATAGAAACAAAATTGTTTTAAATGCTAAATCAATAAATAGTTTATTTTGTGCGCTAGACCAAAATATTTTTAAACTTATTTATACTTTTTCTACTGGTTATGAAATTTGGAAATTTCTTGAAGAAATTTATGATTCTCCATCTATAGGAACGGAACAAGTACAAGACATGGAGAATATGCAAGCTTGCATATGTATTCAAGAAAGCTCCTCCCTTGATGAATCCATGGAGTGCACATTAAGTGGATGGGAAGATGGAAACTCATCAATGAAAGAGAAAGATGAAGATGTCAAAGGAACTTTATGTTCAAATCTTGCCTCATCCAAGTGCGCTGTAAGAAAAATCAAATTCTTCTCTTTGTATGACAAATTCTATTTCTACATTTCGTATGCTTGAAATTGCTAAACATAGAATTAAGAAATTGAAGAGAGTGCAAATTCAAAATTACGTTTAGAAAATAAAAATTTAAAAGCTAAATTTAATATAGAAACAAAAATTAATGTGTTCGATTATTCTCCACCTTGCTCTTTAATTGAAAATATTAAGCCTTGTTTTGATTGCAACACTTTTAACAAAAAATTCAAGGTATTTGAGAAAGAGTTTTTTTATTACAAAAGAACATAATGAAAATTTACTTTTGGAAAATTCATCTTTAAAAATTGATTTTGCTATTGTGTAAAAATTATAAAATTGAAATTAAAGAGATGAATGAAACATTTGAAGAACTAAGAAATAATTATAAAACTCATATTGAGTCTTTAATCACTACTCTTAAAAATAGCACGATCATCTGTACAAAAACTAGACAAAATCTTAAGATTAATAATAAAGAATTGGAAACAAAAATCAACTTACTAAAGGAAATTATGTATAAAAATTCACAAAACATAAAACTACAATATCAAGCAAAATTAAAAAGCAAGCTGAACATGAATTCTCATACCATAACTAAACCAAATAATGGGAGCAAAAAACACCAAATATGTGTAAATCAAATTTCAAATCACTATCACCATGATTTACAAATCACTATCACCATGATTTACAAAATACATCTTCTCCCATCACGTTGCATTTGGGTACCCAAATGAACCATCACATTTGATCCCCTTTGGATACCTAAAACTCTTATTAATTAATATCCAATAAAATGTGTGAAGTAGAAATAAACTAAAATGAAATACTCAAAATCTACTTCACAATGTGCTAAAAATGAAAATTAAAACAAATTCTCTTATGTTTCCTTTGTGCATGTTTTTTATTTGTATCTTTATTTTATTGAGCCAAAAATCTTATATATTGAATAGTTAAAAGATTACAATTATTGCACATAAATAATCGTTTTAAACTTAATGCTAATATCCACAACGTCCAAATTGACTATTCAAAAGTTGCTTTCAACTTTAAAAAGTAATGTGGATTATATGAAACGTGCAAAATTGGTTATTTAAAAAAATGGATTTTAGGTGTCTTAGGCTAAAATTTAAAATGCGCAACTTTGTGATTATTTTCCTAATTTCTTTGTTGCATGTAATATAGCCCATATAATGTAAAATCATAATCAAGAGAAATCGGATTTGAAAAATCACAAAAATCGTGCTTTTTAGATGAAAAATTGAATCTATGTTTGATACCGTCGGGCGCTAGCTCTACCGCCGCCGGTATCTTTATTTTCTGAAAATTCCTGATTTTCTCAAAATTTCTTTTTTCTAAAAATTATTTTACTGCATTAATTCTCATTCTCTTCTACTTCAGAAACCTTGTATATGTTTTTGTTATGTTCGCAAAAAATCAAAAACAAAGAAAAGTTGCAAAAATCATTCTAAATGACCAATAACATATTCACAATTAAGCCTTCACTATAAATAATTAAAATGAAAATGAACAATTTATCATATGATGAAGTAAAAGATAATTTATTTATCTCATGTTTAAAATTTCAAATCATCATAGAAAATTGTCTTCAAGATTAATGATCATACAAAAATTCTCATAATAAATACAATTGGAATAAATTCCATTGTTTTCATAACTTGCTTTATGTATGAATATGTCATGTGTTTGCATGTATCTCATTCTTGTTTAGACCTTAGAACAACCTTATCCTTATTGAAAATAAACCACGAAGCTTAATCACGTCACTCTAGGTCTATGAACATTTACATTGAAACTTCATGTTGAATACATGCAAACCAATTATATATTTGTAATATTTACATAACATTGAACATTGTTACCTTAACTCATCATTCTAGCATCATCTTTAGGAAGAAATCAATGTCTATGCTAGTTATATCATGTCATGTTATGCTAAAGTAAAATAGAATAATGAAATTTGAAAGTCATGAAAATTATTTGGCTTAAAAAGAACTATCTTCATTTCAAAAATTCATAAAAATAAAGATAGTGTATAAATCGGTATTTAGGATTAAATGCTTAGTATGACTATGATTATTCATCGTGATAACGTGTCTCACAATAACGAGGGCGTATGTTTGTATGTATTAGAAGTCCTACCTTCTAAGTCATGTCTTGTCCTTAACTGGGGAGGGGTCCAGTGGGGCCTTGCGAGACACTGAGGGAAGAGTGCTTGGTTGAGCGATCTCTTCTGCGTGCATATGGAACTCACATCCCAACCTACGACATGTGTGCAACTCCTCATGCCCATCCGTCACTTAGTACGGGGCTAGTGTGTAAGCATATAGTCAGGGTATTTTAATCTAGGGCATGCCCTATCATATTCATTGCATGACTATTACTTCACTCCTTATGATTACACTTTTCATGCATACTTGGTTTGATCGAACATGCTTATCTTGTGTTTTGCATATTACATCTTTTTGAGCTTTCATTTTTTTCTTAAGCACAAGAACTTGAAAAATAAACTTTTTGACACCTTAGGCAAAAAAATTTAAATCCGCAATTTTTTTAATATTTTTCAAAACTCTTTGCGGTAGTTGGTGTCCCCTATCTTAGAAAATATTAATCAGGAAAAATCAAAATGAAAAATGATCAAAAACATGTTTTCTAAGCAAAAAAACAAGTCTCTGTCTGCTAACGCCGACAGTAACATTAAATTCCAGTTTTTCTTTCCTTTTGTATTTTCTCTGGCATAGAAGATCATTATACTGAGGTGCTCTTAATATAATTCTATGTTTTTCCGAAAACTACAAAAATCAAATATAAAATTGCAAAATAATTTTAAAACACAAAAATATGCTTTTCTTGATATTGTTGTTTTATATTTTTATGAGTTTTTTTTTTATAAAAACTGCTGAATTTTCATTGTTAGTGTTAAGGATGACTAGATATTTCTTTTAAAGATTATTATAATGTTTGATTTTATTTTATTTTCAAGTTTCTTAAAACATTATTTTGGTTTGTCATGCCTTGAATATTATCTTGTAATGTGTATTGAAATTGATTATAGAAATTATGTGTATGATTGTTTAGCATGCCTCTAAGTATGAGTAATATTTTATGTTTGATAGTGATTTACTCACTCACATCTTTGATAACCTATATGTGTTTTTATTCTTACTCTTGCATGATTGTGTAGTGTAACAACTTAACATTATTGAGATGTATGACTAGATTACCTACATCAAATTACAAAAAAATTTTCATGCACCTATTTTTATTGAGAAGTGTGTTCAAAAAATTCAAAACGATATGTTTGCAAAAAATAAGTGAATTCGGAGACCTTTGTCGCTAAACTAAAATTCAAATGAATAAATGACAAAGATAATGTTAGGGATCCTCCATCCATTATCTTGTATTAATTATTATTATTATTATTATGTTGAGTCGAGTCATGTTGTATCGAGTCATGAGTTATAGTCGTCGTAGCGTCTAGGTGTTTTAATATTTATTTAATGTTCATGTTATTTACGGTTATGCCATCAGCTCCTAGATATATAGGGCCATTGGGGTCGTGTATGAGGATATGGAAGAAAATATATGAAAGTTCTTCTCTCATCTCAAGCTCTTCTCCTCTCTCTCCTTCCCTTCTAGGGTTTCGGCCCACTCTCTCACCCCCTCCACCATTTCTAAGGGTTAATACCCCTTTGTATCTTTCCCCGCCGCCTTCCGTCGGCGCCACCAAGAGAGGCACGTAACAAACTTGGTATCAGAGCTAGGTTTCCTTGAGGTTTCCTTCCCTTCCCCGACCGATTTCCGTATCTGCAGCCCCCGGCCACCTTCCGTGCACCCCGCCGACGTCTTCCTGCATCTTCCTGTCATGGCAACCGTCCGCCAACGTCTTCCTGCGCCAGCCACCTCCATCTAGTTCTGATCCCGTCGACCCTACCAGCATCCGCATCCACAAATTCGTCGCGCCCTACTGCCGTAGTGTAGTGACGACGCCGGCTTCCCCTATTGCGAGCCCAGCACAGCCGCTGCTCCGCTTCCCCTTCGCCGTCGACATCAACGCAACTCCCGCCGACGCCGTTTCCCTTTCGAGCCGCAGAATTTCCGCCTGCAAATTTCCGCAAAGTTAGCGGTTCCCGCTTCTGCCTCCTCGAGCCCCCCTCCCATTCCTATTTTTATTATCTTGTATTAATGACTTTTCCTCCTGCACACGCCACCTCTCCCCATACCCTTCTCTTCTAATATTTTTATTCTCTCCTCTTTTCTTTATTTTATTCCCTTTCCTTTATCTTCTTGGGACCCACCAGCACCCTCCTCTATTTTAATTAAATTCTTTTCCTTCTCTACCGGCCAGCACATCCCCCCCCCACTCTTTCCTCTTTACTTTTTATTTCATTTCCTTTTTAATCTTCTCCTAATTATTAACTAATTATTTAATTAGTTAATTAATTATTCCATCTCATCATGTCTACATCCAACCACGATCTCCTCGTCCAAATATTCGCTCGGCTGGATCGTTTTGAAGCGCGATTCGCCGCACGCTTCGGCTTGCCACCTTCCACGAGCGTCTATCCCATCACTCTGCCACCCTCGCCTGCGCCGCCACCGTCTCATCTCGTGCAGCCACCACCGCCATCGTCGACGCCGCCACCTCTCGCCACGGTAACCATCCTTCCACCTCCCTCCACGGTGGTCGTCCTTCCACCGCTTCTGCGTCCTCCACCTGCTCTCCTTTCCCCGGCCCCTGCATTGCCGCCTTCTCCGGCCATCTCACTGCCTCCTCCTCCGGCCCCTGCTCCGCCGGCCCCCGCCTTGCTACTCCCACCGGCCACTCCTCCGCCGGCCCCCGCCTTGTCACTTCCACCGGCCACTCCACCGCCTCTCCTGCAGACCCGTGATCCGTTGACCCCGACGGATCCATTTCTGCTGCCGGTCGCCGCTCCTCCACCCGCCATACTGCTGCGGCTCACCACTCCTCTCCCGACGACGCGGAAACCTTTACCTCCGCCGCACGTCTTTCCGACGGCGCCACCGCTACTCACCTACACCGCCGCCGCCGCTAGAGACCAGCAGGCCTTATTCTGGCGAGAAATCAAGCTGCCAGATGATCCGACCATCCAACTGGAGTTCGAGCTTGGGGACAAGCTCGATGTCAAGGACGGATGGGGTGTTAGGGATCCTCCATCCATTATCTTGTATTAATTATTATTATTATTATTATGTTAAGTCGAGTCATGTTGTATCGAGTCATGAGTTATAGTCGTCGTAGCGTCTAGGTGTTTTAATATTTATTTAATGTTCATGTTATTTACGGTTATGTCATCGGCTCCTAGATATATAGGGCCATTGGGGTCGTGTATGAGGATATGGAAGAAAATATATGAAAGTTCTTCTCTCATCTCAAGCTCTTCTCCTCTCTCTCCTTCCCTTCTAGGGTTTCGGCCCACTCTCTCATCCCCTCCACCATTTCTATGAGTTAATACCCCTTTGTATCTTTCCCCGCCGCCTTCCGTCGGCACCACCAAGAGAGGCACGTAACAGATAACTCCATCAAACACTACTCACCCTCCTGATAAGTCTTAATGAGCATTGTGACTTGAGCACTTTGGAGAGAATTGTTAAGTGTTTTATGCAAATAAATCTAAACTCTCTTTAGTACACCGGATCACAAACACACAAAAAACACAAAAGAAAATTATGTGTTCCACCAAGCACTACTTAGCTCCCTGATAAGTCTTAATGAGCATTGTGTGTGCGAAACAACTTGGTAGTTGTACTCTATTACATGTGCATTGAAAATAAAATAGCTTTATGGGTAGAAGTAATTCTAGGAATGCATTTTTGATAATATTGTGTTTATTTCATTACATATGTCATGTATTTTGATTAGATCACTTATATGCTTTTATCAAAATACTATTTGTACACTTCATTATCTTATATAAGACTTATACTCATGAGAATTGGATCCTAATGCATATCTATACTAGTTTCTACTAACGTAAGTAAATGCACTAGATTGCAAGCATGACCGCTACAATGTTTTTCTTTACTTGAACTGCAAATTAATTACATTGTGGTTATTTATCTTTTCTTGATATGTCAAATTATGCTTGCACTTAATCTTGAAAAGCACATGGAAATAGCATCATATGTGCAATACTTTCAAAAAAAAAACATCTCCTTATTAAGCTTAAAACTCATTATCCTTGTGATTATTCTTTCTTTACATAAATGTTTACTTGTAAGAATGCTTTTCCGCTGTGTACTCAATAATTATTTTCTTATAACATGTTTATTCTTGCACTATCATGCTTCTCTTTTCTTGACCTTGGTTAAAACCTTAATGAATTTACCATCACTAGTCTTAAAATTAAAACGTCTTCATATATATTTTTCAACAAGTGGTCTCTTCCAACAAGTGGTGTTACTATTCTAAATGCTTAATCAATTCCTTCGCCGTGCTTATTACTCTTGCTCGATCATGCATATGTTCTTTAAACAAGTAATCTCCAACTAATGTTCTATTACTCCCTTTCCTTCTTTCATGTCAATATTCACCTCCACTCACTTTTGCTAATAACAAAAGAGGGAGAGTAAATTGAGAAATCTAAAGATTAAGGAGGAAAATGAATCTAAGGATAAATGTGGAGAATATTCTTAGAAATTTAGGTGGAAAACTTATGTAGGGGAGCACTATATAGGGGAGTACGTAAATTAAGAACGCAAAAATTCCTTATGTCATCACTTCTCTATAAACACAAACTTAATCTTAGTGGACTGATTTCTCATTAGTGAATTTGTTATTATCAAAAGGAGGAGATTGTTGGAACATGGTTTTCCGCATCTCTTTGGTTTGAGAATAACAAATCCCATACTGCATTTGATCAAGTTTGTCTTGTGTTTATAGTGTGCAGGAACTCACATGTATGACACTAGGATACTACAAACTGAATGAGAAATTGATCAAGGGCAAACATGCAAAGTGACCACTAACGCGTGGCGTTAGCACTAACGCTGGCATTAGCGTCTGGTCGATATTGATCTCATAGCTGATGCTGGTTTAGACGTCATGGGAGGGTTCTCGACGATATACTCTACCGCCGGCGCTATCACTAACGCCAGGCGTTAGCCCTGGAATATGCAAGTGCGCCAAATGAATTTCAAGGGAAGATCTCTTGAGGGAAGATCGATGCACATATGGAAGGACACTACCGCGTGGCGGTATCGCTAACGCCGGGCGTTAGCATTGCCTAAAATGAAAGTTTCCTAAAGTGCAGATCTCTTTCCCGGCTTGAGGATACGCGCACCAAAATTATTGTCTTAATCGGTACTGCCAGGCGTTATCGATAACGTCGGGCGGTAGGTCTACAACTCTATAAAAATGCAGTTTTCGTTCCTCTCTTTCAGCCATCTCGACACCCTAATTCCACCACTCCGAGACACTTGAGAGGGTCCTTATTCCAGACGACCGGAGCACTCCCACAAATCAAAAGGAGGATTTTAAAGGAAGATTCATCATGATTATTCAACGCGAAGAACGAACGCATCGACAGTGCTGATCTCCTGCGTTTCTTCGCCATCTCCTTCAGAAATCTATATAAGGAGTTTTATTTTCAGAATTCTTATTTATATTTTGTATTCCCTTTTGTTTACCCGTAGAGAAATTCACCCGTGTTGGTGACTAGTCCGTGTGTGGCATAGGGAGAATTCGCCGCAGTTGTTGGCTACTAGGTCCTTGTGTGGCTTAGGGGAATTCGCCGCGCGTGTTGGCGACTAATGGTGCGTTTGGTTCGGCTTATTTGCTCCGGTGAGTTTGGATAAAAACGTCATTGTCATACCAAATATTTTATGCTTATAACTAGTTTCTTTTCTTGATAATGGTAGTAACATTTGTCATACCAAACATACATTCTATGACAATGACGATTTTGTCCAAACTCACCGGAGCAAATAAGCCGAGCCAAACGAAGCCTAAGTCTAGGAGATTAGATCTAGGGGGTGCTCGTTGCCTTATCTGGGGAGAGATAGGCTAGAGTGGCTTGAGGCCTTATCTGGAGACAGATATGCTAAAGCTAACCGGTCCTTGGGAGAAGGGTCGGTATAGAAAACAAAAGGAGATTTTTATTTATCGCATTGATCTTAACGTCATAGAGATCAAAGTTTGTAATCCTCTTTATTGAAATAAAAATCATGCCTTTCATTGTTTCATCAAATTGATTTTATTTTATCTAAAGGATTCAAAGTAAAATATTTGTAGCCTAACTTTCCCGAAGGATCAATCTTTGCAAGCTAACGCCAGACGATAAAAGCTACCGCCGGCGGTAGGCAAAAGAGATTGAACTTTTCCGTCTTCATCATTGTAAAAATAATTGTCTCTGATAAGTAAAGTTTTTCAAGACAATATTTCGGAAAACATTTTTAGAACTAAATTTATAAAAGCCCTTATTCAACTCCCCCTCTAAGGGCGCCAGTAGATCCAACAGTAACAACATTTTCAAGAGAAATCTGTGGCATTTCTAATTGAGTACTTTATTAAAATTTTGCTGATAGAACTATTTTTTGGAACCTGATATATCTAGAGTGGGTGAACACATTCCTAGAACTATTCTACATTCTTCTGCCACTGTTTGATTTTTTTTTTTTCAGTTTGTACTACATACCACTGTTCTTCAAATCAGTTTCAAATATGTAATTTTAGTTTAAATTCCTTAAATTTTTTTTGCAGATACCTCCTAGTAGAACCACTTACAATAATTTGATAAATGCTTGTGGATCAAGTGGTAACTGGAAAGAGGCATTGAGGGTTTGCAAGAAAATGACAGAAAATGGTATTGGGCCAGATTTGGTCACTCACAATATTATTTTGTCTGCTTTCAAATGTGGAGGTCAATATGCCAAAGCTCTGGCTTATTTTGAACTGATGAAGAAAACAGAGATTTATCCAGACATAATTACTTTTAACATAGTCATCCACTGCCTTGTTAAACTTCGACAGTATGGAAGAGCTGTTGACATTTTCAACTCATTGATAAGCAAAAGAGAAAAAAGTTACCCGGATGTTGTAACCTTTACCAGTATCATACATGCATATTCTATCTGTGGACAAGTTGAAAACTGTAAGAAAGTGTTCGACATGATGCTCGCAGAAGGGCTGAAACCTAACATCATTTCATTTAATGCACTTTTGGGTGCGTATGCTTCACACGGAATGCATGATGAGGCTTTTGCTATTTTCAATACTATAAAGCAAGCAGGCTACCGACCCGATGTCGTATCCTATACTTCCTTGCTTAATGCTTATGGTCGATCAGGACAGTACGAGAAGGCCCGGGGAATTTTCGACACGATGAAAAGCAAGTCCTTTAAGCCAAATAGAATAACTTACAATGCTTTAATTGATGCTTATGGGTCTGGGGGAATGATTTCAGAAGCTGTCCAGGTACTGCGTGAAATGGAAAAGGATGGTATTCGACCAGACAGTGTTTCGTTGAGTACTATTCTGGCAGCCTGTGGCCGTTGCGGTCAAAATGTAAGAATTAACTCTATACTTTCAGTGGCCAAGTCCCGAGGCATTGAATTGAACACTGTTGCGTACAACTCGGCTATTGGGAGCTATATGGCTGTCGGGGAGTTTGACAAAGCTGTATCCTTCTATAGGATGATGCGAAAGAATAATGTTAGACCTGATTCCATCACATTCAACATATTGATAAGTGGATCTTGTAAGTTGGACAACTTCAAGGAATCTTTTGATTTTTTTGATGAGATGAAAGAATTGAACATTCCTTTGTCCAAAGAAGTTTATTCTTCTTTAATCTGTGCATATATTAAGCAGGTAATGTTTTTGGTTCTTTAATTTCTATTGACTTCAAGCCACCTAGCTCACTGTGTCCTTATTAAGTTCTTCCTGATTTATAAGGGTAATTTAGCAGAAGCTGAAGTGACTTTTTCAATGATGAAGACTACCGGTTGCATGCCTGATGTCATCACATACACCTCCATGATAACTGCATATCGCACAATAGGTAACACTGCTTAAATGATAGGATTTAGAATCTCTTTAGGAAACTTTGACTCCGTTTGGGACAATTGTGGCATTTGAGCGGTGACGGTGTAAAACTGTGGTAAACGAAATGGTGGTGGTTTGCTTGTGTTTTGAATTTTCCATGACAGTTGTTTTTGCCCAAATTTTATTTTCCCGGTCTGGGCGTTCCCAACTGCTAAAGGTTGACACCAACAGCGTGACAGTGATGACATTTTTGGCCTAAAACATTGTTGTGGGAAAATAGCATTTGTGACCATGCCAACCCAAGTACTACCTTTGTTTTTAATAATTGTGTTCATAACCGTCACCACTCTCCCACCGCTCTCCCAAACAGAGCCTTTGTCTGAAGGAAGAGCACTTTGTTTGATTTACATTTTTAGATGACTGGAGGAAGGCATGGGATGTTTTTAAGGAAATGGAAGTGAATAATATTCAACCAGATCCCATTGCGTGCTCTGCACTCATGGAAGCCCTCAACAGAGGATGTCAATCTTCAATGGTTCTTCAGTTAGCACAGGTGATGGGAGAGAAAAGAATCCCTCTAAATCCACGCGCCTCCTTCGAAATATTATCAGCATGTAGCATGTAAGTGTAGAAATATAGGTTGTATAATTTAATGTGCTTGGGCCTAGACCTGCCCTCTATATCATGATATTACACTTTCACTTCTATAGTCATTATATCTTTCTACATTTTGCTAAAACTGTTCCATTGGAGGATATTTGTTTGTAACATTCCCTATATTCACATGCACTAACAAATTTCAAAACATATTAGGCCTGTCATTTGGTATAGAATAATTTATTATTATTTATTTATTTTATTTTATTATAGTAAATTTAATACCAAAGCATTCAACCGCAATAGGTTGGTAGAGGAGGCAAACTTCAATATTTTAGTCGAGCCTAATCTTATGTAGGCTAAGATGCCTAATTTCATTAAGAAGATTGTTACATAAGTTTTGGGAATAAATCATACTGTTAAGAAGGTTTGGTGGTGAATTCATAAGGTAAAAATGTTACTAAAGGAAAAAAATATGCTTTTCAAGAGTGCACGGTATTGCATATCATTGATTATTATATTTGATTATAAGAAAGTTAGAAATCTTACGAAGGGCGTAATACCCAAAAAATGCCATGACTTCGGACTTCCGATGATTTACATAATAGGCTTGATGAAAAAAATGCCACGACTTCGGACTTCCAATGATTTACATAATAGGCTTGATGACATAGGGTAAAGATGGGAGTATGGAGAAGACGGAAGACTTAACTATGATGTAATGGATGATTAACCAATGGGAAATGATCAATGAACTTATTATTCTTAATCTGTTAAGATGCAGGACTCGCCGATCCTTCCAGCCGCAGGACTCGCCGATCCTTCCAGCCGCAGGACACACTGCTCCTTCCAGGAGTAGTACTCACCGATAAGCGCACGACTCGCTACTTCTTGCGCTTTACAAAGATCGCTGCATACCAAGCTCGTCACGCTCGCCCGTGCAGGTTTTGGCGCTTCTCCATTCATCCAGAACTCGCCAAACTTGGTCTTCTAGGACTCGCCGACCCCATCTTACAAAGCTCTGCTGCCTTACACAGCTCTGTCGACTCCCCTGCTTCCAGAACTTGCAGCCATCTTACTTCCATGTGTCTTGCGCTCGTCCGTGTAGCTTGCACTTTCGCCGTTTCCTCTGACCGCAGCGCTCGCGACCTCTCTTATGCAGCACTTGCTCGTGCAGCTTGAGCCTTCCAGTGTTGCAAAAGCTCGCCCGGATTACTACCCGCGGCTTGCATTCCGTTCCATATGAACCAATGTTGTGTGCCTCATCAACCATCTCAGTCACGCTTGGTGGGACTCATATTTATGAAGTTCGTGATGAACTTCATATTTGATGCATCCTCCGTCGCATCCAAATATGCATGACATCATCATGCGTCGTGGATCTTTTATTATTATGCATTTATTTATAGTCATGTCTTTTTTCTTCGCGCACCTGATTTTATTTGAAGTTGTTCGGCTCGTCGGTTTGACCACCCGATGAGACCCTGAATAAAAGGCCCGGTAATTTTAAGTAGTTAGGATGAAAAAGACAAGCTTAATTTTATTTAAGGACGCATAAATTTAATTGGAGAAAAGATTTAGCTATTCTTAGGAAAGAGATTTAAGAAAATATTATTTAGGAAATATTATTTCAAAATTAGTGAAGGCTCCCATAATCAATAGCAGGCTGAAAGGGAGTAATTGGAAATTAATTTTGGAAACATTTAATTGGAAATTAGTATTTGGAAAATAATTGAAAAATGGAAAAAAGACTGCCCTATTTATCAATGGCTGAAAGAAGAGAAGGGGGCGCCGAATATCAGAGAAACGAGATCACTCGGTTCTTCTGACTTGCCGGCTAAGCCTTGTATGATCAGTAGTGCCCCTCTTCTCCTGCCTGATCGATTCCTCCCATTCCTTCTCCCAGTCGAAGCTTCTCTCCTTCTTCTCCGGCCGATCGACGATCCGGGAAAGCTTCTCGCCACTCTCGCACACTCCAGACGCCATCGACGGGAATCCCTTTGCTTCGATTCAGCACGCCTACGCCGTCGACTTCACCTTCCCTTCTGGCGACCGGTGAATATTGACGCTCCTGTCAGTGCCGTCGACTCCGCCCACCATTCCGGCGACTCCTCCAGAGTTACTTCTGTTTCAAGATGCCGACGACAACAAGGCTCAATCTCTCGGTTGCGTGAAGGACTTCGAAGTGGGCTGCCTCCTTGCCATATCCTTTCTCGTATCCTTGCTCTGAATAGTTAGCCTTAGATTTATGCATTCCAACTAAATAATTAATAGCATGTCTCTACGTTCGCACTACTTTTTATTGCCACTTAATCATAAATTGTTACTTGTGATTTTGCTTGTGGATTTATGAATCTCGCCACTTTTCGACTAGTGAAACGCTCAAAGAACACTTTCTTAAACACCAATTAACGGTTTTGTTTGAAGTTTAAACGTCAAGAGTGTGAATTCACTCGCAAAATTTGAGTTGGTCTCTCATCCTATAACAAAATAAAATTAATCGCATACAAAATATATTTTCAGAAAACCTAGCTTTGGTTTACATCAGTATTACTACTATCTCCATCTCTGGGAAGAAAACATTTGTTGAGTGGGTCCACTCGGTGCACGGAGTACTCCAGACTAAGGGTTTCCTTCATCATCTGACTCGCGAACCCCCAATTGAGCCTACCGAGCAATGACTCTAAGATGACGGTCATGTTTAGTCTTAGATTTTGAACTCCATGTCCAGTGATCCCTATTGAATGGCTATGCACCATGAAACTGCCAAGGCTATGTTGGATGAACTAAAGTCACTCTACTCGGGGAAGGATAGCCTTCTACACATGTTTGATCTCTTTCGGGACCTTAAAACTGTTGAACCCGGTTCCGATGACGACCTGACGTCATTTGTGGTGCAATATAAGACTCTTATCGAGGCCTGGATTCAACACCAGCCCCCGACTTCGGATCTAATTACCTAACATGTTCAAAAAGTGGTCGTTGACATAACAATGATGATCGCCCGTCTACCTCCTCATCTCTACAGTTTCCACGCCAATCATCTTGTCCTTTCCAACAATTCCCACGTTATCCGACGCTTGTTCCATGATTATGAAGGTGATTCCTCCCATTGATGTCTCCATGACTCCTGCCTTACTCCAACAATCTACTGATGCTCGCCAACCAACTACCAGGCACAATGGAGGTCAAACTGGGTCTCGGGGTGGTAGGCGCGATGGCCGAAATCGTCCCATGGGGCAAAACACTCGTCTGTGTACCCACTGTGTCCGGACAAATCATACCGAGGCCACCAGGAAATAAGGGTTCCCACTACAGCCCTCTAACCCCCAGCACCATGCTTCTCCAGCAGTGGATGTTCTTATCACATCTTGCTCAGACATTGCCACCCCGTGGGAGGAACTCCAGCATCTGCGAGGGCTGGTTACTCAGACTTCCAGCTTTGTCGTCTCCATCTCCAACGAAGTATATCATGTTTTTCCCATAGTCCCTCCTGGATAGTGGACTCCCGGGCTACAAATCACATTACTCAGCAAAAACATTCTCGGTACACGGACACTGCTTGTCCCAAGTTTATCATAGTTGCCAATGGAGAAACCACCCGGGTCTGTGGATTTGGAGACGTGCCTCTCACTCAGTCTCTCTACGTTATGTACATCATGCTCTTGGCTCCGAACATAATCTCCTCTCTATTAATCATCTTATTCATGATCATGACTGCTTCTATCACCTTTTTCTATTTTTCCTTTATGGTGCAGGATTGACTGATGCGGAGTATCATTGGTAGAGGATGGCTGTCTAATGGGCTTTACACTCTAAACCTCCATACCACGGCTATATCCTCTGTCACTTCTATTGATTGGCACCGTCGCATTGGCCATGCCCCTCTTCCTATACTGGTAGAAGACTATTCCTGATTTTTTTTTTCTGAATTTATAAGCGAATCTTGTATCTACGAGAAACACCATCGTTCTACCTTATTGTACTAGGAGCTCTGCTCCCTTTGCTTTAGTTCATTCGGACAACTGATGCCTTTATAAAATTTCTAGTTTGTCTCGTTATCGTTACTTTTTTACTTTTATTGATGTTCATTCTCACATGTCATGGTTGTATTTACTGCGCGATCGCTCTGAATTATTACAAGTCTTTCGCTCATTCATCGTTGAGTTTCATACTTAATTTTCAAACTCAATTAAAATTCTTCGGACTGATAATTCGCGCGAATATACTAGTCATGAATTCCAGGAAACTTGTAATACATTGAGGATTATCCACCAAACATCATGTGCCTATACACCACAACAAAATGGTGTAGCTGAGCGGAAGAACCGCCACCTCCTTGAGGTTCCCCGCTCCCTTATGTTTAAAATGCAGGTCCCCAAGATCTATTGATACTTCACAATCTCCACCGCATGTTATTTAATTAATCGCATGCCCTCGTCAATCCTGAACTTTGTAATGTCGTTTTCCATCTTATTGCCTTCAACACCTTCCTTCTCCCCCCCGAGTCCTTGTATTTTTAGAAGCATTTGTTTTGTCCATCATCTTAGCCCTTTTGTGGACAAAGTGACCCCACATGCTACTAAGTATATCTTTATTGAATACTCTCGCACGCAGAAGGGTTATGTGTTCTACTCTCCTACCGATCGAAAAACGATAACATCCGCCGGTGTCACTTTTCTTGAGGATCAACCCTTCTACTCCTCTCCTCCTGATACCATACCACCTGATACTGTACCACCTGTTATCCCGTGTCCCAACGCCTCCATCACTCACTCACTCACCACTACATGTGCCACCAACACCATCTCCTACTCCACTTCCTCCTCTAAACGTATACACTTGTCGTCATTTTCATTTTTGTTCTAATGTCTTGGGACAGTTGCCCCATACTGATGACGCTCCACGACCAGCTGATCCAACTAAGGCTCCCACCCAGGATCTAGCCCTTTACATCGGCTCATTATGTCTCCTTTCACCACTATTCTCGAGAACTTCACAGATTTGCGGTTTTCTCGTCTTCTATTTCCACCACCTCTTCTGTGCAGGAAGCTCTTCAGCATCCGTGGTGGTGGGCTGCGATGAATGAGGAAATGGATGCCCTCTGGGCTAATCAGACCTGAGACCTTGCCTCCCTTCCTCCTGGCCAATCCTGTGTGGGATGTAAATGGGTCTTTATTGTGAAGCACCATCCTTATGGGATAGTTGAGCGCCTCAAACCCTGTCTTGTGGATTGCTGTTTCACTCAAAAATATGATCTCGATTATGAAGAGACATTCTCTCCAGTTGCTAAGCTAAATATGGTACGAGTATTGATCTCTTTAGCGGTTTATCATCTTTGACAGTTGCATCAACTTGATATCAAGAATATCTTCCCTAATGATGATTTAGCGGAGACTGTATATATGCAGCAACCTCCTGGTTATGAAACCACGTGGAAGTCTCTTATCCGATGAACTCACACTTTCAAACCAAGTATTTGAGCTGCCTCCGGTACTTTTTTGGGTATTGAGGTAGCTCGTCGACCCGATGAACTCATTTGTCTTAACGAAAGCACTGCCTCGATCTTCTTCAAAATGCAGGCTACTCTCGTTGTAAGCCAGTAGATGCTAACCACAAGCTCTGTGAGTCCAACCTTGATCTACTTCTCCCTAATCTGGAGTGGTATCGTCGCCTTATTGACAAGCTTATTTATCTGACTGCATACATCCAGATATCTCATTTGTTGTTGGTATGGTCAACCGATTCATGCATGTTCCTCGGATATCCCTTCTCCAAGTTGTCGAACGAGTCCTCTGATATTTGAAGAATGCCCCGGGTCAAGGGCTTGTATATAAGCCCTCCTCCTCCCTATCATTAATTGACTATTCTGATGTAGATTATGTTGGTTCCCTCGATGATCGTCAGTCTACGAGTGGCTATTGCACATATTTTGGAGGACACCTGGTCACTTAGCGGAGCAAAAGGAAAACGGTGGTGGCACACTCCTCTGTGGAGGCTGAGTATCATTTGATGGCGTCCGTCGTTTCCAAACTCACGTGTCTGGAAAGTTTTCTTACTGACCTTTGTGTCAAGCTCCCCTCTCTGAGCGTCCTCTACTGCGATAGTTAAGTTGTCATCCATATCGCCAAGAATCCATTTTTTCATGAGCGTACCGAGTATATTCAAGTCGATTCATTTCATCCCAAAAAAAGTTCAACTTCACAAACTTGATTTGCGACATGCATCCGCTGCCGAGCAAATATCTCATATCCTCACCAAGGCCTTGCCTCGTCCCCTATAACGACAGTTTGAAGCTTGATACCTACAATCTGTATGCTCCAGCTTGCGGGACAGTATAGAAGAACTATTTATAAGCTCAATGTAAAGGTCTACTTTCTTGTCCCATTAGAAAATCCTCTCATGTATAAATTAGTTTCACATCTTGATTTGGAGTTAAGATCTCACTCCCTCTTATATATACGTGTACAAATACTTGCATTTTTTAAGTTAATGTGAAATATTAAAATTATTGTGTTTTGTATTTCACTCTTCTCCAGTGACATACAGAGAATTTCACATGATAACTTGATGAAAATTGAGATTGGATGAATATTGATTTGCATCGGGAGAGGGTGAGGCTAGTGTAGCTTGAGTCTTTTGGTTCTGGCTGGATGCAATCTAGGTTGCAATTACTAGGGTGACATGGTAGTCCTACTATTGATCACTTGATAGGTTGCAAGAAATCATAGATAGAGTGGTCAATGATTTTGGTGGAATCGAGAACTGCACTAGAAGAGTGGTAGCAAATGTGAGGCGAGCACTATTGAAGAACATGAAGATGCTTTGGAGTCCAAGATGCAGGTTTTGATGAGCAGCTTGAACCAGATCGATTGGGATTAAAAGTCACATCGGTTGAATTCAAAGACTTAGGCGATGTGTGTAAACTCTAGAGATCTTAATGCCGGGAAGTAGAATGGAGTGACAACACAGGAGATTTGGAAGCTGCTTTGGAAAGGGGTGTGATACAACAAAAGGATCATTGGAAACAGTGATGACAAACTTGGAAGCAAGTCACGGAGACAAAGACTAAGACGTTTGTTTTCAATTGAGGTCTCGGGGATGCATATCAAAATTGGAGTCATAACAGTGCCACTGTGAGAGAGATGATCATGACTTGAAAATTCGGGGTACATGATTGTTTGTTTGCCTATGGATATAATTTGATGAGAATTGATTTTTGCACGGATACCAAATGTTATAGGGCTATGCTGGTGGAATTAGAGAGGAAGTCAGGTACTTAGGAGGAGGCCCGATAAGTGGGTGGGAGGGAGAGGAGAGATTAGAATGGAAATATGAGATTCAACTCACTCCATTAAGCCATATAATCTCAAATCTGTTCTTATCTAAACCTAATCCTATCTTGAATATATATTCAAATTAGTAATTATCTAAAAGAATAATTTCTTATCTTAATAAATCTGATAAGCATACAAAAGGATAATTAGTTATTTAAATTGAAACATATTCAAAATTTTACTATAAATTATAATTATTCTTGCATTGCAACAATTAGATTTAATTATTGAATGACCTATAAGTTTTTTATTACTATTTGTTTATTTCATTTATTAACTTTGGCACATAACAGATGTAGTGAGTGTATGTGGTGCAATCGTTCCCTAAGGGAACTCTAATGAGTGTTAGTGTTGATACGAAGACGTCTTCCCGGTAGAGCCACATGTCCCACTATCTTCCTATGTAGCCTTTGGGCATTTTCTAATTATGTATGAATGCCCTATTGAAGTCTTTGACCTAGTAACCGTCAAAAGATTAATGTCATTGACAACGTAATATAAAATTATGAGGTCGCACATTAAGAGCGTACTGAAATAGGAAGAATATCAAGTTGAGTTTATTATAAGTCGAACTTTAATTTAATCCAAGACTCAAAACATATTAATAGATTATAATTAATTTAAAATTAATTAATATTGAAATTATTAATTCGGTTTTGAAACCGAATAACTGAATTTAGCTTGTCCATTAGTCCTCATTTAGTATTTTCAAAACACTTTCTCTCTAGATATAAAAGCATTGCAGTTTTCGAAACAGTGAGTTACGCTTTACGTAGGATATTTTGAGAGAGAGACTTAGAGAGAGGAGATAAGAAATCATAGGTGATCTCTGAAGACAACGAAGCTAGTATTCGTATCAGAGACAAATGATCTTCTTCCTTCCGCGAGGCCGTTGGATGGACTGCGCCAGAGTTCCAACGTTAGTGTGGATACCAATAGAGACGCTGATAGATTTCTGTGTTTGGCCTTCGATAAACTCTTTCGAAATGAAATCGGATTTTACTGTTTCGTTGCAGGCATAACTTAGATTTTTTTATTAGTTTATTTCGCATGGTTCCTGTAGGGGTTTCGTGTATTTCTGTTGCACATTTGATATCCACGAAACCCAACATGTCCCACTCCCACCTATATATGGGAGTGATAGTATGTCTTTTGGGGCATCTTGGATCATTGGATATTTTGGGCTCTCTTCGAGATTAGGCTCTTGGAGGAATCCTGTCCTCAAGAGATTGTCGCGAGCTTGTCTCGATATCTTGTATCTTTATTTGTATTAATTAATATTTGTTGTTCTGCGATAGACAGAGCTATCAACTGGTTTGACCTGTTGACCACATTAAGTTCCATTTAGAACCATAATTTACTGTTGGTTTTACACCACCCACTTTAGTCGCCATCTTACGCTTCAGCGGCTGGCGCATTGTCCGCTCCAGTGCTCGCGTCCCTGACAGTTCCTTCCTCGATCAATCCTCCTGCTCCAACGCCGATCGTCCCCACCGCTCGTTCCGCCCTCTCCAATATTGTTATCGGCTGCTTCGCCTGCTTCCACCCAGCCAACCGCTCCAACTGCCGACCTTGCATTCTGATTCCGTGTTTGCCCGTGCTTCCTTATTCCGCCTCCAACCCTTGTCGACAAGCGCGAGACCTCCACAACAGCCGCTCCGCCTGCTGGTTTTTCTTCCTCCAGCGCATCCAACCGCAGACCTCTGTCTTCGACTCCGCTTTCACAGGAACCCACACGGGCCCCCACAACTACCCGCACAAGCCCGCTCAGGCCCTCCTAGCAATCGACGCAACCTCCTCAGGTGTGTGTCTCTTATGAGCAACTGTCATTTGCCTCCATTGAGGGCACAACTGTCCGCCACCTCTGGCATTTCAGCCGCTCCATTCTCTTCTTCGGTTCGTCCATTGCATGCCTTGGACCCATTCCATGGCCTTCCACGCCGACGAGGACGCCTTCACTCCGACCTCCACTGATTCCACTTGCTTGAATCTGCTTGAAGCCCGATTAGAAGATGCCATTCTCCTCCTCCGCGAGCTCGTGGCCACTGCTGACAACCATCCTCCGGCACCTTTGATACTGCCACCGCCCCCACCAACCGCCCCTCCATTGACTACATGGGGTTCCTACACCCCATTGAAGACATCCACTGGTCCATCCACATCGAGCAATTTTTCGATCTACTGTCCATCCCTGCCAACCAGAAGGTTCTCATGGCGACTATCTATACGGAGGGTCTGATGCTTCATTGGGTGCGATGAACGTGCAAACTTGTCCTTGATCTCTCTTGGCCCACCTTGAAGAGGAACTCCTCTGCCACTATGACACACGCCAAGTGGGTATTGCCTACGAGCGCCTCAGTTCCATTCGTCGGTCAGACACTGTCGCCACCTACATCTCTGAGTTCATTGAAGTTGTCACGCACGTCACCGGGCCATCCTCTGATCATTATCTGTGATATTTTCCCTTGGGCCTGCAACCCCACACCTAGGCATGCGTTCGGGTCCACACCCCGATTACTCTTTCTTGCGCCATTGAGCAAGCTCGTTACCTTGGCGAGAAACTCTACACAGCCTAGCCATTCTCCCGACCACCCCGCTGGCCGTTGCCACCGCCGAAATCTTAATCACCTCTTCATTGCCTGGATCACCCGCCTCTACTTGGACCCCATTGATCGGCCCGCCACCACCACTTCCGTCGTCTTGCCTTCATGTCTGCCCCCGCCACCCCAACGCTTATATCACCAGTAGTACCTCGAGCTTCGCCTCAATGGCCTCTATTTTCGTTGCCACTTGCCGCACTCGTCCACCCATAAATGCACTCTCTAAGACCCATGCTTGATGCTCGGTCTTGATGACGACGATCCTGACTTCACTGACTTGGATCCTGTGGCGCTCGCTAATGACCCCTACGGGCCTCGAACTTGACAATGTCGATTTTCGCGATGGGAGTGTTGATACGAAGACAACTCCCCGAGCCAGTCACGCGTCCCCCTATTTACCTATGCCGACTTATGATATTTCCATAATTATGTATGTATGCCCCACTCCTACCTATATAAGGGCATCTTGGATCATTAGGGATTTTGTGCTCTCTTGGACGGTCGGCTCTTAAAGGGATCATGCCCTCAAGATATTGTAGCGAGTTTGTCTCGATATTTTCTATCTTCATTCGTATTAATCAATATTTGTTGTTCGACGGTAGATATCAGTAATGTTGTAGGGATCTAACATGATGCAATGCACAAGCAAATATCCGACGATTAAAGCAATGGATGATGAAATAGTAAAGGTAATCACAAACTATCACAATTGAAATAATAGATAGCAAGCAAATTTAGGATGGACTAGGACTTAGAGTGCTTCAATTAAATGTTTAGCAAAGAGACCACACAAATAGTACAAATCGTGAACAAACACACACAAAGAAACATCCATAATTATATGTTTGTTCACAAAATAAACAACAATGAGTAAAGTTGATTTCAGTTATGAACTTATAGAAGAAATAGGAGACTCAGGGCTGAATAAGTACTGATTTCAGTGGCTGCGGAATGGATTATAAGGCTGGTGGGGATAAGGGGGGAGGTGCTTGCGAGTGGGATGGGAGGTTGGTATGGGAGTAGACAGGGATAAAGATGCATGGACTAGTAATTATGAGTGCTGGAATAAAATTCTAGAGTCCAGAAATGTGTTTTCTGGGTTGTCCAGGCCTGGAACAGGGGAGGGAGAGGAGGGGAATGGGTTTTGGACGATTTCAGGAGGGATGTAAGACTGTGTGATGAAATTTCAGTTACTAAAATTATTCTGGACGGGTGTCTAGACTGAAACAGGGACTGTGAAGAGAAATTCCTGTACAGGCGGGAACTGTTTGCGGAAGTGGGTTCACAGTTTGTGTGGGAGATGGGGGTTGGCCGGATATTTGCTTGATTGGTGGTGGATTGTGTGTTACGGGAGTTTACGTTGCACGGGGACGGAAACGGGATACGATACGAAACGGATACGGTAAACGTGATTTTAAAAAAAATACAGATACGGGAAACATTTTTAATTTTTTTTAATTATATTAATACAACTATTAATTAATATAAAAAATGCAAGTAAGTTACCATCTCAATCACTACATTCAATGATATGTAATGATGACCATCAGACTCTTCGCATAAACAAACTCTTCACATAATATGTAATGATGACCATCAAACTCTTCGCATAAACATGTATAAATATAGAGAAGATTTAAGGAAACAAGCTTCATAAAAAAACTATATCACATGTCCACATCATTACATCAATTGATCATTGTTTCGTTACATTCACATGCAAAATTTCAAGTTAAAAAATTAAACATTCTTTCTAATAGTATCGACTTCATCATCTTCTTCAATAATCGAAAGCTCCAACCTTGGTTCATCAAGCGATAGATTGGCTATCTCAAGTGTACCTACACCTTCGAATGACTCAAAACCCCCGCAATATCCCACAATATAGACTCTCCTTCGTTGCATTTTTGATCTCTTCTAGAAAGAAGTCGAAGATTGCTATGGATGTGTTATGGGCCGCCGGAAGAGTAGCCGGAGGTAGAGATGACGGAGGAGGAGATACTACGGAGCCTTGACCGCGGCTGCCTATGCGGGGCGTGCTCGAGAGAGAGAGAGCTTCCAAGATCTCCTTTAGGGTTTGAAAAAATAGACTTCTTTATTCCATGCCAATACAAGACCCATTGAATCCTTTAAATAAGACTTACAATCGACATCAAAAAGGAAAGAACACGAAAGGAAATAACGACAGACTTGGACATGCGACTAAAAAGGATACCTCATAACGACACGACATAAATAACGACGCCCTATAAGGACGCGACTCTTATGACATAATAATTGCATATTAAGAAATAATTAATACTAAATATCACTATAAGAGGACCCGTAACAGGATGCTTATTAAATCTTCCGCACGTTGCGGTGTCATTCTATTCCTTTTCATTGAATGGATAAAGGAGTGCATACTCCAATTTCTCTCAGCGCTTGAAGAAGATGATGGTTGTACTAATAACTTCAATGATGGTTTGGAGTGAAGGGGTCGGCGATCCATGATTTATCCACCAAGTCTTTGGATCTAAGAGAACGATTTTGAATTGAATCATAATCGTTAAAATCTCCCGATTTTTCAATGAACTCCACATACTCCTTGACGACCACATTGCGCTCCATTAAGCTTGGAAAATACTTTTCAAGCATTTAATCATTTCCTTGCTAATTTCTGGATCTTTATGCGGAGCAACTCTATTTTGCTCCTCCGCTAGTCATTGTTCACTATAATACCTAGTGAAAAAAAAAATATTGAGTTAAAAATCAATCATACAAAAGACAAAATATAAATTTATAATTAAAAAAGATAAGTACCTTGGATTCAAGGAATGCGCAAAGCAATGAAACAGAGTGTTATTCTTGTTCCAACGATCCACAAGGATAACATGTACTACCTCAAAAAAGGTAGACACATCTTCTTCTCTTTTCCTCTCGTGAGAGTAAATAGTCTTCCTCACTCTTTCAATCATTGTGTCTCACATATCATATACAAGATGAAGACAAGGCTTATCTGTATCGTATAAGCGAATCATGTCATATATAGGAGCGGTGAATGAAAGAACATACTAAATGAAATTTCACCAATCATCATCTAACACTTTCTCTTTCACATGTCTCGCTTTTTCCATATCATCGTCACGATATAGAAGTTGAAATATATTATTCAAGTCGGTGTATCGCTATATATTATTTAAGTCTCTTTTGTAACGCTATATATATCCCCATTAGAGGATGAATACTATGCTTGATTTTATTCTTCCTAATCTAACTTGGTATCAGAGCAATCTCGCGTGCCCTAGCCGTCTCGCTCTCGCTCTCGCTTCCGCTTCCGCCCCCGAGCGCAGCCCGCTCCTCGCTCGCGTTTCCGCCCCCGAGCGCAGCCCGTCGGTCTTCCCTGCTCCGGACGTCTTCTTCTCCGACCGTTTGAGAGTCGACCGGTCCTCTTCCTTCTTCTCCGTCCGTTTCATGCCGCCCTAGGCTACTGCCGTCGATGCCAGGGTCGGCACTGATGCCTCCTGCCGCAGCCTCCTCCTGCCGCTGATTATCCTTATCGGGTGCTGCTTCTTGCCGCAGCCTCCTCCTGCCGCAGCCGCAGCCTCCTCCTGCCGCAGCCTCTTCCTGCCGCTGATTCTCCGGCAACTGCTGCCCTCGCAGCAATCCTGACGACTCTACGCTGCTATGTCCTAGCGTCTTGCCGCCGTCTTGCCGCTGTCTTGATCCTTGCGTGGCGTTTCTCTGTTTATTGGTAGCCCTCCTCTTGGTAGCCCTCCTCTTGCTCTTATGGGGGATTCTACGGGTTCTTCGCCGCCTGTGAGTGAGATTATGCCAGCGATGGGTGACCCGCAGCGGACCCATGGCCACTCGGGCTCTTTGAAGATCACCACCGTTCCCTTGGATGGAACGAACTATCTGGAATGATCTCGTGCTGCTCAACATGTGATCCGCAGCCATCAGATGTTTGGCTATATTGATGGCTCTATTCGGGAGCCCGCCAAGACTGACCCTACGTGGCGACGCTGGGACTCTGAAAATTCCCTTGTTGTTTCATGGCTCCTTCATTCCATGTCCCCCAAGGTATATCGGAGTTACATGCTTCTGGACTCGGCATATGATATCTGGACCCGGACAAAAGACACGTACTCGCAGATTGGGAGTTCCACTCAGATCTATGAACTTACCCGTCGCATTCTGGAGCTTAGACAGGGATCTCTGACTGTGTCTGCCTACTTCTCGGAGTTTGAACGCCTCTACCAGGAGCTGGACTTCTTTGAGCATTTCACGGCTTCCTGCACGGCCGACGCCGTGAAGCTTCAGGAGAAGGAGAACCGTTACCGCTTGCATGTCTTTCTGATGGGGCTTAACATGGAATCTGATACTGTCCGGACGCACGTCTTGCATCGTTCACCCCTTCCGTCCCTACGGGAAGCGTTCAACATGGTCCTTGGTGATGACGATCGCCGCCGATCCCTCAGCACGCCTGCTCCTGCAGTGGATCGGTCTGCCTTTACTAGTGTTGGTGGTGTTAGTCGAGGAGGTTCCACCAATACCAGCACGATCCCCACGTGTGATTACTGTGGTCGTCGGGGACATGCTCGGGATGCATGCTTCAAGCTGCATCCTCATCTTGCTCCTTCTGGTCGTGGTCGTGGTCGTGGCCGTGGCGATCGTGGTCACGGTCGTGGAGGCTACCGTCAGACCGGGACTCGTCCTCAGGATGCTGCTTTCTCTACGGATGTGTATGATGAGGGTCTCTCTACTGCTTCCGGCCAGCTTACTTCTCAGGAGTTGGATGCCTTCCGCCGCCTGCTTCATTCTCAGTCCGATCCGTCCCAGGCGGCCTCTGCTTCTATTGCCTCTATTGCCATGCCGAGTGCTCCTACTGCTACTGTTTCCTCGTCTGAGTGGGTTCTGGATTCCGGTGCCACCCATCACATGACCGGCTCTTCCTCAGGTTTTCACTCTTACTCTCCTTTGTCTGGTAAGGACAAAGTTATGTCTGCAAATGGCCTGCTGACCCCTATTGCTGGCAAAGGCCAGATCCTTTGTTCTCCTACTATTTCCTTACCTTCTGTTCTTCATGTTCCTTCATTTCCTCGCAATTTACTCTCCATTAGTAATATTACCCGCTCTCTCAATTGTTCTGTAACCTTTTTTCCTGACTCCTGTGTTTTTCAGGAACTGGGTACGAAGCGGAGCATTGGCAGTGGTAGGGAACGCGGTGGCCTGTATTACTTGGATGTGACCTCCTCCCAGGCCCTCTCGAGTTCTGCTGTTACTTCTGAGGATGTTCGTCGCTGGCACCTCCGGCTTGGACATCCCTCACCCCTTTATCTTCAGAAACTATTTCCCGCTTTCTCTCATGTTTTAGATACCTTTGTTTGTAATGTTTGTGATGAGTCTAAGCATGTGCGCCATAGTTCATCGCATTTATCTTCTCCTTGTACTACTCCGTTTGATGTTATTCATTCTGACGTTTGGGGTCCGTCCCCAGTTTCATCTATTTTTGGTTTTCGATGGTTTGTCACCTTTATTGATGGTTTTTCCCGCACATGTTGGGTTTATCTCTTGAAGAAAAAAAGTGAAGTTTTTTCCTGTTTTCAACTCTTCCATAAAATGATTCAGACCCAATTTCACGGGGTTGTCCGTGTTTTGCGTAGTGATAATGGGGGTGAATATGATGATCGCGGTGCGTTTGGCACATATCTCAAAGATCACGGTATTATCCACCAAACGACGTGTGTTCACACCTCAACTCAAAATGGGGTTGCCGAACGAAAAAAACCGGCACCTCCTGGATATGGCCCGTTGCCTCCTGGGTACTATGCATCTCCCCAAATTTTTTTGGGCAGATGCGATTCTTACCGCTACTCACCTTATCAATCGGCTTCCTTCACGTATCTTAGATTATGCTACCCCCCTCGCTCGTCTGTCCACCATGGCTACGGTCTATACTTCGCATCTGTCCCCCCGAGTTTTTGGTTGTGTGTGCTTCGTCCACGTTCATGTACCCCACCGTGACAAACTGGATCCTCGTGCCATTCGTTGTGTGTTCGTCGGATACTCCTCCACTACGAAGGGGTATCGATGCTTCCACCCGCCTTCCGGTCGTCTCTACTGCACTATGGATGTCTCCTTTCGCGAAGGGGAATCCTATTTTCTGTCCTCGACTCCCTCTGTTCGTCAGGGGGAGAGTTTTGTAGATCTTTCCCTTCCTGATCTTCCCCTTCCTGTTCACCCGGTTCCCTCTCTACCTCAGCTTCCACCATCGCTTCCACTACCTGAGCAAGGAACCCCTATTCCTATTCCTATTCCTTCTCCGAATGTTCCCCTATCTCCTTTCCCTCATGTGTATCACCGGCGCTCCTCACGTATGCAGGCTCCTACGTCCCTGCTTCCACCCGTGCCTGCTTCGGCCTCAGATTCTGATGATGCGGATTTGGATGTTCCGCTGGCTCAGTTACGAGATAAGTTTGCTTCTACTAAACACCCTATTTCTAACCATGTTACATATCATCATCTTTCTCCTGGCCACCAGTTTTTTATCGCTTCTCTTTCATCTGTCGTTATTCCTAAGACTTGGCAGGAAGCTCTGGGCATTCCGGTTTGGGCTCAGGCTATGAAAGAAGAGATGGCTGCCTTGGACAAGAATCACACTTGGGATGTCACTCCTCTTCCACATGGTAAGAAAGCCGTTGGCTCAAGATGGGTCTTTTCCGTCAAGCAAAATGAAGACGGGAAAGTTGAACGGTATAAGGCTCGGTTGGTCGCCCGTGGGTACACTCAGACTCAGGGAGTTGATTACCAGGAGACTTTTGCTCCAGTGGCTAAGATGGATTCTATTCGGGTCCTTCTGTCTGTCGCCGCTATCTTGGGATGGGACCTCCACCAGTTAGATGTCAAGAACGCTTTTCTCCATGGCGATCTTGAAGAAGAGGTGTATATGACATTTCCTCCTGGTTTTGTGAGAGATGGAGGGAAGCCCCTTGTTTGCAAGTTACTGAAATCCTTATATGGATTAAAGCAGTCACCCAGAGCGTGGTTTAGCAGATTTCTCAAGGCTATGCTCAAGTTTGGGTATAAACAGGCACAGTCAGACCACACCATGTTCATTCAGAGACGTGATCAGAGTATTGTGGTTCTCATTGTCTATGTGAACGATATTGTTATCACCGGTAATAATGCGAATGAGATTGCCAATCTCAAGTCCCTCTTGGCCAAGGAATTTGAGGTGAAAGACTTGGGAAAGTTACGATACTTTCTGGGAATAGAGGTTACTAGATCTGATCAGGGCATCTTCATATCTCAGCGGAAGTATGTCCTGGACTTGCTTCAAGAGACCGGGATGCTTGGGTGTGTTCCTGCGAACACCCCTATGGAGGAGAATCATGGGATCTGTGACGACAGTGACAGTGACAGCGTTGAGGCCACCCGCTATCAGAGATTAGTTGGGAAACTGATTTATCTATCTCATACCCGTCCTGATATCACATATGCTGTGGGTATTTTGAGTAGGTATATGCACGCTCCTTGGGTCAGACATCAGCAGGCAGTGTATCGCGTCCTACGATACCTTAAGAAGGCCCCAGGACGGGGACTTCTGTTCTCAAAAAATGACCACTTGAAAATAGAGGTTTACACGGATGCCGATTGGGCCGGCTGCCGTGACGATCGAAAATCCACTACTGGTTATTGTTCGTTCGTTGGAGGAAATCTCGTGACATGGAGGAGCAAGAAGCAGCACGTTGTGGCCAGATCTAGTGCCGAAGCTGAGTACCGTGCAATGTCACTTGGAGTGTGTGAGGGACTTTGGCTATGTACTGTCATTCAAGACTTGGGTCTTCCCAGAACTTCTCCTTTCTCCTTGTTCTGCGACAACAAGGCTGCTATCAGTATAGCCCACAATCCGGTTCAACATGACAGGACCAAGCATGTTGAGGTGGACCGTCACTTCATCAAGGATCACTTGAACAAAAGAAACGTGGTTACTCCATTCATCAGTTCAAGAGATCAACTGGCCGATATGTTCACTAAAAGCTTGGGAAGTGACATTTTCACGGATGACATCAGAAAACTGGGAATGACGGATATCTACCATCCGACTTGAGGGGGAGAGTTGAAATATATTATTCAAGTCGGTGTATCGCTATATATTATTTAAGTCTCTTTTGTAACGCTATATATATCCCCATTAGAGGATGAATACTATGCTTGATTTTATTCTTCCTAATCTAACTATAGAAGCCAATGATCACTAATAACCATTCTTTATAAATTTGAATCATTTTAACATGATCATTGATGCAAAACGAGTTTCGACAATGGATAAAAATTTTAAGCCCACAAACTCATTAAACATAGCTAATCTCATGGAATGATTCATTATATAGTTCTTAATGAACATGACATCATCACCAATATGAGTAATCCACGAACATTCTTCATATGTAACCGCATTATTCTCTGAATTCTTAGCAGCACATATGTTCTTCAAAGCTAAATTGAGAGTGCGCACCACACAAGGAGTCCAAAAAATTGATGGAAGCTCACTCTCAATTAGTTGGCCGCCCTTTGCAATTTGCCGCATTATCCATTATAAATTGAACAACTTTTTCATATTCGATTTCTAAAATTACCTCTTTGATCAAAGAGACAATAAAGTAGTCTTTAGTTTGACCTTCACAATTAACCGCCTTCAAGAACATTGCTTTTGAATCAGTTATTGCCATAAAATTAATGAGTGGTCTTCTTTGTGGATCGCTCCATCCGTCACTTACAATACTAACTCCTTTCTCTGCCCACATCCTGTGAAGACCCTATTTCTGGGCTTCCCAATTGATTCGAGGATTGACTCAGTTTTCAATAAAAAGATCGCAGTTCAGAATCAGACTTAGAATCATAGTACAAAGATCATAAACACCACATTTATTGATATATTTTATTTACACAGAAGTTTTACAAATAATACTCGTTACAATAATCACAAGAAACATCGGTACACGGGCTCGATGACGTTCTTGAGCTTCTTCGATTCCAACAAAGATCTTTAGCCATACCTTAGCTAGATCTTCAACACGTTTCCGCTTTTCTTCTTCAGTGAGGGGAGGCCTTCGGGGTGTACTGGGAGAAACTCCTGTTTCCTAAAAATATAGTCCACAACGGGTTAGTCATAAAAATATGACTAAGTGAGAAAAGTATTTCGTGAAACAGTTATACATGCAAGCAACGAGATAGTAACAATATGCATACACTTCAATAAATCATAATTTTCATATCCTTCCCTTTTAATGCAACTCTTAATTTACCCTTTAATTTTAGTTACATAAAATAGGAAATGCTTGGGGTATGCAAACTTGAATTGGGCCCCACCCACTTAAGGGCAAACCCACTTAAGGGCAATACTGTAGGCTCACCCCTACTGGTAAATCCACTTAAGAATTCGAAACCCTCACATTTCCTTATGCAAAATTTTATTATTCTTGTCTTCGTGTAAATGAAAACAAATATTTTAATATAAAATTCCCCTCAGAATTGTTATATCGATTTCTTTTCCCTCGCCTCCATTTCAACTTATTAGCGAGATATCATTGAGTTAAACTCATATGCACAGACAGTTTCCTTTAAAATAAAACAAACAAGAATATGAAAATACTTGAATAAACATAATTTCAAGAAATAAAATACTCACCACATTCTTCCTTTTTTCTGCTTCATTGCCACGCTTACCCTGCGATGCCATCTTCTGATTTCTAGGTCTTGGAAACCACTGAAATAACATATACTTTATTTGGGTTGCATCACTAGTTATGCGTAGCGTTTGAAGCTTAAAAAAGATTAACTAAAAAGCATTGGAAATCCAATAAAAATCTAATAAACTCCGAAATTCATAACGGAAACAAATCAAGCGATCGTAAATCAATCTAAAGCTCCGAAAACTGCTCACAAAGCCAAAATAATACTTAAATCAATCTTAAAAGGACTGTCCAATTCCAAAACCAGCTTCAAAGATGGCTGTCCACTAAAAACAGTCCAAAATCAGCCGTCAAAGGGTACTTAAATAGCTCGAAATAGCTCAAAATCAGCCCTTAAAATAGGGTTAATATAAAGTAAAGATAACGTTAAAATAAAGCAAAATAATCCTCAAACTAGCCACTAAGCAAAACCAGCTAACATAAAGAAAACACTCAAATTCAGCAAAGCAGCAACTAATAGAAATAACATATGGGAGTAGAAGAATATCCTTACAGCGGGAGAGGGAGTAAGAATCTTGCCGCGCAACTGATCCTTCTCGGATAAGAGTGGCGAGACTCTTCCTAGAACTCCAAGGATGTAAGGAAGGAGTAGTAGCGGCTCTAAACGTAGAGGCAAACAACACAATAGCTCAAAACTGGAAGCATGAGTGTGCTGGCAGCACAGGGACATCAGCAACAGCAGCAGTTCAGCAACAACAATCAGCATAAAATAGCGGCAGGAAGCAGCCACAGGACAGCAAGTAGTAGCGGCAGCAAGCAGCTGTAACAGCGGCAGCAAGCTGCTGTAGCAGCGACAGGGAATAAGAAAGAGGAGGGAGAGAGCAGCAGCTATAGAGGGAGAAGTAGAGCCGGAGATGGAATGCAGGAATGAACAAGAGTCTTTATTTATAGAAGGGGATAGGCGGCCAGCAGCAAGGAGAAGCAAATTTCCATCCAACAAGCCTAGCTAGGTGTCACTACACAAACCCCCAAGATAGTATTCAGCTAACACTTGTCTTGGCAAGTGTTAAAACAAACTTATTCAGCCAACAACCATGCTTCCAAGTGTCAAAACAAGCCCATTCAGCCAACAACCAAAAAATCCAAGTGTCAAAACATTATTCCAACTCAGCCACCTCACTAATCAACCCATACTACTAATGACAGCCCACTTAATATAGTAAAAATAGCAGTCCATATTTAATACAGCAGCAGCCCACAAATCAGCCCACCAATAAAGGTAGCAGCCCACATATTTAGCCCACAATTCAGCCCACAATTAATAACACTTAAACACCGTAAAAATAAAGCAAAGTCAACCAATAAAAAGAAACAAAAAATACGAAAAATAATACGTAAAATCCGTACTGCCTTGTATCATCATTGGGGAAAACAAAACAAAAAATTTTGTACGGAAATTTAAATCGTCACACGTCCCTCGAATGGGAGCTAATCTTTTTTCAATTTCTATCTTCTCCTTCAACAACATGGTGGTTCTTAGTGAATTATATCCGGGTGGTACATATCCTGCAAGGTTATGACTAGCAACAAAAGAAAATGATTCTCTCCAATAAGGATTTCTTGCGAAATTGAAAGGCAACCCCGCCGAATAAAATGCCATAGCAATTAAAACATCCAAATGAGCTCTATCCTCGTTATTGAATGCACTAGAAATTGGATTTTTTCCGCTACCGCTTGGATCTTCTTTTCTTCTCCGCGTATCACAACACTTCCAACTCCACTTGAAGTACTTGGAGCCACCGGTATAAATTTTGGAAGTCGTCGCTCAATAAGCTCTTGAGCATCTTTATCTTCCTTCAACATATCCTTGTACGTGGAAGCCGGAACCTTGTTACATGCTCCGATTCCGCCACTCTTAATCCTCAATAAATGACCATTCACGCGAGTGTATGAGCTTTTGTAAGGCTTACCACAAAAATTACATGTCCAGCTTATACTTCCACCTCCTTCAGTTAACTTGTTCCCTCTTGTCACATATTCCCAAAGAGGTTTTTCGTCATTTTCAGTAAGAAGAAGATGTTATGCAAGATAAGACCTAAGAAGAAGAAGAAGAAGATGTTATGCAAGATAAGACCTAATAATAATAATAAGAAGAAGAGCACGGAGCAGAGCACAGAGAGATCGGAGCAGGCGGCGCACGGAGCAGAGCAGGGAGAGATCGGAGAAGGCGGCGCATGGAGCAGAGCAGGGAGAGAGGCGGAATATCGTAAAACCTAAAGAAGATAAGTCGCGGGAATAACTAGCGCACGCGATAACTAGCGCACGGGGAATACACGATTCCGGTTAAAAAAAAATTTAATAATTAAAATTACGTTTCCTAGAGTTTCGGAAATGCGTTTCCGGGCGTTTCCCGTATCCGATACACGTCCGAGCCGATACACAGAGCATTTTTAAGTATCCGTGCAAGGTAGACGGGAGTTATGGAAGGAGTTATTGGTAGTGGGCTTAGATAGTTATGGGTAGTTACTAGGATGTTATCAGGAAATGGTGGAGTGGGGTGGTTCGGTAAAGTAGTTACCTTGTCTTCGACACCAAGGATCCATGGAATCGACATTGTGGGACGACCTCGAGAGCTAGGAATTTTGTCCAAAATCTGCAATGATCTGAAAATCAATTTTTAAACTTTTATTTATATACAATGATCTCACTATGGACAGCTATGATCTTCCGACACGATAATACTTAGAGCGTGCGCAGCTAAAATTGCAAAATTACAATCAAAATAATATTTCATCATCGCTCTGAACACGGCCACCGACTTGGATCATTCATACGACGATCCTATCTCCACCTCCTGCGTATGTAAACTCGTGTGAGCCCCAGTAAGTGTCGGCTCGCTCTTGATCCACGATCTCCATCAATTCCCCCCGGCTTGAGAGCATTCATCATCGTTGAATGAAGACGATCGTGCTCTCTACGAAGCTTGGGGGTAAGTAAGTTGAGCTTCTCTGTCGCCATCCATTTATCATCAATAGTAGGTCGCCCTCTCCAATAAACCAAATATCTCAATGTAGATCTGTCGGTTGTCGTTGAAATTTCATGGCTCACAATACCTTCTTTGCTCTCGGTGGAAGGATGTGTGCTTTCAGGTTTCGATGGAGGAACTTGTGAATCTACTGGCAGTTGAGTAGTGGGCTGAGGCTAAAGCTGAAGAGCGCTTAACATGGGTGTTGGCTGAAGCTCAGGGGTAGTATCAGGAAAGGGGCTCAAATACTCGTGGGACTCATAGTATAGAGTCAAATCCTCACTGTTGAATACATGATGAATTCACATACTCTAGAGATATTTAATTCATAGACATTCAACCCAATTCTTCGTCCTACTGTATAGGGTCCCGTTCGCATCAACTCTAATTATAACCATCACTTGCGCTAACACTCTGCTCTCTCCTACGAATGTTCGCATAAACTTTATAATTTTCATCACTTATTGCAATTTTACGTCGGGCAAATTCATGTAGTTCATGCGAATGATGTAAAACATACAACATGTTTGAATCATACAACACAGACGCGTCAAGCAATATATGTGAATGATCATGCAACTGATGTAAATGATGAACAATAAATATGACCAACCCCTTTCAATGAGCTCCTAAGATGGGTACATGGTCAAGAGGCTCATGTGGTGGGGTATAGAAAATTTTTTCTCGAGTGCAATGATCACTCAAATAATCATTTGCGCATCAACTTATTAGAGTGACCGACCAATAAGTTCATGAATGAATAGGTCCGTCAAATTAGGCTAAGTTATAATTAAGGCAAACAAAAATCTAAAACATAAATTAAGTATTTTCTTTTAATATTAAAAAAATCTGAAATTAAATATTTGATTCTATCATTTAATTTCAGAAATTATTTATTAGTGGGAGGATTTGTATAGTTTTCATCAAGGCCTAGTTCATGAGTTTAAATTCCAAGAGTCATATATTAAATGAGACCTATGTAACCCTCCTACCTTTTAAAGTCCCTTTAATATTATCTTTTATTAAAAAAATTTACCCTAAATCTTAAGAAGAAAGCAGGCCCACCCTTTTGAAAAAAAACTGCCAGTTTTTTAGAATTGTCACCCACCTTCGTCACTTTAAAACAACCACCACCCTTTGAAATTCTATTTTGTAGCGTTAAATTAAAACAAACTATAACCTTTCTTCTTAATATCAAATTAAAATACCCACTCATATTCCTATCTTTATAAAATATGTCAGCCCCCGTGTGGAAGCTCAGCTTGGACAAATTTGGGAATAGAGAATTCATTTCTCTATTTCCCAAAGGTCCAGCCCCGTTTTGTCCTCCCTCGCGAAGCTGTTCTCGTTCCCATTCCCAGACGCCTCGCCGGAACTCACCTTTGTCGGCCAGCACCATCTACGGCTCCGATGACCAGTCCTCCATTTCCGGTCGATTTTGACGCTCCTTTCGACGGCCCCGTCGCTCCAGCTACAGGAAGACGACGAGCTCCTCAACTTTTCTCTCAGTTTTCTTCATGTGGAGAATTCAACCGATCTCCTTCGACTGTTTTTTATGGGCCGCCTATGGTAATCCTCCTACTTGCTCACTTGCGGTTATTTTAATTTTTTGCTTAAGTTTATTGATCGTTAAAATATCAGAGTTTGCTAAAATTGTTACTTGCCGGTTTGTCCTCTTTAAGACGCGTTGGTAATAGCGGAGAACTCTCAGTGCATCCAAAGATGATATAAGTGATCAGAGCCTTGCCGTTACCCAAAACTATTATAGAAACTAACAATTTTCTTGGACTAGCAAATAATTTCAGAAGGCTTATTAAGTTTCCATAATAATAAGACTGCCTTTGAATTCACCTGTCAGGAAAGTTCAAAACCTTCTTTTGGACAATAGAATTCGAGTTAGCTTTTGAGAATCTAAGATTTAAAATAATGTAGATGCTAATGCTAATATTGTTCTTACCTTTAGACGTAGAAGGCTTCCAGATTTGCATTGATGCTTTAGGTAGAGGTTTGTGGTGTGTCATTATGAAGCACAAGAATGTCACAACATCGCAAGCAAACATTTGAAAGACCGAGAAGAGTATCTCGACTTGACTTGCAGTTACTCATGGGCAATCATGCCTCGAAGAGTTGAAGACACTACCTTTGTAGAGTTTGTTGTGAGATCCTCACACATCATAAGGGTTTGAAGTATTTTGTTTGTGGATTGTAAGGCGGGATTTAGTTGCATCCTGGTAGCGATGCTGTGTTAGCAAATGCGTTTAGTAGAAGAGTTTCGAGTCTTTGTCGTATCATGTGTTTGTTGGAATTGGTGCAGACACTGGATAAATTAAAGAATAAATATGTTATCTCGTGCCAACATGGTTTTTACGACCCTTTCTTTTATTTAGAAGGTATATAAAATGCATAAGATCGAATCAGACATTTGTTACCTATAGATCCCAAGATGACCAACGTTGAAAGTTATCTAAGATAGGATATATGCATGATTTTACAGTTCGAGATGCCTTGTCCTAATGCAAATTGCACATGAAGAGTTGCATTCTAGATATTGTTTCGTCTCCACATGGACGCACTTTTGAGACTCGTAAGTCCAAGTATTTTGTACCTTAGAGTGGTACGAAGATGTATGAGAACGTAAAGAAATATGACCCGTGTTTTGGACTTCTTGAATATGTTTGAAATTGTAGAAGAGCGTGAAACATGCGTATTAGCTAGAAATAGAACGTTTTATGCCTGAAAACATTTGTGTGAGACCGTGGTTACACTTCAATGAACTATGTTCTAGTATGTCAAGATCTAACGGGAGAATGCTGTCGCATGGGTTATTATAGATCAATTGACCATATGGATCATTTCGTGTTTTAATAGAAATGTGGATCAAGTTTCAGTTAGTCGTATGTTTGTAATGATAAGTTAATCATATTTTGCAGTATTTTCAAATGTTAGTCTTGTTGACAAAGATGATAGATTCACCATCAAGATTGGAGTCAGTTATAGGAGTACTTAGATACGAAATTAAAGTATATCGATCGTTCATTTTCGAATAAATATATGGATAGATCAAGCTAATAGAATTATAGAAGAGATATTGAAGTTTTTCTTTTGCACGTTCAAAGTAAGTAAGAGACGTTTTCTTTTTATCATCATCCCAAAATATCAGTTTTCAAGCGAGTGCTCATGTTTTTTTTAAAGGAATTTTATGGTAGATTTCGCGAGATACCCTTGTCTTGAATGAAGAATAGATGTTAAATAATGAATCTTGGATTTATAAAACCACATACCAATTTAAGTTCATTCAGGCTCGTATGAGAATAGCTCATGTTAGGCAAGCTGTGCTTTATGATCAGAGGCATGTATCAGTGGAATTCAGCGTTGGAGATTATGTTTATCTGAAGACCAGACTATTCAAGGGTGTCTCCAGAATCAAGTGGATGAAGAAATTGAGACCAATGTTCGGTGGTCCATTCGAGGTACTTGAGCGCATTAGCGAGGTTGTTTATAGGTTAGCCGTACCTGAGGAATTGAGTGGATTACATGACGCTTTCCACGTATCCTATCTGAGGAGAGCAGTTCGAGTTCCTAGTCAGGTGATCAGTATTGAGGATGCACCGATTGAACCAAATCCTAGTATCAGTATTAAGTCAGTTAGGATAGTAGACTCAAGGATTCAGAAAACAGAGAGATCTGTGTTGTAAATGTCCTTTGGATAATTTGTGGTCGACCAGAGTATACATGAGATAGAGACGGTGAACTTCAAAGTAGTGAAGATTATGTTTCCTTTTGACTTATGTATAATTGTAATTTTCGAGGACGAAAATTTTATTAGTAGGGGAGATTTGTAATATCCGAAATTTACGCATCGTCCCCTCATTAATATCCGGATCGGATCGCGAATGTTTAGGGTGCGCGAGAATAGAATACGCATAAATGAATATTTGTGAAGTAATGGAAAAATTGTAAATTAGTGCAAATTAATCCCCTATCTGCCGCCCTTAATAGAAACGTGGGCCACTGTTTCCCCCATTTACGTTTTGTTTGGAAGTCGCATGAGCCACGCACCCTCTTTCCGCTTATAGCTCCTCACACCTTGGGCAAAAACCGTCGCCCGCACGATCTGCGCCTTCTTAAAAGACAGGTTCCCATCTCCCTCCTCACTCGCAACCACGAAGGAATCGGCTAGGACTCTCGACGTTTCCTCTCTCTCGCCATCAGGAGAAAAGGGGCGCTCGCTGGAAGGAGAACGTCCACGGCTAGGGATCGATCGGTCCATTCCTTTCAGCAGACGCACCCTGCAACCCGATAAGGCCGACGAACTGCTGTTTTCTCCTTCAGTTGAGTGCGTATCAGCCTCCTAGAAGATGATCGATCGACCATCCCTCTCCACCGCTCCAGTAAGCACCCTCCATCCTTCAGGATTGGCCTCCAAGTGCTCCAGGACGACACTTCCAGCCGCGCTCCCCGGTTAGATACCGCCCGAATCCCTTTTCCAGTAATTTTGTCGTGGGTTATTAGTTCCCCTTTTAGCATGTGTTTGATTCCAAAGATTGGGACGTTCGATTCTTCCTTGACGGAGATCGATTTCTCCCTTGCAAGTTTTAGGTTCAGACGCAGTTCTTCTTGCAATGGGCTTGTCTAGACGCAGATCTGCGATCTCTTCAATCCTTGGGCAGCCGTCGACCAAATCCAACACCAACCCAGACCTAGGTTTTGGAATTTCAGATTTTTGCTAAATTTATTTTCCAATAGGTCAACTCATTTTCATCAAACTAGAAATGTCTTAAATTGCAGGGAAACCCTAGGTGTGGGAGGGGAGTTTTTGAAGATCGATCGGTAAAAGGGTGTGCCTATATTTCAATAACTGAGATCTTTTCTGCTGCGTCGTATTTTCGTGTGTCAGAACACCAATGTAAGAAATTCATTTCCTTTCAGTTAGACATATCACGTAGATAAATTTACCTAATTCCATCTAAGTATTTTACCTTTGTACGAAGAATTATGACACGAGTGAAAACATAAAAGAAAATTCGTACACTTCGCAAAGTAGAAAATGGTAATTATCAAGTAATCGATTGTCACTATTATGTGAATAGTCTACATTAAGATGCAAGAAATGTGTTATGTTTTCCATTACACACGTATGAAAGAATGTAAGAAATCCGTTCCTTTTTCGGCTTGACATACCACTTATTGTAAATTTATTTATTAAGTCGTGTTAGAGTTTATGATAAATAGTAATGCTCTTAGCCTTTGTTTTTCAAGATAGTAGATAAATAATCTATTACAGATCACACGTGAAAATGATTTATCAGTAGCACACAAATTCATATTAAGATAATTAATTTGTTACAGAACACGCGTGAAATTAAATCATCATTAGTATACAAATTCATGTTAGATGTCAATTAAATTACCATAATTCGGCATAGATATAAGTACATGAAAACTAACCTCTTAACTCACAAACAAAATCAGTTAAAGACGTTGAATGCGAATAAAGCAAGAAGCAAAAGATCAGAACATGAAGTAAGCCTCAGACTAGTTGCCTCTAGCGAGCAACATAATGTAATGTTCGTACCAACCACTAGATGATCAGTTCAGAAGGGGGCATGCGAGGTATTTTTCCCTCATGATTGATGGAGGCACACCATCATACTCATGTACAGCAGTCCACATGAGCCCCTAGTTGGGGAATCAACACCCCATACAAAGATTAGTAGATTCGAGTCTGTGTCTGTGACCGAGAGACACTAGAACACACACGCTCATTAGTAGGGACTCGAATCGTGAGAATGTGCATAAGAATCTACTTAACTAAGAATGAGAAGAAAATAAGATATGAGATATCTATATTCCAAATGTAAGTCGAAAACCAGAAATCTGTATATGGGTTAATGATTTCGAAATTGGAAAGAAAATTCAGCTTAAGATCATGAAATAGAACAAACATTTATGTTTAAAGGTATTTTTTTTTATAGAAAAGCATGCATAGAACATAACTTACATTTACTAGTAAAAATAATGTTACTCTTAAACTCATGCTCTTATAATTTGTTTCACGATACTTTTTTTTAGTGTCACTAGGGGGAAAAGTCTTTCTTGCTCGCCAGTGGGTTGATCCGTTTTCGAAATTTTCATTACAGTGATTACGGGTCAAGTTGTTCACTCTTACTTCCTAGTTGGCTCCATGTTTCAACTTTAAGGTACTTTATCAATTTAAATGTCAGTCATTTATTTCCGTTGTAAACTAGTTAATCTTGTTATGATACTAATTTATACTGTTGCTTAGTTCGCTTCACATCATAAGTTTCGGCCAGACTTATGAATTGATGTCCAACTAGGTAGAGGTGTTACAATTGGTATCAGAGCTAGGTTTAGGATCCCATGACTAGTAAAATTCACAGAGCCTTAGGATTTCATCTGAATCTGTCCTTCGACATTAGAGTCATTAAGTCATCATTTATAAGCTTAAGTAATAGTGATGCCAGATGCTTTCCTAGCTAAATTCCTTTAGTGTCAGAAGTGATTACCAATAAGAATGTGACTTGGCACTCTTAACTATGATGCCCTCTAGAGCAAATCTTGAATTCTTCACACCTTATATGACGAATTACAGATTATGTTACTTGAAGTAACTTCCTCGAAAATCTTATTTGACTTCCTTCAGATTACCTTTCGACATCAGTACCACCAACAATTAAGTTCTTAACCTAGCAATAAAGATGGTTTCATTATACCGTTAGTATCTGTTTCCTATTATCCACACTTTTAAATTCGTAAGAAAAATCAATTGAATAAGTGTCTCAAAAACATTTCAAAACCCGACACTAAAAACCTGTAAACAAAAGTCGATTCAATAAGAAACACCGAAATCGAAACTCCTTCCACATAAAACTGGAATCTAAAACTTTATAACACGTTGAGTGCGATGTCGGAAAATACACTTAAACTTGTGTACTTATCATGCACGAAAGAGTAATTTATTATTTTAAAATTTGTAACTGTTGTAACTAAGAAAATAAACATTCGAAATAAAACATAAATTAAATACATAAGGACTCACGTATACTTTTTCTTTACCTTTATTCCTCCCCGGGTCGATGTTCATTTCTTTTCTCGAAGTCATCTCAAACGTAGTAGATTTTTGAGCGAGGCTCTGTAAGACAACAATCATATTATTTTTCGAGAGACATTTAAGTCTTTACGCAAGTTGCAACACGAGAGAAAAAGATTATACCCTACCCGAAGGACCTTAATAATTTAAATAATGAAATCTTAAAAATTCCAAAATTGAAAAAGATGAAGGCCGACATACTCTAAAATTTGAGGAAATTTGGGAATTTGATATATAAGATATGGCCTCCATTAAATCTTCATTTTAATAACATTAAAACAGCTCTTAATATCATTAAAACAGCCCCTCATAAACCATATTACAGCATCCCAACATTTGTATATTTGTTCCCTTTTCTTCCCCTTATTATATATGTATATATTATATTTTTTTATTCCTGAAGGGCTGCCATTCAACAAGGCTAATAAACAAAATCCAGTAACAAAATAGGAACCAAAAAAACTATATTACTGAATTATAAATATAACCAGATGCCAAAACTGGAACTATATTTGAAGGCAGGGACGGAAAATATTTCATATTTAAATGCCATAATATCGTAGATACCTTCTATATACAGCTAAATTCAACGATTTCAGCAAGAGGAGATTGAATCCAGATGGAAGAACCAAAACAGATTTATAAATTCTTACACGCAGGTCACGACACAGAGAGGAGGAACCGAAGACAGCTAGGTCACGACACAAAAGAAGAAACCGAAAGCAGTATGATGAAGGTAAAAAAATTTAATTGCCATTTTAAAGTCCATTGAAGCTTCTCAAGGCAGAAATTGTGAATTCCCCATTAGCCTCTGATAGACTCACACTAGCAAGAACTGAAATTGCATGCTTAAACAAAAAGAGATACAATTGCCGAGACAAGCTCAACCCGAACTCCTGAGGGATGGTTCCATCTAAGTCTCTCTCTCACCTAGGAGGGCCTATACTAAATAAGATCTCAAAGATCAACAAGGAGACACTACCACTCCTAGATATAGGGGAGTGGGGAAATACAAAGTACAATAATGCTCACGGGCTACATAGACTAATAGAGCCGCGTGGCAGCTAGCATCGTATCAACACGCTCCGCCCGAAAAATGACCTTGCCCTCAAAGCCGAGGTCTGTAGGGGTTATCAGAGAGCGTAAGTGGATCCTAATCACCAAAGTCCAGACCATCATCTTCAGATCCAAGCAACACACATAGATTTTTGAGAGGGCAGATGTGGGTGGGCGAGTATGGCTGCTCGCAGTGAAAGCAGCGGCCCTTGCGGCGTAGATCGAGGTGCTGCTGGTGAGAAAAGCACTGGGGTTGTCGGGGTTCCTGTGGAAGAGAAACTATCGGCTGTGGATGCGGGCCTACCAGTTGGGGCCCAGGTGGGGGCAGAGGATCCAAGCGCGGAAGGGGTGGTGGCAGTGGCAGCGGCTGGTTGGGAGGCTTGATCGAGGAGGATGGTGGAGCTTTGTAGAGTTCCTCTTCGAGGTACCGAGCATGCTCCATGGTGCGGGTAAGAGTAGAGGGGTTGTGGACCCACAGGCGCGCCCGGAGGTGGGGGTGCAGACCCGCAAGAAAGTACCCCAGGTAATGGTCGGGGGCTAGGTCGGGAACGTGCGTGGCAACCACTATGAACTCGTCGATGTAGGAGGCCATAGTGTCTAACTGGCGCACAAAGCTGAGGCACTCAAAGGCATTGCCTGCCTGACGGGTGTCATAGTGGCGGAGGAGTTCCTCTTTCAGTGTGGGCCAGGAGAGGTCAGGAACCTGCTGGCGCATCCAACACACCCAATGGAGCGTCGAACCTTCCATATAGATATTGTCTAGGGGGACCTTTTGGTTGGCGGAGGTGGACTGAAGGTTGAAGAACTGCTCGGCGTGGGCGAGCCACCCAAGAGGGTCAGTGTCGTTGAACACGGGAATCTCGATCCGGCGGAGATGGGCCGAGTGGGTGTCTGCAGTGGGGTGCAAAACCCCATGTGGTCAGGGACGAGTTGAAGTGGTAGTAGAGTGGGGGAGTGGTCGGAGGGCGATTTACCGCCGTGGCCGTAAGCTCTCGAAGGAGGAGAGTAAGATCCGCAAGTTGGGCTTCGATTTGATCCATGCGACGGGAGTCAGCGGAGGCAGTGTCGGAGGTGTTCTCATCGGTGTGGAGGGTCATTGAACGAGTCATGGGCATGGAACGACGGCTGCGGCGAGATGCGCTGGGACGCTGCAAGAGTCGCATGAGGGAAGCCAGGCTGCTGTTGTGGGCGGCCTGACACGGCAAGAGGTGGTGATGGTCGTTAGGAGGGCAACGAGGATGAGAGCGGCTGCTGGAAGGCTGCAGGAGTGCCGGTGGGCCGTTGGAGATACGGTCAGACACGGCTGGAGAAGAAGAAGAGTCGGCGGAAGGCACAGGAAGTCGAAGGTGCACATGAAGCATTGGAGAAAAAGGGAAGAAGCACGATGTAATCACGAGAGAAGACGAAGAGCCGCTGCAGAAGTCGGTAGATACGGAACTCGTCGTTAGGTTCCTCTGGAATCGTCGGTAGGTGATGTAGAAGTCGTGGAAGTCGAAGAGGATGCACAAGAGAAAAATAACGACGCTGGAATCGGCAGCCGTGGAGATCGACGGCGAGGAGAGCGGCGCTGGTGTCATTTCCGTCAGCGATCGAGGCATCGGCAACGGGCGGCGTCAAGTTCGGTCGCTGGAAACAGCGAGCCACCGGATCGGTGAAGAGGACGCGAGTCGTCGAGCGCGGATCGGGCACGGATTGAGCGCGAGAAGGAGACGCGAGCAGGACAATCGTGCGCTAATGGCCAGTGTTCCGGAGGGACCAAATTAGGGTTTCGTCGAAACCCTAATTGAGCGGCATGTCAGACCAATTGACAGACTCACGTAGTCACGCTGTCAAAAACTGAAATTGCATGCTTAAACAAAAAGAGTTACAATTGCCGAGACAAGCCCAGCCCGAACTCCTGAGGGTTGGTTCCCTCTAAGAGTTACTCTCACCTAAGAGAGCCTACACTAAACAAGATCTCAAAGATAAACAACAAGGAGACACTACCACTCCTATATTTAGGGGAGTGGGGAAATAGAAAGTACAATAATGCCTATGAGCTACACAGACTAATAGAGGCGCGTGGCGGCCAACATCGTATCAGCCCCTTTAATCCACGCCTGTGAATTTCATCACAAGGCCCACAAGCAGCCACCAATTTCCTACTTAAGGCTAACTTAGTAAAAAAAACATCCACTAAAACACAATGACCAAAGCTCCCACACGTCTAAGGCATTAATCCCATTCTTTTTTTCCATTTCATTCGGCTACTATAGTGGGATATAGTCTCTTAAAAGAAAATAACATCAGCCCAACAAAAGTCCCCAAATCCATCCTTAGAGTACACTCTGCCAAAACATACCAACCGGCCAAAGGCCATTATACTTTATTCTTCTTCCACTCAACATCAGCCAGCCTCAAGGCCCAACGGGACCCTCAAACCCTTAATGTAGAGAAGCTAAAGCTTAGAGCACCCATGACCCAAAACCAGCTAAAACCAAATAGAAGGAAAAAGTCGAAAACTCAAAACTTCGAAAATCAATACACACATGGTACTCAACCTTTGAATCTTATCATCATTAGGGAGATTTATTTTGTTTTCTTATTTAAATTTTATCTTTTGAGCGTGATAATTTTTATAAAGAAATTCAAGGCTTTACATTCCCGAAGGACTGGTTGTCATAGTGGAGGTTGTGTGGCTGTGGAGATGCAAAGGGGGTGGCCAACTTTAATATGTGGTGGCTGGAACTGAGGATATAATCATGCTGGCAGTCGGAGATCCTCTGGACAGCAGCTGAGAGAAGCAATTTCTGCAGTCCAGTGAAGCAGGGAACCGACAGAAACAGTTGGCTGCAAGAGCCGGTCGACATGGCTGGAATTCGTCAAAGGAGTAGTCGTGCAGGGTTTGGGGGGGGGGGGGGGGGGGGGGGGGGGGGGGGGGGGCGGCACCAAAGGCCTGTTGAAGCAGGATGCTGAAAACTGTGGGAAGGGTTTGCGGCCTGTGGAGTTGCCAGCTTCAGGACCGGTACAGCAAACAGGCGCTGCAATATGAAGGGTTTCTGACTGGGCAGGAACTGCAATGAGGAGCAGTTTGTCTTAGGGGAGGATTAACCATCAATAACTACCTAAGTATTAGGCATTACAAACAGTTTTTTGGTGGTTTCCCAAGGGAGTTACTTGCGGTTATAGGTAGTTGTATGGAAATTGGGAGGAGATGAGGGGGTGGCTGGCCGGTTCTTGCGGAGATGTTTTCTGGCTGCTAAGAAAGGAGGATGAAGGGTATGGCTGGTGGTTGCATGGAGAGGAGAGGGGCTAGGCTTCGGCACCTAGGTTCCACGGCTTCAACACCGTAGAGGGATCACAAATTCTGAAATTCTTCTTCCAAATTCTGAAATTGAACTCCCAAATCCTATATGCAGGCTATAAAAAAGCAATGAACGGCTATGATTTGCCGATACAAAACACACATAAAAGGTACATATATAATGTGCAGAAAAAATATGGGAAATACATAGAAAATGTCTCGTCAATGCTCTGAACGCGATTACAGATTTGGATTGTCCATATGACGATCTTAAATCCTACGAGTGTAAACCCGAATGTGCTCCGATACGGGTCGGCCCATCCGTGATCTATGATCCCCATCAGTATCGTGGATATACTTAAAAGTGAATTTTATAAAAGTACAACTTAGGTTGATTGTTGGCCGTAAAAATAATTGATATCTAATGGATTATATATAAATGAGAATGTAAAGATAGGGATTTGATCAAACCAAGAAGGATTTTTTCGAAAGTAACTATTGATGTTGGGTGCATCTTATGAATTTCATTCCATGTGGATCCAATCTCAATAGAACATTATAAGTAATTGTTTTATAAACAAACATGGTAATGACATTGTCTTCCAGCATATGTTGTTTCACTTATATGTGTGCCTTCTTTACTATTTCAACATTCAATCATTTAGCTGGACACATTGTTTTCTTGTAGTATTACAATTTTTTTTGGAAAGTGGTGGTTACTCTTTCTGTATATAGAATTGGAGCAAGCAAAGTTTTATGAAACTATCTTTATCATTATGGAGAAGCTATTCAAGATTTACTCTCCATTTACCATGTTATGATTATTTGATACCTAGCTGTGATACGATTTTCATTAGTTTAATTATTCTTGTGTAATGCAAAATCTTCATACCTTTGTTTATTTAGGATCCATGCTAATAATTCATGCCTTTTGCACAAATGACTCGATGAATGTTTCATTTTTGTCAAATTAATCTTTTCTGGCAACTTCTGATAGGAATTGCTCTTTCCATTCTTTGTGCCTATATTTTAAACCCTGACCTATTAACTTCTCGTCTGTGGTTTGTTTGCAAGTCTAAGGGATTGGAAGATGGCAAGTGAACTAGTTGAAAAGATGGACCTTTCTCTCTCATCACTTTCTGTTGGCGTTCAAAATCAATTACTACATTTTCTTGGAAAAAGTGGAAAGATTGAGACTATGATGAAGGTTAACTAATATAACTGCCCTGTCTTAAAAGCTACATTTTTTTTCTTGTATGCAGATTTTTTATTATTGTTGTGAGTAAGCATTGTATGTGTTTCTTTTGCTTTGTCAGATCTTATTTAATTAACCATTTTACTTTGGATTTAATTGAAATATCTCTGCAGACCCCACTATGGTGGGATAAAGGCTTGAGTGTTGTTTGTTGTAATTGAAATATCTCTGTAAGAAGTGAGCAGCATGCATCAATTTCAAGCTTCACTAGTTTCAAAAGTAGTTTTGCAGACAACTAGGGTAATCTAACATCTGAAGCAGTAAACTGTTTGCAGTATTTCCGTTGCCATATTCTTCAGACCTTGTAGATATACTTGCTGCAATTTTCTTATTGACCTACAGCCGTTTGTTCTCTTGGCTACAGCAGTTGGCCGTCGTACTATGGCACAACCTTTAGTGTTGCTATTGATCAAAATACTGATGTCCTCTGGCTGTTATTGTGTTGAGAGCACTTAGGGCAGATTGTTGTTTATTCTATTCTATATGTAAATCTCAAACTTGTGATCCGCATATATAAAGTCTACCCATTAGCCTCCTTAGTTCTGTGTAGAACATACCCTACATCACAAAAACTCCCCCTCAATAGTATATACATCATAGATGTACAACCCATATTCGACGAAGGAGAGCCCAGAGTAATTATAGACCGCGACAACAAGAAGTTGACTATTGACCAAGGTGTCTCACCAAGAACAAAAAACAGTTCATAGGCGAGATCCCTCTTGATCTCGCCCTGAGGCAAAATTCCTCTTGAACTCGCCCATAAGCGAGATCCCTCTTGGTCTTGCCCATAAGTGAGATCCTTCCTAATCTCGCCCACAAATGAGATATCTCTTATCCTCGCCCGTAAGTGAGGTCCTCGACAGAACGACAAATGAACATGCATGACCGGCTCCCAACTGGCAAGGTCTATTCCAGCAGCCTCAATCACCGAGGTCTTTTACCATGTTAAGCGCATCAGGTATCTTGCGGGGGCGGCTATTCGCGGGTCACCCCCTCAGTTTGACTTGTCTATAAATAAGACCTAAGGGCACAAGAAAAAAGCACGTTGACCCCCCCTTCCAAGGTTCCCTTTTACCAAGTTCGTGTCTTCCTTGTGCCTAACTCAACTTTGGTTTTCAGAGGGGAAGTTCCTATAAACTTCCGGGTGTGTGGTGGGACCTCCTCGCTGCAGGCTGCAGCACTTGGGTTTTATTTGTAGGCAATCAAACTTCTTACTCTCTCTCTCTCTTGCCATCAGATCTGTGGTGTTAGACCACATGATCGGTAACCTCGGGCTACCTTTTAGGTTCGAACTTTTGTGAACCGGTTTTTTTGGTTCCAACAATAGTAGTCCAACTTGTTATATATATAGTTGATTTGGAGTCTTTTCATTGCTTTTGTCATAACGTCTCCCAATTGGTCATTTGAACTAACAAAGGATGTAAAGATCTCTTTACTTGATCTTTTTTCGAACGAAGTGAGTTAATTTCAAAATATTTTGTCCTTTTATGAAATACGGGATTTGATGTTATATTTAGCCACAACACTTGATGTTGCCATAACCTTCTTGCTTTTCCATAAAATCAAATTTCTTTCAAGTAAGATATAATACCCTGACATATATCTGTCTATCTGAGTGAAAGCTAGCATAATTTGCATTGGTATTGTCTGCCCAAATTCCGTCATACTACAAACAAAGCCGAAGATCTCACCGCCAGCCATATCTGCTATGGCGTGTTCGCACACCTCCAGAGGAGTACTTGCCAACCATCACAACGTACTTGCCGACCATTCCAGGGGTCTCGCGGACCACTCCGCTCTTTGTACTTTACATTTTTTACCACACCTTGTAAGCGGGCAGAGCCCCCCAAGCCTATAAATAGGCCATGAACATTAGCTTAAAGGCATCGTAGAATGGGCCAAAACCTTCCTCAACACTCACATCCAAGAATAGAACTTGCGAGTACTTTAGCGGAGTACCATTTCTGCACCTGTAACACTACTGTAACTCGTTTAAATCAATCAATAACATCACGCACAACTAAGGTTCGCGTTGTGTGAAATCTGGTCTCGCCGCAAGTGGACTCATTTTCTCCGTTACCTGGTATTCGCGGTACACAATACTTACCAACTCACAACCCTGGTATTCGCAGCACATAGTACCCAACTACTCACGACCCCCATCTCATTTTCTTCTGAGTGTGGAGTTGGGGACATTTTTCACCCCAACAAAACGAACACACGACCTTCAGATCTTTGAGCAGTCGAAGAACACATGCTGCAATTGTCACCACCCGTCTAAAAGCAAAAATCAGAGTGCTCTTCGGGCGGGTCGTGATGCCACAGACATGGGGGAAAGAAACTCCATATTTGTTTACGCGGGAGCTGAATTAGCATTTTTAGATTTAAAGTAAAAAAATTTGAAGAAAATACATTATCATTATGCGGAAGCTTTAAACTAAAGCAGTGAAAAGTAAAATACTCATGCATTTGAATTAAAAGTCATGATACAAAGTTTCTGATACCAAATTCATACAATAAATATCCCAAAGGAAATGAATATGCACTAATATCACATTTCAATACATAATTTATTTAGTCTAGCAGTTGTCCATGATACAAATGACTGATTATTACTATTACATAATAAGCTCACTAATATCACATTCCAATACATAATTTATTTAGCCTAGCAGTTGTCCATGATACAAAGGACTGATCATAACTATTACATAATAAGCCGAAACCGACAGTAAAGGAAATACAACATAGAACCTGACACAACAACAAAGGATAAACCTCCAGAAGTAGGAGCTTGACGCAGATCGGGCTCAAGTAGCAGGCGGCGCAGTCACGGACGCTATGGCAAATTCCAAAACAAGAAAGATAAAGGCCCAGAACATTAAAACAAAAAGTGAGCAAGAAAATAATAATATAATACAAGCAGGGGAATCAGAAATATACGTGTACGAATCTTTATGAGGCAAAGCTAGCAAGACAGACAAGTAAATGAGTTAAGCAGAAATATCTAGGATTATTAGCCTACTCCGGGGTATAGCATACATTCGTTCATACAATGACATAAGTTGTAACCACTGAAATGTGTATGTGTTTTTATTTGATGCACATGATTCATATTCAAATTCAGATACAAGACTTATCAGAAAATTCATGCTTGCTATGACCGTTCATTTGTTCTCGTTACGGAGTCAAGAGGGAAACTCAAGTCAAGGAGTTGCATCAATTAAACACTACTTTTCAACGATTGCTTATGATATTAATAAATTAAATTATTCATAGTTTAAATGCTTCTAACATATTATGACATGCTATTAATTTTGACTATTTAGGTGTTTCAGGGGAAAATTTATAGACATGAGAAAATATGCAAGGAACTAAATTCAATGTTTGCAAGCGGGAGAGATTCCTCTACTTGCCTTAAGTAGGGCTGAAACTGACGGTGACAGCTAAGCGGCACAAGCAAGTTTAGAAACCTTACTTAAACCTGTTCAGGAACAACATAGTTGATGTTTGACATAACAAAAATTTCTACACTAGTACGGACATTTAATATCACATGATCTAAACGTGAGAGGGTTTAAACAATTTACCTCCCTCAAAGGTGAGGGGAGAGGAGATTACCACGCAGAAATCGGGGACTTGCGGCGCTTAGGTTACGAAAACCCTAAATCGGAGAGGGTTTTGAGTGATCCCGTCAATTAGGTCGAGGAGCGGTCCCAGAAATCACAAACTCAACGCGGTTAGTCGATTATAAGAGGGGTAAAATCATGAATCACAACATATACGCAATTAGGAGCACAAAAGTTTGCAAAAACAATTCAGTTAAATCTGAATAAAAGAGGAAGGAGGAGAGGCATACCCAAGGGAACCCAAATCCGAGCCCGAGGAGGAGAGGGAAGGAAACCCTAGTTGTCCCCCTTGCAAATCACCGACCAAGACGAAGAGGAAGAGTGGGGATTAGGGTTGCCGACCTTTGAGGAAGTCGGAGGATGGAGAGGTTGCTGCAGCCGGCTGGGGAGGAGAAGCTGCTGCTACCGACGACCTGGGTAGGAGGAGAAGCTGTTTCTGCCGTCGGCCTGGGTAGGAGGTGAAGTAGGAAGTGTCGGCCACGAGTGCAAAGGTGGAGCGACTGAGAGGCAGCGAATGGGAAGCAGTGGACGAGAGCGGCTTTCGGAAAACAACGACGTGCGGGAGTCGGGCGCAAGAGCGGAAGACCTAGATCGAAAAGAAAAGTATCGGGGGAGGGGGCTTCTGCTCAATATAAGAGGGAAACCTTACTCTAATTACAAAAATGCCATTATATATATATATGTTTTTTTTGTTTTTTTAAAACATGGGTTGTTACCAACAGGAGGTCACTACTACTTCTCACATTTCTCCCATGAAAGGAGATGACATCTTCAACGAAGACGATCTCCCAAAGACTGCCAACCCCTTCATTGATGTTATAGTCGTGAATGCGGTCTTGGATAACTACTCGGTGTCAAGAATCCTCATCGGCACCGGTAGTTTTGTAAATATTATCTTCAAACCCGCGTCTGAAGCAATGAACACGGGGAGGAAGCTTCAAGCTTCCGACGGACCTCTCTATGGGTTCACTGGAGAGAGAAAAGAGATCGAAGGGAGCGTCACCCTCTTCGTCACTATGTTCGAAGTAACACGTCAGACAATATTCGTTGTGGTCGACGCTCCCAATAGCTACAACACCATTGTCTCCATATACCACCAGGTGGTTAAGTTCCATGGGAGGAAAGCAATTCAGGGTTCGAAGTGATCCTCAAATTGCTCGGGAATGTTATGTGAGCTCGGTTAGTGTGATCGAAACTTATCCTCCTCTTACAAGGAACATTGAAGGAGGTGAGGAATGTTGTCAAGACACCAAGAACCTCGAAGAATTCGCTGAGAAGGAACTTTCCACGGGGAGCGATGCAAGAGATGTTGCTCATCTGGAGGCCGCTCAAGTTTTCCAAAGCATCCTTATGGAAGGGGGAGATGGAGACAGAACACTTTCCATCAACGCCCAGTCGAGAGAGGAAGAAAAGACCCTGTTGATCACTTGCCTCCTCGACAACTTGGATGTCTTTGCTTGGTCAACCGCTGACATACCTGGGGCAGACCCCGATGTCGCTTGCCACCGTCTCAACATTAATCTGGCATTCAAGTCAATCAAGTAGAAGAGCGAACGGTGGCGGTAACCTTGGCAGGACCCATTTGGGAGGAGGTCTCAATGCTTCTCAAGGCCATCCTCATCAGGGAGATCCAATACCTTGAATGAGTCTCAAACGTTGTAATGGTTAAAAAGTTGAATGACAAATGGCGTATGTGCGTGAACTTTACTAAATTTAATAAAACATGTCCCAAATATTATTACCCCTTCACTCAGATAGAGTCCCTAGTTGATTCTGCTGTGTGATTTTCCGTAATTAGCTTCTTAGACGCTTTCTCGGGGTATCATCCAATTTGAATGCATGTTATCGATATCCCACATACGTCAATCATCACAAACGAAGGATGTTATTGTTATTGGGTGATTCCCTTTGGGCTTAAAAATGTCGGCGCTGCGTAAAAACGCATGATGGACTTTGTCTTCAAAAACCGAAAGGGGCGAAACATAGAAATGTATGTGGACGACCTCATAAAAAACCAGGAGTTCAGAGAACATGTCCATGACCTCATGGAAACATTCTCAACTTTAAGGAGGTAGAAAATGAAGTTAAATCCCGCGGAGTGTCTTTGGGGCAAGCAAAGGAAAGTTCCTGGGTCCTTTGCTGCCCCCCCCCCCCCCCCCCCCCCCCCCAAAGGTCTTGAACCAAATCCAGATAAGGTCAAGGCGATCTTGAACATGTTACCTCCTCGAACTACGAAAGAAGTTCAACATATAGCGGGGAGGATCGTCGGATTAAGTCATTTCATCTCTCAATCCGGAGATAAATGTGCACCCTTCTTCAAAACCCTCCGCGTAGCTTCTAGGTTTGAGTGGACTGAAGATTGCAGTAAGGCCTTTGAGGGGCTCAAGAAACAATTGACATCCACTCCTCTTCTTCAAAGCCCTCGGGAGGGGGGACCTGTTACTATATCTGTGAGTTGATTCTGAAGCCATTCGTTCTGTATTAGTCCGGGAAGAAGGGAAGAAATAATTTCCAATCCATTATGTCTGCAAGGTGTTGAAGGACGTTGAAGCATGATACCCCATCCTGGAGAAGCTAACCTTAGCCCTGATCATATCGGCCCGAAGACTCCGTCCCTATTTCCAAGGTCACTCAATGTAAGTTATGACAGATCATCCTTTGAATAACATCCTGGAGAAACCCGAGCACTTGGGAAGATTGGCCAAGTAGTAAATCGAGCTTGGAGAATTCGACACTCATACAAGCCGAGGATGGTGATCAAAACCTAAGTTCTTGCAAATTTCATAATAAACTTTGCGGAAGAGAAGACCACCAAAGAAGAAGAGATAACTCCCTTGGCCTGGATGATGTTCGTGGATGGAGCTTCTAGTAAAAATTCATTTGGAGTCAGAGTCATATTGTTCAACCCAAATGGTGTCCGAATTGAGCAAGTCGTTAAGCTACATTTCTCCACCACAAACAACCAAGCGGAGTACAAGGCACTCATCGTTGTGTTAAGGCTTGCAAAAGATCTAGGAGTATGAGATATTAAAGTGCGAACAGATTCATTTGTGATGGCTTCACAAGTGAAAATTACCTTCGAGACTAGGGAGTGTTAAAACAATACTTGGTGGTGGTGAAGAAAGACACCGGGAACCGCACTATAGGCAAACACGAAGAGTCGACATTAATAGACAGTTATATATTTCTATATGAACATGCGCAGTAGAACAATAAATAATGTAAGTAGTAAGGTACTATACAGTGAGCTAGTACAACATAAATAAACTATTTCTGGTATCAAGTTTCTTATTTCTTTCATTCTTATTCATTTCTGTATTCAGTTCAGAATTTTCATATCACTTTACGTTCTTTCGAAATATTGATGGTCATTCTCAATTCTATCAAACATATGGGCCCGTCACACGCTCTAGGGCGCTCAAATACGCAGCAGGCTTCCACGCATCCTAGATTAGACAATTTTGTATCAAAATCTGTAGGAGTTCACCCCCCCCCCCCCCCCCCCCCCCCCCGAGGTGTATGATTTCTACCCCCCCCCCCCCCCCCCCCCCCCCCTACGAGGTGTAGGAGTTCTACCCCCCCTACGACGTTGACCCTTAGCATTTCTATGCGTCGACGCACACTCAATTTCTTATTCTTTTTATATTCAATTCATATTCATTTCAAAATATAGGGAATAATTAGTTAAGTTTCCCCTCATAATTTCTTTCGCTTGCTAATCCATGTTTAGTGTTTTAGCGATTTCATATTTTTAGTGATTTCAAAATTTTGAATTTCTTCAATTCAATTCAATTCATATTCAATGTCCATGCAAGAAAGTAGCTTAGAGTAAAGTAATTCTACATGTTTATATTTCAACTTAATTCAAATGTATGCGTAATCAAAGCGGTAAGGACTCACCATAACTTTTCATTTGCCCTTGTCCTTCATATGGTTCTCATCGCGTCTATCGCCGGACGTCATCCTCTGCAGTATCAAGTAAATCATTTCCTTTCGGGTTGCGCCGTTAAATATCTACGAGCGGACTCCTAAGACGTCCACAACTACGACTTACAAGAGTTTCCTAAGGGAGGACTAGCTTAGGTGATTCGAAAAGAAAGCGTCAAAATCAGATTTTATTTGCTACGGAACTCACAATTCAGCCACAAAACGATTCCAATTTCAGCCACTAAACACTTCAAATTTCAGCCACTTTTGTGACCAATAAAAACTAAAGTAGGCAGCCCACAATAGATAACAAAGGCAGCCCAACAGCTGCCTAAATGGCAGCTAAAAACACCACCAAAAGGCAGTCAACATAAGCCAACAAAAGAGCAATTAACCACCATTAATCAGGACTACAATTGCTGTCAACAACAGCTCAAAAGGTAACAATTCAAGGGATGCCAACTGCAGCACCAAGGGAAGCCAATAGCAGTAAATTTCCAAGGCAAATCCCCATCAAAACAACCGTCCAACTACAACTATCAAAGGCAGCCAACAACCATACATAGCCGGCCCCCAATTAAATCCAACAACCTTCTCCATCAGGTAATAAGGCAACGTCAACAGCTTGCCCAAATTAGGAGCCATCAATAATGATATATCAATCAAAACCCTCAAATGGATTACTAAGAGTAAATGATTTCTTCACCGGCTCCAATCAGAATTAGAAACCAGTACCCAGCAGGTAGCCATATAGAGAAAGAGAAGAGGGAGAGGGCCTATGGTCTAATTCAGAAATTTCCCCCTAATCTGGAACCCTAGCCAACGAGCCACAGTAAAACAGCTATAATTACCACCTAATTTCAGAAATCAGGAAGGAGAAGAACTTACAATGGAGAAGTCGAAGCCCTAAACCGCCGGCCAAGCACAGAAGAACCGCAGGAGAACAACAACCTTTCCAATTATTCCAAAATCGATGACAGGATGAGCTGGAGGAGGAGGTACTGTAACGCCCCGGTCTATTGTGGGTGCGCAACAGGTCTGCAGACCAGTGACCCCAACCCATCTCCAAGGATCTGATCGGCCGCAACCGCTAATTCCAATGGCGGGTTGTTGAGGACCAGTTTAGAGCTCCCCTATCCAATGGCGGGTTGCTTTAGAGCTCCCTTATCCAGGAGGTCTGGGGTTCAAGCCCCAACCTCAACAACCCGCCATTGGAATTAGCGGTTGCGGCCTATCAGATCCTTGGAGATGGGTTGGGGTCACTGGTCTGCAGACCTGTTGCGCACCCACAGTAGACCAGGGCGTTACAGGTACAACCAAGCCCTAGCTCTCCGAGCTTTCCAGCAGACGTAAAGAAGAGTATCGGGATAAGGAGGGAGTCAAAGTTGCTATGTATACAGCCGAAACAGCCACAAGACCACCACCTCCCTTAACATATAATATAATATAGCGGGTTTAGATAGAAGTAATAACCGGCCAGCTAGGAACTCCAACTCAGTCATATCCAAATCAATTCCTTACTGTAACCAGACGGCCCAGAGAAGGATAACAACCACCCCTCTTTCATAATCCTCCTCTTAAGCCTAATTAAACCAAATCAGCTTAATCCAAGCCTTAATCATAATTAATTTCAATAACAAAATTTAAACCGAAAACGAAACGAGCGTCGCAAAAATCGGAAATCTTGAACTTCAAAATTAAGCGTGCGACTTCGAATCGGCGCGAAATTTCAACTTTTCATCATAGGGAAATTCTTTTATATATATTTGCATTAAAATATTTTATCTATACAATAATTCGAGTTCGGGTCTTACATCTCCCCTTCCTCCTGGGATGAAAGTCATTGGTTCCAGGTGAGTGTTCTCTGTTAAATAAAACCGGGGTGGTAAGGTTGAACGTTACGAGGTACGACTGGTGGCTCAAGGATACACTCGGACTGAAGGAGTGGACTAACCAGAAGACCTTTGCTCTGGTGGAAAAGATGGACTCCATTCGGGTTCTTTTATCCTGTGTTACTTGCTTGGGCTGGGATCTTCATCAACTAGATGTGAAAAAGCCTTCCTCCACGGTGAGTTGGATGAAGAAGTGTACATGAAATTCCGTCCTAGGTTTGTGAATAAAAGACCATAAAGGCTTGTTTGTCGCTTAAAAAAGTCATTATATGGCCTAAAACAATCACCCAGTGCATGGTTTGGCAGGTTTCACAAGGTCATACTCAAGTTTGGCTATAAGCAGGGACAATCAGTTCACACCATGTTCATCAGAAGACGTAATCAAAAAATTGTGGTATTCATTGTCTACGTGGATGACATTGTGATCACAGGTGATGACCTAGAGGAAATTGCAAATCCCAAGGCACTGTTGTCTGCAGAGTTCAAAGTGAAGGATTTAAGGAGACTATGATACTTTCTGGGACTTGAAGTGACTAGGTCGAATCAAGGTATCTTTATATCCCAACGAAAATATGTTTTGGAACTGTTAGAGGAAATCGGGATGCTCAGTTGTGTCCCAGCAAATAATCCTATGGAGGAGAATCATAAGATTGATGAAGACAGTGATGGTGACCGGAAGGATACTTCGAGCTATCATAGATTGGTTGGGAGACTCAAATACCTATCTCATACACGTTCGAACATTACATATGTTGTAGCTATCTTAAGTAGATATATGCATGCTCCCAGGATCAGACATAAAGAGTCCGCATATCGTGTACTACGGTACTTGAAGAAGGCACCTGGTCGGGGACTCATGTTCACTAAAAACAACCACTTGAGGATCGAGGTCTTCACAGACGTAGATTGGGCTGAGAATCGTGATGACAGGAAATCTACAACAGGGTATTGTACCTTTGTTCGGGGAAACTTGGTTACCTGGCGAAGCAAGAAGTAGAATGTGGTAGCCAGATCAAGCCCGGAGGTTGAGTACCGGGCAATGTCTCAAGGTCTCTGTGAAGGACTATGGTTGCGTTCTATGTTGCAAGATCTGGGATTACAGGAGCATATCTCACTCTCCTTATACTGTGATAATAAGGCAACCATTAGTATAACTCATAACCCAGTACAACTTGAGAAGACTAAGCATGTTGAAGTTGATCGACACTTTTTCAAATACCACATGGACAAAGGGAATGTGGTCACTCCATTTGTTCACTCCAAACTCCAAAGATCAACTGATAAATGATTTCACCAAAAGTCTGGGATGCGATGTGTTCACCGATGATATTCACAAGCTAGGGATGACTGATATCTTTCGTCCGACTTGAGGGGGAGAGTTGTAATTAGGCCATTATCTCTATATTAGCAAACCGTATGTGTAATACCCACTAAGGGTAATTTCTTCATATGGTATCTTTACTCATGCATTTGTAATAGTAAAGACTAGTTTCATTAGAATCGAATTATTCCATTCTACTCAGTCAACTCCCACTTTACTGTAAGAAGTTGAGCATCCATCATCTTTCATACTAAACGATCAGTAATAATACTTTCCATTGTGATATCTTAATGTTCTTCTTGTCCTTCGCCCATAACCCAATATTTGAATAGCAACGGACTAAGAACTATAGTTCTTGCCATTAAGTTTCTCTGTTATGGGAGAATGGTGGCTCAGACCTGAGGATAACTTAGCAAATTCATCACCACTTCTGAGGACGACGTAGCTGCTAAGTCTTCGACTTTGGATTCCGGAGGCATGCTGAAAGATCGTTGAATGGGTGAAACTGTGACTCTCTTTGCGAATTGGTTGGTGGCTCATGGACCCAGCTCCTATTGGATGGGTGCTTATAATATTTGTCAATCTGGTAGTTCCCGAAGTTTGCTCAAAAAGAAGTTTCAAGTCTTCCAGGTGCAACAACAATTGCAAGCCCGGGAGCAGAGAGAGAGAGAGAAAATTCATTGATCGTCTGGACGTGATTGATCGCCTAGAAGAGCTTAGGTATAGCAATTGACTAAACTGGATGGAGGAGCGCTCGTTTGTATGTTAAAATGTAATTGAACAGGTGCGGGGTGAGGAGCGGTCAATTGGACGTTATTGATGCTTTGACGGGTCACGCGACTGGAATGAGAGCTTGACTGACAAAGGCACTCCACTGGACATGAATTTCAACGGGATTTCTTGCTGGTCAGTTTGATACCAACTTAAGAAGAGACACCTGGCTTCTTGCAGTTGTTTCAGTGTGAGAACACTTCTGAAAAACAGTCATGTTTATTTACTTTCATATGTAAATCTCCTACGCTATTGATCAAGTAATGTCCCTTTTCATTGTGACAGCAGGTCTATTACGCTTCACTCTTGTTCTGCTCCTGATTATCCTTACTACATCAGAAACCTTTGTTATTGATTGAAATAATGGGGGCTTTTTGGTTATGACAGTCGGTCTACTATGCCTTCCTCAATTGATCAGCTCCTCATTGGCCTGTCTGGCTTTACTTATTCTTGACAAGCATGGGACAGCACAAAGGCCTTGCTCCATAAAATATCAGATGAAGTCTAGGCCGAGGTGCTATGCTGATTTTCGTGTGAACCAAAAAAACCTGCTCCTATTAATCATAAAATATATTATATAACAGATGGAATTGTTAGCACCATATGACTGATTAAAAATGGCATTATTAGAAAGAAAAAAAGTCTAGTTCCTTAGAGACACTGCTGTTGCACAAAATCAAACTAATACAGTTTGTAAAGTAGGAGGATGATAGGAACTATAAATTCCCTTGTTGATTTAATGCATAAGATATACGTCTTGAAAAGGTATGTGTTATTATTTTAAAAAAAATCCCACCCTTGCATCCTTATTATTGCACCATTTCTCTGGAAGAATGCAGCTTAATGGTTGAGTAGCATCCTAGTTCATAGTGTTTGAGCTATGCCAAGTTGAAATTTGATTTTGTTGGGCCCAAAAAGATAGAAAATTAGAAATTGAGTTACCCCCAGATTAACTACCACAGGTTCAGTTGAAACTCAGAGCAATTTAGCACTTTCAATTAACTGACACTTCTGTCAGTACACCCGATTATAATTATACCATTGCAGTGGTTTTTGAAACATGATCCACAGATATTAAATTATCTGTTTTTATTCTATGCTTGGCAGACTCTGTTTTTATTTCTGATTTTAAAAGTACTCCGGTCATGAATGATTATGATAATTTAGTCTAAAATTATACTGTCTTTTCAGTTATTTCACAAGATTTTAGCTTCTGGAAGAGCGGTTAGCTTTACCACTTATTCAGTTCTGTTGAAGAACCTTCTGGCTGCTGGAAGATGGAGAAAATATATTGAGGTAGGGAATGATACTCTAAATTGAATTTTGTGATATTTTGCTGCTTATTTCTGAATATCTTAGTTTGCATAATCAGCTCTCATCAGATTTTGTTTTCTACCTCTTGTTCCTTTATTGTGGTGTAATCATTGGTTGCCTGCCACTTTTGTCTAACAGATCCTTTCATATAAAAGAAACGCGGCAATGTTAAAATTCTTTCACCTGCAGAAGTTGCACAAGCAAAGCAGTCTTGTTCTTGTTTGATCAATGGAAAACTCGTCTCATCTGAGTTAAGCTAGCTGAATAACTAATCTTCCGGAAATTCTCAAGGAAGAATTGCACCATGCGGAGGCCGCAACTGTCTTTTATTAATTCTCTATCTTATTTTAATTAAATAAATGTCATTTTATTTCTACATTAATTTGGGTTCACGTTGGGTTGAACCAATGTTGGGTTGCTTGTTTAAGTTGTCTAATACATTGTATTAAACCTTTGGCTGGTTTTGGGTCAGGGCATGCTAGGAAGAATTGCAGTTTAATTTCTCTGAGAGGTTTTATTGCTCCTTTACTCATTACCGTGGCTTGCCCCAAGATGAGTGCAAGGCTCCATCTCGCCCTGCCAACTCCCTTCTCCATCTCTGCCATCTTTCTCTCTATTTATTGACGCCCTCTCCTAGGAAGCTATGGCAAGGCTCCACCCCCCATTCATCATAAGTCGGCCTAGAGGATCAAGGGGGGAAGCAAGCGATCTAAGGCACCCCTCATCTTATTCCCTCCTACTTCCCGTGCGGTAATTTGATCCTACGATATTACTTGTGACAACTTGGTATCTCAATTATCTACCATGTCGGGATCTATGGACGTAGCTGGCATCATGGAGGATCTCCATTCAATACTCACACATGGAAGACACTATGATCACAATGTGTTTTTGCGGTATGTCAAATTGGAGTTCCCAGCATATGATGGAAAAGATAGCCAACTTGGTTGGTTGAGTGGTTTGAACAATTTTTCACCAACCAAAGGGCAACAGTGGTGGAGTAGATCAGCTTAGCTACATACCACCTTGTTGGGGTAGCCTAGAAGTGGCGCGCTTAGAAATGGAGCAGTCCCATTTACCATGGGATGACTTTAAGCAATTTTGCAATATGCACTTCAGACTGTCCATGTGGAGCAACCCCTTGGGAGATTGATCTCCTTGAAGCAAATAGGGTCGATTGATGATTAATTGGAGAAGCTTCAGACTTTACTTGCTCGAGCGACGAACATTTCACCAAAACAACAAGTAGCAATAATTAGCGTCGGGTTGCAGGAGCATCTAGATTAGACCTGGAGTTTGAGAATCCACCAATTATGAGCTTGACAAGGATTTGTGATGTTGCATTCAATTGGATCATGTTAGTGACAACCAATGTCTGTCACCCTTTCCTCAGAATGGCATACTCGAGCGATGGGTAAACCGACTAATAAGAGGTGAGGCGACTCCACATAAACCTTTCCATCTTTCGTTTGTTTCTCTCTCGCTGGGAAATGGCAGAGTGACGTGCCAAATGACTTTGCTTTAATTGTGTGAGGTGTATGCACAGGGAGATTGGTGTAAGAAGATATTTTAGTTTGGTGGTTGATGATGATGAAGATAAGGAAGATGTAGTGGATTTAGATGATCATAAGATCTCCTTCATGCTATTACTAGGATTTGGAACCCGCACATAATCAGCTACAAGCAAGGGTGGTTTACTACTACATCTTGGTGCAGGTGGACTCTGGACGCACATAGAACTTCATCGGGGAATTCGTTGCTCGCACCTTGGATTTAAGGGTGTGGTCAAAGAAAGGAATGCAAGTGGTAATGGAAAATGGTTAAAGATTGCCATGTTCGGGCATATGTGGTGCAACCCAGGTGGAACTATGGAAGTTAATAGATTTCTCTTTTGCACGAATCTATATGCATTACCTTGGGAAGGATTGACATGGTTTTTAAAGTTCATTAGCTTCATACCTTGAGCTACATTGTTCAGGATTTCACAAAGCTCACCATGACTTTTGGACTAAAGTCTCAAAAAGTTTGTTGGCATGAAGAAGAATGGAAACGGCACACTCGTGTGCATTTTAATCATAAATTAAATACTTCAAATTAAGTAAGCAAATGATAATTGCAATTAACTGAGAGTGCACATAAAATAAATGCAGATGAATAAGTATTGCACGTCTATTGAGAAATAATATAGTCAAATCAATTTGTACAAAATATTGCAAGCAATAAATGAAAATACTCGTATAATGTATGTAAAAGAAAATGAAACTAAAATGCAAACTCACCGAGTAATCAATGTCGGTGGTGGATGCGAAGATCCTGTAGTGGCGGTGGCTGTCCGGAAGTGTCGAGGTTGTTGTTTGGGGGTGTCAATGGGAAGAACGGGTTGTTTGTCAATGGGAAGAACGGCTTTGAGGGGTCAGTGGGGCTATGAGTATGGACTGGTATGCAAGAATGAGGGTTCCTAGGTTCTTGATTGAAATTTTAAAGCCTGGAATTTCACTTCAGTGCTGGTATCGACTGCAAACTGGGTAGGATTTAAAAAAAAACAGTAATTGTTGGTTCTCCTGGAGAAGGTGGGTCGATTACTGTCCATGAGATGGGTGCATGAGTTTGGAAGTGGGAAGTGGGGACCAACAAGGTGATTGATGTTCTGGGACGGGGAACGGTTCCAGGGAAGGAGAAATTGTAGTTAGAAGCAAGAAGAGGGAAGGGTCGGCAGTTAGTGATGAAATCTGAGATTGGACAGTGTAGTGATTCTCTCGAGTCAGGAGATGAACTAGGTTGCTGGGAGGAGCTCTGTCAAAGGAGATGACGATTGGAAGCCTCGATGGCACTGCTAGAGGGGGGTGTATTGGAGTTTGTAACCTATGAGCAATCAAAGGATAAAGTCATTGTCAATGTAATATAAACCTATGGGGTCGCATATTAATAACATACTGAAATAGGAAGAATGACCAGGTTGGGTTTAATATATGTTAGATTTTAATTTAACCCAAAAGCCGAAATGTATTAATGGATAATAATTAATTTTGAATTAATCAATGTCTGAATTATTAATTTGGTTTTGGATGAATGATAGTGTCCATTACTCCTCATTTAGTGTTTTTAAAACACTTTCTCTACATATACAAATATTGCAGTTTTTGAAATTGTAAGTTAATTCTTTACGTGGGTTTCTCTAAAAGACAATTCCAAAGAGAGAAGAAAGGAGAAAACAAAAACAATCTCTGTAGAAACAAAGCTAGTACTTCGTATCAGAGACGGACGATCTTCTTTCTTCCTCGAGGCTGTTAGAAGGACTATGTAACAGTCAACTAAGCCGTCACAATTTAAATGTTTTTTAAACTTTATCAGAGGCAGAGATTTGTTTACATTGTGATAGGAGCCCCGGATTGAGTTCGTGGCCGTGAGAGATGGAAATCGAGGAGGAGATTGGAGTTCCCCTTCTTCGATTCGCGGGAACCTATGGTAGAAGTTCAGTGGTGGAGATCCGGCGAGGAGGAGCGACGGGAGGCACGATGGATTCGGCGTGCGAATGATGGTACTTCAGCCAACTAAGTTATGATCGGCTTTGGGAGAAAGAGCGAGAAGAGAGGAGAAAATTAGAGAGAGAGAGTTTGATTTTTAATTGCTTAATCTTTCATTCACCCTCCTTTCTTCCTAAGTAGGAAGGACCAAAAACAAAATTCAACATTAAATTGGAAATGCGACATTGTAATAAAATGCGACGATAATGAGATGACGCCTTATTCCGTGTCTGTCGTCCTGCGACGACGGTGGTAGGTGACGCCCCAGCGTGGGTCCGCTTGCGGGTCCGTAACTTCTCCTGCCCCGTTGAGACCAAGCTTTGTCTTCAAGCTTGTCATCTAGCTGCGGTGGGAGGTGCACCAAAGGGGTCAAAGGGGTAGGACCGTGAAACAGTTTCAACTGGGAGACGTGGAAGACGTCATGAATGTGGGCTTCTGGTGGAAGCTGGAGGCGGTATGCAACCTCGCCAGTATGCTGGAGGATCTCGAATGGGACGTAGAACTTCGGTCCCAACTTTTGATATGGGGTTAGGGCGGCTGAGGATTGGCGGTAAGGGAGGCGCCTGAGCCATACCCGCTCTCCCGGGGCAAAGGCTAGCTCGTGATGGCCCCGATTGTAAGCAGTCTCCATACGTAGGATGATAGGAGAGTGTACCCTGTGAATGCAGACGGACGAGGGCGACGGAGGCGCCGTCGTGGGGACGGTCGTCGAAAGGAATGAATCGAGAGGGATCACCAGAACAGGTGACTGGAACGGTCGTCGAAAGGAATGAATCGAGAGGGATCACCAGAACAGGTGACTGGAACGGACGCTGCGGAGTGGAGACCGCAAGGGCGGATGACGACGCACTATGAGACGGCTCACCTCGATGGCGATGAGGCCGGTTGTGTGAACTGCGTGTAGGGATCAACCGGAGGCGATGGTGGAGTGACCATAACTACGGTTGTCAGAGGGGTTACTTCGAGCGCTAGTGGGATCGATGGTTGCGGTAGTGGGATCAGTGGTGACACAGGTGGAATCGGACCTCTGAAGCGTTGGTCGATGTTGGCGGTGAGTCGCGCCAGTGCGACATCATATGATGTCAACATCTCTAAGATCTTCTGAAGCATTGAACAAACGGTGAGTTGCTCGGCGGGGTTCATCATCATGCCGAATCAAGTACTAAATCAATCACTTGAGTTAACAAGTAATCAAGCTCTCCTCCATGGTCATGGGAAGTACGTGGGGCCCTCCGGCGGTGGGAGAAGTGGGGGAAGCGACGGGAAGCCCGGATGCTGCTGATTGGGCAGTCAGCTGGGCATGAAAGTAGCAGAGCAGCAGCATGGGAGGGATGGGAGGCTCGTCGGAGGTAGGTAAGAACAGTTCGGCGGGCTGGAGAAGGTGAAACCTCAGCTGGAGTCGAGCTGGGAAGAATCGAGCTGGAGTCGAGCAGAAGGGTTGCAGTCGTGCCTAGATCAACCACGAGACAGTTCTTTGGCAATCTTCTTTCGTGTAAGGGAATTAAGAAGTAGCTCATACGATGTCTTGGCGCGGCAAGGGATGGAGGCGAGCCTGTCGATCGAGCGGCTGCGTCGGTAGTTCCTTCTCTATTAGGCCGGAAACGAGAAGCTAAGGCATGCTGGAGTCGGCGAGTGCCAGACGATGTGCACTCGGATTCGGCAGAGGGCCGACTAGACAGAAACGAGCAGTCAAGGCGGAAGGCAATCCAATCGTGTTGCGTACAAAGGAGGAAAGATGCTCGCGGTTCGACGAATTCGCAGATTGGAAGGATGTGGCTGACAACGGTCACTGGGCTCTGGATGCAAACGTGTGGAGGCAGACAGGATGTCGAGAGCCGACAAAATCCAAGTTGATGACAACAACTTCAGCGGAAGATGACAACGGCTTCGGCGGAAGAGGAGGATCGAAAGCGCTCTGATACCAAGATGATAGGAGCCTCAGATTGAGACCTAGTTCGTGGTTGTGACAGATGGAAATCGAGGAGGAGATTGGAGTTCCCCTTATTCGATCCGCGGGAACTTATGGTAGAAGTTCGGAGGTGGAGATCCGGGGAGGAGCGACGGGAGGCACAATGGATGCGACATGCGAACGACGGTGCTTCGGTCGACTAGGTTACAATCGGTTCTAGAAAATAGAAAGAGTAAGGAGAAAATTAGAGAGAGTTTGATTTTTAATTTCTTAATCTTTCATTCACCCTCCTTCCTAAGTAGGAAGGACCAAATACAAAGTGCGACATTAAATTGAAAATGTGACATTGAAAATAAAATGTGACGGTAATGAGATGACGCCTTAGTCCGCGCCTGACGCCCTGCGGCGACAGTGGTAGGTGATGCACCAGCGTGGGGTCTATAGCGTGCGGGTCCGTAACAGATTGCAAGGCATCACAGCGAAAACATATAAAGAAAAAATATGCAAAATAACAAAAGCATTCAAATATGTAGAGCAACCTGCAACACACGCACAAATATATATATAACGAAAATTCAAGGCCTTACATTGTACAAAATTCTAAGCGTTCATGTCATTGTACTAAAATTCGTTGCAGGTATAACTTTAATATCTTGATTAGTTAGTTTCGCATTGATCTTGTGGGGATTTTGTGTATTTCCGCTACGCATTTGATGCCCTCGAAACCCAACAAGGAGGAGGGTTGTCGGAGGTCGTAAAGGCGACGGGAAGACGGCGGGAAGGAGCCTTGATGTCGGCACCCTCGTATTGAGTGGCTCGTGTAGGAGGAATCGTAAACTCTCAATCCCTTTGACATTATATCATGTATATATATAGTTGGTGGGGGGGGAGGTTAGGGTAAATAAATTTGACGGTTATGATTGGCCAATCGGATTACTTACCGTAATTCTCAAAATACAACTCCGAAAAATAAAAAAAAAGTACCTGAAAATATAGGAAACCGAGCCGATCGCAATCATGTTCTCCGATCGCCCATCTGATGATCCAAAAAATGTCGAGAATGAATATGATCAACTGTGGAGCAATCGATCTTCATCATACAGGCTTTGCTCGTGCTTGACAATACTCTTGCCGCTCGTAGTTCATCACACATTTTGTTGACTTCTTTACACGTGACAAATTTTTGAGGAGATAAGAGCAAATTGGAAGTCCCAAATACACAGTGACTTGTTCATTCAACATTTTTTTCATATAATTATAGATTATCGGGAGTTAAATGTGATGACTTTCAAAGACAAATTTTGAATTCCAGTGTTGGACGAGCTCTTGGTTGAATGGTATGGAGCCCGATTATTTTCAAAGTTCGATTTGGGGTATGAGTATACCAGATACGAATGCATGTGGGTGATGTGGAGAATAAGTCTTCTTAAACCCATCACTGACATTGAGTTTTTTGCTATGCCCTTTGGGCTAACCAACAACCATCCATATTCCATGCGCTCATGATGAGATACTTTGTTCTTTCCTTCACAAAGTTGTCTTACTATTTTTCATCAACATATTGATCTATAACACGGTATGTGATGAATGTGATTTGGTTGTCACCCGCTGGACCACTCTAAACATGATGCTTGGACGATATGTCTTTTATTGATATTTGCAACCAACTCAGTGTTTGGCTTATTCATTATTACCTGATTATACCTTATCTAAGAAGATCTCGTGATGATTAGGCAGATCTCGCTGACATGCGTCTCGTTAAAAGCTACTTCTTGAATTTTACCCCTTCTCGACAATACTTCTGGCGAAATCTTCCTCGTTGCACACTAGATATGATTGACAGAAAACATGTGACGTACTCAACTCTCCCCTTACGAGTACTCTTCTCTTCTCCCCTCTCTTTCTCTGCGGTTATTCCCCTTCCGCTTCGAGTACCCTTCTTCCCCCTTTCTCTATGCGAGTACTCCCTCTCTCCTCACGAGTGCTCCTATTACCCACTGTGAACTCTCCAATAATTCTTATCACATTTAATGTCACGTCATATGATAAATTATTGTAATCGCTTTACTCTGGTTAAGATTATCTTTTCAGAAGATAATCTCATTTTCAGACAGTAAACACATTATCTATATTGTTCATGGCACAAGTCAACAATTCCTGTCAAATCATGACAGTGCATGTGATTTGGTGGGCCCTATATTATAGTTTTCGTCATGTTGCGAGCTCACCACCCATATAAATAGACATCTCTACGACTGAGAACAGATGGATCCTTGGACATTCAATTTCAGGAGATCTACGGAAGTACAAGAGGGTGAACTCTCTTCGAACTCTCGGGTGTTAAGTGGGACCTTCGACGATCTTTGTCGTCATCATCCTCGTCTGAAGTAAGGTCTCTTCCGGCTGAGGACAACTACGGGTCCTGCAACTTGGGTTAAGCACCTCCATAATTTTGCTTGGTGTTCAAGGTTATGCAGGGGCATAAATCGTATTTGAAGAAATTGAAATATTCCTTTGGAGAAGTACATATGACATATTTGGGACACGGTGCACTGGTCAGGTGTATCGACGGATCAAAGCAAATTCGAGGTCATGATAAGTTTGGCCCCAACCATAATTGGCCAAGGCTTTGCAAGGATTTATAGGATTATCAGGTTACTTCTGACTATTCATTAAAAATTATAGAGTAATCGTGACATCACTCTTGAGCCTTTTGAAGAACACATTGCATTGGACTTTAGTGGTTGCCAAAGACTTCACAATGCTCAAATCGGTCCTTGAGCCCGTCTTGGTCCTCAAATCACACGACTTTACACGACTTTTTTGTGAAGTGTGATGCTTCTGCTAAGGTAATTAGAGTCGTATGACAACAACAACAAGGCCATCCAGTAGCATTTTTTAGTCACAAGATGGCGGCCCATCACATCGAGTTACTCGCTTACAAGCGAGAGTTGATCAGGTTGTAGTCCAACGTTGGAGACCATACTTGTGGGGATGGTAGTTCGTCATTCGGACCGACCATTGGATATCATACTTTTGGGGTTTGACTTCATAGTGGAATACCGAGTCGGGTGACTTAAGAGCCGCAAATTCCCTTTCTCACCGTTAGGAAGAATATTGGATCTTATTGGTCATTTGACTCATTTCTCATCCACATGTTGCATTGGTCTGTGCCAGTCAGGAGGAGGTGTGTAGTTCCCCGACATAGTATTAGCCAATCCGAAATAGTTTGGGTAAGGCTGGTAATGATGGTGATGATGATTACGAGTTTAAGTGTTGGGAAACAAAGAAGAAATATAATTCCGGTGTACAAAACAGGAAGAGGTTAAAAGTGGATGTTTGAGAAGTAATTATATTGGAAGGATTGTGAGAATACCATCTAGTTAAGATAAGGTAGTTTGGAATAATATAAGGTGGTTTAGGCATATGGAAATTGGAGGGTAGGAGTTTCGTAAGTTTCGATTGACTTTATTTAGAATTATGAAATAGAAGGGTAGTGTTAGGTAGATGGTCAACGTAAAATTTAGTCACTCTTATAAATATGGATCGTTAACCCCACTATGGTGGGATAAAGGCTTGAGTGTTGTTGTTATGCAATAGAAGGGTAGAGAAAATGTGGCAAGTGTAGAGGTTATGCAAAATAAATTTGCATAAAAGAGAGTTAACTACAGGAATCAATTTGACTGAGTTGATAAAAAAGGATTCATAAAGTGGACCCAAATAGTTGTGATGAGGCTAATGATGTTGAAATGATAAAATCTTGTTGATAGAATATTTCACCTATTGTTATTATTTTTCCATAACTATTGCCTATTTTACTGACTAACCTTTTACCATTTTATGAATTATCTGCTAGCACTTTTTTGTTGTTGTAGAGAAATGGTATAAATCTTGCATATACTTCTTGAATATATAATTACATGTATGAGTACAAATATATAGGAAGAGAAGGAGGCAAGTTGTGGGACTAAACAAGAAATAAAGAAAAGCTACACAATGGGCCCCTAAATGGGCTCTTTACATGGGCTTTTTACATCTCTTCTCTAACACTCCCCCGCAAGCTGGAGCATACAAATCGTAGGCACCCAGCTTGGATAAGAACTGGAGATACAGTGGCCGAGGAAGTGCTTTTGTCAGGATGTCAGCAGTCTGTCTAGCAGCAGGAACATGCTCTAACTCTATCTTCTTTGATTGCACCTTTTCCCTGATGAAATGACAGTCAACCTCAATATGCTTTGTTCGCTCATGAAAGACAGGATTATTGGCGATATGGATTTCAGCCTGACTGTCACACCGAAGAGTTGCCGGAGAAGAAAGTCTAATTCCCAAGTCACCTAGAAGACTCTCAAGCCAGGTTAATTCTGACACAACAACAGCCATAGCCCTGTATTCTGACTCAGCCGAGGAGCGAACAACCACAGACTGTTTCTTGCTCCGCCAGGTTATGAGGTGTCCACCAAAGTAAGTGCAGAAGCCAGTCGTGGAACGCCTATCATCAGTAGACCCGGCATAGTCAGCGTCTGAGTAGGCAAGAAGAGATTGTGAGTTGGATGGTTTGTATACAAGGCCTTGTCCCGGAGCGGTCTTTAGATATCGGAGAATACGCTCAACAGCTTGAAGGTGAGAAGTGCGCGGAGCATGCATGAAGCGACTTACAACACCAACAACAAACGAGATATCAGGTCTAGTAACCGTTAGGTAGATCAGCTTCCCAACCAATCGTCGGTAGTATTCTGGATTCTCAAGTAGTTGATCAGAATCAGAACCAGCAGCACATAACTTTTGATTAGCATCCATAGGAGTATCCGCAGGTTTGCACCCGGAGTATCCTGCTTCATGAAGTAAGTCGATGCAGTATTTCCGTTGGGACATAACCAATCCATCGGGTCGTCGAGTAACTTCAATCCCGAGGAAGTATCTAAGATTGCCAAGGTCCTTGGTCTGGAAAGCCGAGCTCAAATGTTTCTTGAGTTGTTGTATCCCAGAGAGATCATCGCCGGTGATTAGGATATCATCAACATACACAAGAAGGATCACAGTGCTAGTTGGGTTATGCTTGGTGAATAGAGAGAAGTCGGTGGAGCTCCAAGTAAAGCCGAGAGCCAAGAGAACTTTGCAGAACTTATCAAACCAAGCTCGCGGAGATTGTTTAAGACCATAAAGAGCCCTGAGAAGGCGGCAGACACAAACTGGACGAGACTCCCCCGTGGTCTCAAACCCGGGAGGTTGGATCATATAGACAAGTTCCTTCAGATCACCGTTGAGAAATGCATTCTTAATATCCAGCTGAATAAGAGGCCAGCGCCGGTGCACAGCGGCGGAGATAACAACACGAACAGTGTTTAGTTTGGCTACTGGAGAGAAGGTTTCCTCATAATCCAACCCTTGTTGTTGAGTGAATCCCCGGGCCACGAGACGAGCCTTGAGGCGATCGACCGTCCCGTCGGCATTCTGTTTGACTGTGAAGACCCATTTGCAACTAACACAATGTTGACCAGGAGGAAGCGGGACCAGTTCCCAAGTCTGATTAGCCCAGAGGGCATTCATCTCCTCTTCCATAGCCGCCCTCCACCCTGGGTGCTGAAGCGCCTCCTGCACAGAGTTAGGAATAGAAATGGAGGAAAGAGAAGTAGCAAATTGGCGAAGATCCGGAGAGAGGCGGTGAAGAGAGACAGAGTGTGCCATTGGATGTGCAGTAGAGGAAGAAGTCGGATCAGCAGGCCGCGAGTCATCATCAGAGGAGGGCACCTCCCGTAGGGCAGTGGAGGACAGAGGACGACGAGCGTACACACGAGTGATAGGTGGTTTCTGGGAGGGAGGTAGAAGAGGGATGGGAGAGACTGGTATGGAGGAGACGGGCGGGGAGGAAACGGGCGTTGGAGAGAGCGGAGGAAGAGGTGAAGTAACCGGAATAACAGGCCGCGGAAGAGGAGGCAGCAGAAGAGGACAGTCCGCTGGTTGGGAAAAATAGGGTTGATCTTCGAGGAAGGTAACATCAGCAGTCGTAAGAAGCTTGCGATCCTGGGGAGAGAAGCAGAGATAGCCCTTCTGAGTCCGGGAATAACCAACAAACATATATCTGGTGGCACGTGGAGCAAGTTTGTCAGAGAACGGACCAAGGCGATGAGCGTAGCATACGCAGCCAAACACGCGAGGAGCGATGGAGAACGAAGTCGTAGGAGGAAAAAGGAGACTGAAGGGGGATGCAAAGTTGAGACGAGAAGAAGGCATGCGGTTGATGAGAGTGCAGGCGGTAGAGACCGCGAAATTCCAATATTGTTTGGGGACGTTCATTTGGAGCATGAGAGAGCGGGTGACCTCAAGCAGGTGACGATTCTTGCGTTCAGCAACGTCATTCTGTTGGGGGGTATATGGACAAGATGTTTGATGAATTATCCCAAACTCAGCACATAAGTGAGTGACTGTATGACCAGTATATTCGCGGGCATTGTCGGTACGGAGAGTTTTAGGAGTAGTAGAAAATTGGTTGCGAGTTTCGATGATGAAGTTCCGAAGAACACCGGGCAACTCAGAGCGGTCACGAAGGAGGTACAACCATGTCGCCCGTGAGTAGTCATCAACGAAGGTAACAAAGTAACGATAGCCAAAAACACTGGCGATTTTGTAGGGACCCCAAATATCAGAGTGAACCAAATCAAGGGGAGCAGCACTTCGAGTGGGATGGGGGGTGAACGTAGAACGATGATGTTTGGCATAGATACACGACTCACAGGTAAACTCATGGAGAGAGACGTCGGGAAGAGCTTTGCGGAGTATTTGTAGAGGAGCGTGACCAAGACCGCGGTGCCACTCAATAGTGCTGATAGAGGAGAGAAGAACAGTGGGAGAGGTATCGAGGAGATAGAGTCCGTTTGAGAGATGCCCTTTGCAGATGTTGCGCCGCGTCTGTCGATCCTGCACAATACATGAAGTAGAGGTGAATGAGACACAACAATCCAAATCTTGGGTGAGACGGCTAATAGATAAGAGATTGAAGGAGGAGCCCGGAACATGAAGAACCGAACGAAGAGTAAGTGAGGGTGATAGAGTGAGATCGGCAGAGCCAGCAACAGGAGTAGAAGCACCATTTGCCACAGTAATGAACGGAGGATGTTCGGAGGCCAAGTATTGTGAAGGTGCTTGCGAAGTAATGTGGTGGTTGGCCCCGGAATCCAAAATCTACGAAGAGCTATGAAGGAGGCAGGAGATGCCACCACCAGAAATAGACACAACCAAGCCGGGGGACCGGGAAGGAGACAAAGCCATGGAGAAACAAGCACTAGGGAGTAACCAGCAGAGCAGAGGGCTCGACGACCAGAACTGCGACTAGAACTGCTTAAGGATTGCAGATAGAAGAGCACTGCAACTCGCACTGCTGGTAGGAGATCGTTGGTGAGCTGCTTCGAGGAAGCAGAAAGAAGACCGGTGGCGAGCTGGGAGACCGCTGGCGAGCTGGGAGATCGCAGAGGGAGCTCGCTGGACTAGAGATCTCGCTGGAGGTCACTGGAGAGCTCGTTGGGAGCAGAGGAGACCACTGGAGAGCTCGCTTCGGAGGAGAGACCGCTGCGGTCTGGGGCGGCGATCTCTGGGAGATGCGGGCAGGGAGCAGATCGCTGGAAGGGCAGCGGCAGGGAGAGACCGCTGGAAGAGATGCGATGAGACACGCCGGTCTGAGTAGCGATCGGAACAGAAGCTAGAAGAGCAGAGAAGCGGCGGTCTGAGCAGGTCGCAGCGCACCGCGCGAGAAGAGGAGACTGCTCGATGAGCGAGAAGAGCAGCGGTAGCGGTCTTGATAAGCGGTGGTCTGAGGAGCAGCAGCTGGTAGAGGACTGAATAGCAGCAGCGGACTGAGCGATGAGACCGAAAGAGGAGGGCACGACAGAGATCGGCAATAGGAGAGGCCGCACGAGAGCTTGGCGGTCAGAGAGAGATCGCTGGGAGGGGGGGTCCACTTGTCAGTCGGGAGGAAGATAAAAAGGGGGGCTGAGGAGCAGCCCAAGAGAAAATAGGGAGACGAGAATGGCAGAAGAGGTGGACTGCGGTCTAAAGAAAATAGATCGCACAAGATGCTGCGAAAAAAAAAGGTTGTTCTGCGGTCAGAATAAGGAAGAAACCTTGCTTTGATACCATGTAGAGAAATGGTATAAATCTTGCATATAATTGTTGAATATATAATTACATGTATGAGTACAAATATATAGGAAGAGAATGAGGCAAGTCACTCCAATCTCAAGATGTGGGACTAAACAAGAAATAAAGAAAAGCTACACAATGGGCCCCTAAATGGGCTCTTTACATGGGCTTTTTACATCTCTTCTCTAACAGTTGTATTTCCTGCTTTATATTTTATTTTTCCTTCTACTCTGCTGCACTGCATCCCCATATTTTACTTTGTTTTTCTTGCAGTTTCTCTTGTTTTCTTTCATTTTGCTTGATTCACATGTTTTTATCCATAGATATTGCAATGGATGGATGATGGTGGGATACAGCCATCACTTCAAATGTACCACAGTGTTCTTTCCCATGTTTTAAAGGATAAAAGTATGAAACATGCTGTTCTTATTCAAGAAAAAATAAGTAAGGACTATGTTGCCATATAGTTTCGTCCCTTAATGAAATAATTTTATGATTTTGAATATTTCTTGCAGATATCTCTTCCTGATTTGTTATCGTGTTAGGCTTGTTTTATCCACCAACATCTTGAAAATGGCTACTATTTAGCACATTGGGACATAAATTAGAGTTTTGGTGCTTCCAACTCATCTTGCTACTACTTTGTGAAATGTGACGCTTGTTAGCTATTCATTCAGTTTTCACTATATTTATATAGGAATACAATCTTCTGTACATAGCGTATTTTATTTATTAAGTGCTGAATGTTGGCCTTTCTATGTGCTAACCATTCCATTCCTGAACTCTTGGATCTTTTCATGTGCAATTAGCTGTATCCAATTTGTAGACATATCTGTTGCATTAATGGGTGAATATTCTATCATTCATAACTTCTTTCCTAAGGAAAATCTATTTAAATTTTTATTGTATAGTACATGTGACACTCTTAAAATTTATAGGAAAGACAAGTGAACCCCTACAGATTTCAAATGGATGTTTGGAATCCCTCATTTTTTAATTTTTACTCAAATGAGAACAACTGTAATTTAAAAAATCAAATAAAATTAAGTTTAATAAAAAAATTTATTTTTACCTCTCATTAAACATGTAAATTTATAAAGATTAATTATATTACCTATTTTAAATTGGTTCAACCCTAAATAACTGCAAAATACATATTTTTAAAAGTTATTTATGACAATAATTTTTAGATTAAAATAACTTAAATTGTAATTTATTAATATATTGTTTTATTAAGTTTCATAAGTTTAAGTTATTAATGTGTGATAAAAAAAATTTAGTTTAAAATAAGTAAAAAAATTAAGCTTTTTTTAGTTTTGTAAGTAAAAAAATTTGCTTTCATTTGGTAATAGTTAGAAATATAAAGGTTCCGAATGTCCACGTGAACACTACAAGGATTTCATGTCTTTTTTATACATTTTACGAGTGTCATACATATTTCACCCTAAATTTAATAGATATTTGTTTGAGGGTTATGAGTTAGTGTGAATTATTTCTTGAGTGGGAGTGTTGTGGGTCTACTAGGAGGTTGTCGGAGGAGGAGACGACGGTGAAGGAGATACTACAGAGCCTTGACCGCGGCTTCCTAAGCGGGGCGTGCGAGAGAGAGAGAGAGAGAGAGAGAGAGCTTCCAAGATCTCATTCAAAGACGGGAAATAAACTATTTCGTTGCTTCCTCATACAAGACCCATAGTGTCCTTTAAATTGGACTTACCACTGACTTTTTAATGGAAATAAATTATAAACTTGAACATGCGACTAAACAGGACACCACATAAATAACGACACCATATAAGTACGCGACTTTAAGATAGGATAAATGGCATATCAAGAAATAAATAATACCATAATAAGGCCCATAACATCTCTCCCGTCTTGCAAAAAGAGTTTGTGCTCAAGCTCGAGGGAGATCAATGGTGTCCGCTTTATCTGACACCTTCATCATCAGAGTCTTCGACGTGCAGATAGAAAATTCGTTTGCACTTGTGGCCGCGAGTGTACTGCTCGTCGCAATTGTAACATAAGCCCTAGGCGCGCCTTCCATCATATTGTCCCGAGATAGTCTACAGACTGGTGGGGCTGGATGACCCTCGGGCCGGCCTTGCTGAATACCTGTGTCGGTGGGAAAATAGATCTCCTGCGTCAATTGGAGGCGACTGTCACATAGCCTAGTCAGACTCATAAAAGTCACTAAGTCTGGAGAGGCCTCAAATTCGACATCAAGTCGCAGGCGATCGCGAAGTCCGGCGGTGAAGATGGCGACCTGCATCTCTGGGGAAAGTGTGACGTACGCCAGAAAAAGTTGAAACTGGTCCAGATACTCGTCCACGGAGCCCGTCTGGCGTAGTGTCGTGTGGGCACTGAGGGGGTTGTTGTGGATGGGAGGGACGAAGCCCAGGTTGCAAAATCGCTTGAAGTCGTCCCACGTCAAACCCGACTGATCAGTGAGGAGACGTGTGGCCCAAAGCAAAGTCGAGAAGGTGGAAGAGGCCAGAGGAAGTCGTTCAGCTGCCGGAGTTTGTTGGTGACCAAAGAATTGCTCGCACCTAGTGAGCCAGCCCAAGAGATTAGTTTTTTCCATTGTAGGTGGGGAATTCCAACTGGGTATAGCGCGGCAGAATAGTAGTGTCAGGGCATAAGAGGGTTGGTGGTGGTGGCTCTTGGCGGATTAGTGGCGATGGCGGAACTTGACTGTTGCCGGATTGATCCGTTGGTGGGGTGGTAACAACGGGAGGAGCAGTTGTTAGTACATTAAGCTTGGTAGTGAGGGTGGTCATGTCGTCCTGATGACGTGCGTCGGCGTCCTGAAAGCGTGTTTCTACTTCCTGAAGGCGTGTATCCATGACAGATATAACTGTCTGGAGCCGGTTCATAACATTCAAGAAATTAGGCGAGTCTTCCATATGATGAGCGGAGCGAGTGAATGAGTTGGTGATAGGTCGGATAGATTGCTCGGAGGCGGCTGGTTGGGCGTTGCCGTGAGAGCCGCGTCGTCTCCCATTGGTGAGAACAAAATATACTCCAAACTTCGTGCCCTTTAGTAAGGGCAGAGCAATTTATTGCGGTTCCGGGTAGCTCAGAACTTTAATAAATGTCAAATCCCACCTGACTGATGGTAACAAAAATATAATTAAATTAATTCCTCTTCCGTGCGAGGACTCGAGACGGGATGCTACTCGTATGTTTTCATCTGTATAGAACGTAAAAATCGTTGTTTCCTTATGCAGGAGTAGTCGCCGAGAATGTCGCACGCGGTATGCCCTACGCACGCAGTTTCTTCTGTCGTGGCCGACTGGTTTAGGGTTGCTGGATCAGCAATGGAAGGGAGACGAGGACAGAGTCCCACACATATGTCGCTCACATGCGTCGAATGCCGAGCACAGAGCTTGCGTCATTGTGGAGCTGATGAAACTGGAACGACGAGGGCTAACTGGAGCTGCGTCGGTGTGGACAAAGGGGTTGTTGTGGGTTTGACGAAGTAGAGAAGAGGTTTCAGAGGCTGCTGTTGGGGTCGATGAAGAAGCACCGTGGATGTGGTGTGGTTTGATGTTTGTCGATGGCGTCGAAGGAGCGGAGAGGGGTGTGGCTGCAGTTGTCGAATGACGGGGGACTGAAACAGTGGAACGTCGGTCGATCCGATGGAATTTGTTGGAGGGGGAGAATCGCTGGCTCTGATACTAAGTTGTTATGGGTCTACTCGGAGGAGACGACGGTGGAGGAGATACTACGGAGCCTTGACCGCGGTTGCCTAAGCGGGGCGTGCTCGAGAGAGAGAGAGTTTCCAAGAGCTCATTCAAAGACAGGAAATAGACTATTTCATTGCTTCCTCATACAAGACCTCTAGTGTCCTTTAAATAAGACTTACAACAGACTTTTTAATGGAAATAAATGACAAACTTGGACATGCGACTAAACAGGACACCATAAAGACACGACATAAATAACGACACTATATGGGGACGTAACTTTAAGACGGAATAAATGCATATCAAGAAACAAATAATGATATAAATAATACCATAATAAGGCCCATAACAGGGAGATTATGAAAGGTTTTCTAAATTTGTAGATCGACATGAATTTTGATCAGTTTCAAATAGATTATGAAAGATTTTCTAAATATGTGGGATAAATTGATAATATAGTAAACATCATAGAGATCTAGATGCCCATGCTTGAAAGGAAAACATAAGTTTTTGATAAAATCATGTCCAAGTTAGATGAAATGAACGAACAAAAAAAGTTAATCTTAAACGAACAAACTTGAAAATTATGGAAATGGAACCTCAAGTGTAGTCCATTTCTTGTGTAATAAAATTCTCCACCAAAAAGCAGATATTCATTTTCCCCAGATTGTATGAAACAAAAGAAGAAATATGTGCACATTATGATGTACGGTTGTAGGAACCATGATGCAAAGATATCCTTAAGATAGATCGGAATGCCCAGCAATTCCGAACATCTTGGGCTATGTTCGTTTGGACTGTTTTGTCAGGAATGTTTTCGTTTTGGGTTTCTGAAAACAAAATAATAGCGTTCGTTTGACTATTTTTTCGTCTGTTTTGGTTTTGGCTCCAAAACGCACCGTTTTCAACTCTTCTTAAAACAGCCTCCCCCCAAAACCGACCCAGTGAGGTCTGTTTTTGTTGTTTTGAGAATATGCGGCCTCCCGTGTGTGAGGCCCCGAGCCAGACCTCACAGAAATTCTGTATCTGAGTCTCTTTTTGCAAGTATTTATCACAGCATAGTAAAATATGAGTACAATGAAAAATACATAAACAAAATTCATACCTTTGCTCGTTCTTCAGTTCGAGTCATTCTCGCTTTCCTCTGAGCACTCGGAGTCGCATCCGCTACCTAAAAAGATAAACCAGGACGGGTTTAGTCATAAAAATATGACTAAGCGAGTAACATACCTCTTTAACTGTTGTACATGCAAGCAACAAACGTCAGTAACAATATGCATAAAGATTCAATTGCAGTGTATCATAAGTATCAGTAAAGTATTCAATTCGAGTAGGTATTCGATTCTAGTAGATCTTCAAGCAGGTATTCAATGCATTCAATTTTTATGTATACTCAATAACAATCAATAACCGTAACTACAGTGTTCGTTCTTTACTGATTTCTGTTTCAATTTCTGGTAGTCGATTAGCAGTCATTTCATTCATTCGTAGCAAACAATTCAGCATCAAAATCAGCTTTCATATTCTTTCGCATCATAAATCATTCAATTTGTTTTCATTTTCTGAAGTCAGTTTCTCGTTTTATCTTTAGTTTACTTTAATTCGGAAATCATAAGGGTTGCTGTAGATTCATCCCTTCTTGGTCTTCAACGACCTCTTGGCCTTCAACGGCCTCTGGCCTTCAACGACCTCAATAATTTCAAAAGAGCACATTCCGCCGTAGCGTATTCACACCCCCACTACGGCTACTGGGTTAACCCTTATCATTTCAAATTTTCTTATGCATCGATGCAATCTTCTTATTCAATTGTGTAAAAATTTATTTTAAATGTTTTCCCTCAGAATTTATTCATCGCTTATTCATTGCCAATTCAATATTTTCCTGCGATCCTTGGATTATCAGTGATTCAAAATTCGAACCATTTCAATTTCATGTCAATGCACAATCACTAAAATACTTTCTGTAGAGTAGAGAAATCTAATCAGGTGTATATATTCAAAATAATTCAAAATTATGCATAATTAAAGAAATAAGTACTCACCAAGTTTCTTTTGCCTCTATTCGTACCAGGATTTTCATCGGGTCTATCTCCAGACGCCATCCTCTGCAGTATCAACGAAATCATTTACTTTAGGGTTGCGTCACGAATTAGTTACGATTTATTTCCTACGACGATTACAACTACGACCCGAAAGGAGTTGCCTAGGAAAGACAACTTTGGTGACTCAAAGAAAGCGTTAAAAAAAACAACAAATTTCGACCGCTACTGGACTCAAAATTCAGCCACTTATAAGATCAGAATTCAGCTACTATGTGCATTATTAAGGGCCACTCAACATAACCCAAAAGATCCACTGATGGCAGCCAATTAAAACATCTAATGGCAGCAATAGACAGCCAACAAAACAGCCGGCTAAGCAATAGCAGCCAACATAAGCAATAGCTGCCAACAAAAGCTAACAACATCTTCAACAGCAGCCTAAATGGCAGCCAACAACCAAGAAATTTCCCTCATCAAGGATCAAGCACATCATAAAGTCAGTCCTCTCCCAAATAAATCGATAGCCAACAAGAATTCCTTCACATAGAACCTTTTAAAACAGCATAAAAATAGTATAAGCATAACCTAACTAAAACAGTACCCGACCAATACTATCCATAAACCAACATACATCAGATATTCAGAATTTATAATAGCTGATGGGAGAATGAGGAGAGGGAGAGAGAGAAGGAGAGGGAGAAAATCCCAAATCAGCAAAAGCCCTGATTCAGAAAACCCTAGTCGATCAAGCCACAAATCAGAAACCCTAGCTGCATTGGATACTCAAATTTTAAGCTTCTATGAAGAGGAGAGAAGGGGGAAAGAGGAATAAAGCTCACAGTGGAGGGATTTCTCCCAAAGATGCCGGCCAAACACAGCAGCACCGCAGGAATAAAGCAGCAGCGACAGCAAAGCTAAGGTAGCAGCAGGTCTTCCAGCACCACGACAAGAGGAGAGGGAGGAATCGTCGATGGGGAAGAAGAGGAGCAGCCAGCCCTAGCTCGTCGAGCTCTCCAGGAGACGGAAGGGACGGGATAGAGATAAGGCATCGGCTCGATAGTAATACATAAAACATCCACCGCCTCTATGCTATAAAGAATCCACCGCTTAATCTCTTATAATAATAAAATAATAATAATAATACTGTATAATAACCGGCCAGCTCAAACAACCCAAAGCAGCAGTAATATTACAGCCATATGAAGATCAACATGAAGAAGGCTATCAGCAGCCCAAGTAAATGAACCCCAAAGCCAACAATCCAAAAGCCAATGTCACCTCTACCATAAGACCAATATATATAATGCTCGGTGCCAATAGCATAAGTGCCAATAGCATAAAAAAATAAATCAACATAACAAATTAAAACGAAACGAGCAAAACGAGCGTCGCAAAAATCATCGACAAATCCAAAATTTCAAACTTAAAGTGCGACGTCGTCTCGACACTGATTTTATTCTTTCATCATCGGGAATTTTGATTCATTCTTTTTCTTTTCTTTTATTTTGAGCCGTTACAAACTCTTCCCTCCTAATAGGAATTTTCGTCCTCGAAAATCGCAGAATGATGACATTACTTTAAACAAGAACATTGTTTATACTAAACGATAACTTCAAAAGCAATTCAAAAGCTATTTACACTATTCACAACAAAACGTCTACTGACATATTACATAACACAACACACGAGTTTATACAAAATATAAAAGATGCTTTTACTTCCTTCCTTCCTTCCGTCCTTCCCAAGGTTGACCTAAGTTCATTGCTCGTGGCTCGATACGACGTTCTTCGGGAACTACCTCTTCTGGTCCTGGGGTGGATGCTAACGATTCAGTTCCGATCTGGAATAGCTTCTGCTGCGAAGGTCTTGGAGCGTCTCTACCTTCTTTTGATTGATTTAACTTTGGGCAATCGGCTCGCCTATGCCCTGGTTGACGACAATAAAAACAAACGCCTGCGAGACATTCTCCCTTATGAATCTTTCCACATTTTACACATACATGAGATGTCTGAGATGCAGTGCTACTGTCAGCAGGTGCAGCTTGCGATACTTTCCTTTCTTTCCACTGCGGCTCACTTACAGTTTCAATCACTTCCTTATTCGAAC